>CANTUQ010000208.1:9572500-10172500 GCA_947683425.1 Excoecaria cochinchinensis | reverse complement strand
ATAATAATAATAATAATAATAATAAGATAGTTGAAGCAGAATGTTAATAAATAATAATAATAATAATAATAATAATAACAATATACAATATATAACAACTATGTTAATGACAAACTATATTAATAACAACAAAAATAATTATTAACGGTAGTAATAATAGGATAAATAATGATAAAAGTAATAATAGTTGAATAGGATAATAATAATAATAATAATAATAATAATAATAATAATAATAATAATAATAATAATAATAATAATAATAATAATATTTACACAACAAAGATAATAATAATAATAATAATAATAATAATAATAATAATAATAATAATAATAATAATAGAAATAAAAGAGACAAGTAGAAAAAATAACAACCGATGAAATAGTAGGGGCAATAATAATGAGACTAAAATATTAAAAATGTTAACAGGTGAATATGGTGAGAAAAAACAAAATTAATGGCTATAAATGCTAAATAAAAATTAACGAGAACGGGTCCAAAGTGTTTACCCTCACAATTTTTTTAGATCGGAGAAACGGTGTCTCGATTGATTTTTCTTGTTGGATTTGTGGTGATAAATATTTGAAAAAAATGTAGAAATTAATATTTTGAAATAAAATCAAGAGAATATTTTGATAAAAAATATTTTTGGTGGGTGATTTGAGCAAAGGAAATTAATTTTCCAACCTCAAATTACTCAAGAAATGAAATATGTTTTTTGAAGAAAAATAAATAATTAAAACTTGAGAGAAAGAAAAAGAAGAACTTGAGAAAATCCTGAAGAACTTTTTTGCTGGAGAGTCCAAGGAAAAAGGCTAGAGAGAAAGCAAATCAATTTTTTTGAAAAAATAGTTGCCCTCCTTAAAAATTGAAGATTGAAATCCATTTTATTTTTCGTCTTCGCTCCAAATAGGAAGAGACAGAGGAGTTTTATTTTAGTTGATCGAAAATAGGATAAAAACGTGAAAGAAAATCGAAGAAAACAGACTGAAAATCGTAGAAAACCGGCGAAAAGGACGCAAAGAGCAGGTGGTCGCGTGGTGGCCAAGTGGCTACCGCGCGGCCACCTTTCTAAAAACATAAAAAGGGTCGCGTGATGGCAATTGCCATCATGCGACCACAAATTGGGAAAGTGGCTTTAAATGCCACTTTCCCACGTTTTTACATATTTATAATTTTTTTTTTTTTTACAAAAATCTTTTAAACCTTTTTTTTTTCATCTTTTATATTTTTATTTTTCCTAATTAGACTAATTAACTAACCCAATAAAATTAATTAACTAATTTACTTCAATCCAATTAATTATCCAACTTAATTTTCTTCTTTAAATCAATTAATTAATTTAATTTAACTCAATTAAATTAATTAGTTAATTCAATTTCTCTTTTTTCCAAATTAAATCAATTAACTTAATTTAATTCAATGAAATTAATTAACTAATTTAATTTCCTTTTTTTTCAAATATCAAAAATAACACCTTCTAATAATATTATTTTTAAAATAAATTAAATTATTTTTTTTGATAAAAAAAAGGATCTCGACAAGGGAAACATCATTTTCGACACCTCTGCCCGTAAATCGGTATCATTCTCATCATCGGGTAATTCTGATCTTGGACCGCCTCGGGACCCGGTGTCTACAGTTGCCCCCAATTTTGGGGAACTTAGTAGGTGCCTAAGTGAGCCAAAATTCATAAAAGAAGGGAAGAGACACGTACCTGAGGCGGTCGCTTTCCCAAACAAGGAGAGATTGTTGGTGTGTCATGCTTTCTGAGGTGGTGCCCCCTGGGAGGTCTTTCGCTGATCGGCGCCCCCTGAGAGGTCTTTGACTGGCTGGTGCCCCCTGAGAGGTCTTCATTTGATTGCCCCCTGAGAGCTCTTCGATTAGCTGGCTGCTCCATGAGAAGTTTTCGGTTGATCGCCCCCTGAGAGGTCTTCGATTAACTGCTCCCTGAGACGTCTTCGGTTGATCGCCCCCTGAGAGGTCTTCGGTTCGCTGCTCCCTGAGAAGTCTTCGGTTGATCACCCCCTGAGAGGTCTTCGATTAACTGCTCCCTGAGAAGTCTTCGGTTGATCGTCCCCTGAGAGGTCTTCGGTTCGCTGCTCCCTGAGAAGTCTTCGGTTGATCACCCCCTGAGAGGTCTTCGGTTAGCTGCTCCCTGAGAAGTCTTCGGTTGATTGCCCCCTGAGAGGTCTTCGGTTCGCTGCTCCCTGAGAAGTCTTCGGTTGATCGCCCCCTGAGAGGTCTTCAATTCGCTGCTCCCTGAGAAGTCTTCGGTTGATCACCCCCTAAGAGGTCTTCGGTTAGCTGCTCCCTGAGAAGTCTTCGGTTGATTGCCCCCTGAGAGGTCTTCGATTAACTGCTCCCTGAGAAGTCTTCGGTTGATCGCCCCCTGAGAGGTCTTCGGTTCGCTGCTCCCTGAGAAGTCTTCGGTTGATCGCCCCCTGACAGGTCTTCGGTTAGCTGCTCCTTGAGAAGTCTTCAGCTGGCTAATGCTCCCTGAGAAGTCTTTGGCTGATGCTCCCTGAGAAGTCTTAGGTTGCTGACTTGGATTGAATTGATGTTTTGATCGATGTTGTCGCTTGCCCTTTCGTTGGCGTTACCATTTGATTCTTCCTTTCTGCAAGACTTAGAAAGCAAAACATGCAGGAAAAGTGGTGAGCATGCACGTGAGATGCATATGTATGCAGGACAAGAATTCGTCTAAGTGGATTTTGGAGGCGACAGCTGATTTGGTCGTAATTTGCAGTAGGATCGGTGCCCTCTGGAATTGATTTTGAGTGTCATGCCTCTGGGGGATTATGAGGTTCTCTTCTAGTACCTGTAGTCATTATTTGAAGGTAGTGCATCCCTCGTGGATTTTCACACTAGCTTTTCTTAGCGGGAGATGCGTCCTTGTCGGATTTTCACATAACCCTGTGCCTTATTTTTTGCCTGGAATGGACCCAACCCAATCCAGCGGCTTTTATTTATTTTATTTTTTTTGTAGGGCAGACTGCCTGTCGCCAGGTTTTCACCCTGCCCTTTGGCCTAACTTTTGCTTAGAGCGCCAGTCACGATTTTCATCTCTAACGGCTTTTTTTTTTTTTTAGAGAGAAGTTGGAGTTGTTGTGAAAGGTCTTTCAGGTATGATTGGCATGTTTTTATGTTTCAGATTATGGTTGTATGAGCTTGGTTCTTTATTAGGAAGGTGCTGTAGGGTTGGCTTCACGGTGGGTAGCAAGATGAGTTGGCTGAAGTGCCTGAGTGGCAGAGGGTAGATAGTAACAATGTGCTGGTTTTGTGCCGGACTCAGACAACTTTGAGTGTGCAAGATGAACTGCTCTGGTTACACTCATACATCTTTGCATAAATGCATATATTTCAATCTGATTTCATAACACATGATCACTATTTGGCATTAACTCGAAAAATATGGGACATCATCTAATCTCGGGATAGATCTTGAGAGCATCAAACTCCTGTTATCAATCAGCCCTCGCGGGTTTTCTTGATTGAATATTTTCTTTTTTTTTTTTATTTTTTTTAGCCTTTGCCATGGACCCTCTTTCAGTCCGTCAACGTCAGTTGAATTTCTTTCATCTCTATTGGCCGGAGAGACCGCTGCTTCCGGGAGTGGTTCCTCTTGATATCAAAGTTTTGGTCTTAGATCTCGCACAGACTGGTTGAGGTGATGGGTTCCTTATTTGGGGGTTGAATGCGAAGTTTCATGCTTGGCTTTTATTGGCTTTGGCGGTTTGAGCCCTGGAATGGCTGTTCAATGGCTGAGCTAGGGTAACAGGTTGGGTTTGGATGATTTGGGGTACTTTTATTGGCCTTGGTAGTTCAAGCTTTCGAAATGGTTTTCGTCGGCTGGGATTGGATGGATGGCTCGGGGGTTAGCCCTTTTGGTCCTCTTCAATAGCTAAGAAGAATGGCAATGTGCAGGCATGTGTAGATCAATGGGATTTGAACAAAGCTTGCCCCCAAATAGCATTCCCTTGCCCCTTGATCAATTCTCTCTTTTCTTTACACCCAATTTTTTTTTTTTTTTACAACCTAATTTTTTTTTACCCCAATTTTTTTTTTTTACAACCCAATTTTTTTTTTCTGACAAGCTTTGCTCAAGTCCTGAAGTTTACACATACGTGCACTTTTCATCTTAAACACTGGGACCATTGTTGTTCAATTTGGTCAGGCATTAAATTTTGGTAAGAAATTTGGTTATGAGGGTTTTGGATGGTTAAGGGTCAGTCATAATCGGTTTTGGGGTACACATTTCGAATGGGTCGAGGGAAAAAGGTCATATGGCTTGGTTCTGATGGGTTGTATATTTCTCATGGTGGTTTTGAGTTTTATTTGTCCGACTTTTGATGTAACTTTCGAAGTTCGATTTTATTCGGCGACACCATATGTAGCTCAGGTGTCGTGGATGCGAAGAAGTGGCTTTCAAAATTCGGTTCGTCGTCATGTTGGCACGTGGAAGTAGCGTTGGTCTTGAGATTGTCCTTGTCCATCTTCAGCGCGTCATACTAGGTCCGGGCAAAGGCTCTTTTTTTTTCCATTTACATCTCTCAAAGTTATCCTCGCTTCAGGAGTTATATCAGATGCTACCAAGATTTTATTTGGATTCCCCAAAGTTTTGAGATTAGATGGAGCCGTATTAATTGGGTTAATGTCAAAATGAATGGATGCATTGTGATCATAGGAAATGAAATCATGGAAATATCACATAAACAAACCGAAATTGTTCATCATATTACAATAACCGAAATGTCGTAAAAGAGTTCTGAAATTGAAAAGCAATAAAACATCTAGAAAAACATAATCTTCTTCTTGCGGCTTTGGAGGAACATACCGCTCAAGTGGATTGATCCGATCACATCTCTGGTGGAGGGACCATATTGTAGTCTGCTTTCTTCTTCCTCTCTCTCTTCTCAGGATCCGTGATCTGCTTGGAGTCGATGAGGTCCAGGATCTTACCCCTCAAGATTCGTCAATTGTCAGTTAGATGCCCGGTGTGTTGGTGGTAGGCGCAGTATTGATCACTTTTGTGCCCCGGCTGTCCCTGGCTCAAGGCTGGTCTAGGCGGCAATGGCTGTAACTTGCCCTCTTTCATTAGCCTTTCCAACACCCAGGATAGAGGTCGACCCAAGTTAGAGAAGTACCGCTGGCCCTGTTCTGCTACAGTGGCTGAGACCTTGGCTGTCTTACCATTTCTGCTACTGCTACCCCCGGCTCCTCCTGACTTGTAGCCTGACTGGTTTCCAAAATTCCTCCCAGTGAAGTTATTTTGGCTGGCTTTCCTTGCTAGGTAGGCCGCCTCGGCTTCTACAGCAATGTCCTTGAGGGACTCCCAATCCCTGAGCCCTTTGAAACTAAGCAAATCCCTCAAGTAGGGGCAGGAGTTCCTGATGAACAGTCTGATTTGATCGGCAGTGTCGGGCTTACGCTTCATTTCCATAACCCGGTTCCTCCACCTGGTGAGGTACTCGTGGAATGATTCGTCATGTTTCTGCTGAAGAAGCTCGAGGTCCTTTAGAGTGACCTCCATTCTGGTGCTGCAGTCATATTGTCTCATGAATTCATCAGTCAGGAGATCCCAGTCCTCTTTCGATCTCCTATCAAGGCCATGATACCAGTCTATTACCGGACCCGCTAGGCTGAGGTAGAAATAATCCACTTTTTGCCTCTTAGTCAGCCCTGTCCCCTTCATTACCAGGGTGTATTGCTTGATGTGCGCGGACGGGTCCGATGTCCTGTCAAACTTTGGCAGCTCAGGCATCCTAAACCTTTGGGGCAGTAGCTCCTCATCCCCTAAATCTCTGTCCTCAGGGTTGATTCCCTTACCAGCTGTTAGCAGGCGAGTGATTTCCTCAATTTGTTGCCTCATAGCTTCATCTTCACCCCTGGGTGCTTGAACCCTCACGGCTTGATGGGCTGCTATTTCCTCAACCTCTTCTTCCATAAAGTCCTCATCAGGGTTTGGGACCCTTGCCCTTCTCGGCTCAACGGGCACAGCAATGACTTTAGGCTCTTCCACAGGTTGGTGGGCAACACTTTCGACGAGGGGAGCCTCCCCACCAGTAGGTGGTTCGGCTTGCCCCCGAGGAGGGGCTATAGGTGGCTGCGGAGCAATTGGTGCTTGGGGAGCAGGGGGCTGAGCAAATCTTTCGGCCATTACTCCCATCATTTCTAGCATTCTTCGTTCAAAATCCTCCAGTCTCCTTGCAAGGTCTTAGGTGGTTAGGTTTCCGATCTCTTCTTCCATTGAGGATGATTCGCTGCTTGTTGAGAATGACTCATAATCCCAAAAAGGCACTAATTCTAGCAATTCGAAGGGTGAGTCTATCCTCACTAGCCGGCCGTCAGAACTCCTAGTCCACTTGGATGAATCTATGATGGCTGAGAGATCAAGATTGTTAGAATGATGCATGGATGACATATACAATGCATGATCGTGTCATGCGAATATTCTTTGATGAGTGCAGGATCAATGGACTACCACGATACGATGGGATGCATGGAAGAAATTACATGCAGGATGGTATGTGCATGCAAAAAATGATATGCAGACGAGAGGATATGCACGCACACAGCATGAGATTAAATATACAGGATGATATGCACATGTGAAAAAAATAGCATGCAGACAGAAAGATATATACACAGTATAAGATAAAATATATTATATATACACGTATTTATTTAACATGTACGAATGACATGCGATGCATGAGCATGTTGTGCAGCATCCACAACCACATGCAAGCAAGTAAATCCTTCCAACCTTATCACTCCCGTACACGAGGTCGTGTGGTCTCTTTCCTAAGTGGGCTTAGTTCACGGGTCAGCAGGGGACCCTATGAACGCGCGAAGTGCACGGCGAAAAGCCGGCAGCATAACAGCTCTAGTCTAATGTACACGCGTATGAGTTGGCCATTACGTATTTGGACAATTCAATCAAGTTAAGGTGGGCTTACCAGGGCATGAAAGCCTTTGATAAAAGACCACTTAACTTGCTTGATTTTGTTTAATACACAATGGCCCATGTCACAAGCATCATATTAAGGAGCATACCACCTAGCGGAAGTTTCTATTTGCCATTAGATGAGCTTTGGTCAAGGTGATGATACTTTAGGGCTACCCAAGCATGATCCCTGCCGACAGGTCTAACTCATCATGAGTATAGTGACCGATCGGGTCGTCATTTGATATACCAAAAGGTACGAGGCTTGGGCTGGTGATTATCCCTAACACTTCCCTACAATGAGTGAAAGTAGGGTCGCGCTTCGGGAACGCACCGGGGTAAACAGGGGACCAACTAGCATAAAGTCTAAGGCTCTAAAATGTGATGCAAATTTTTGATAGGAGATAGAATTTCAAGTTTTAAAAACCCAATTATACATTTTAACCAAAGCACTTTCGGAGTGAAGTCTCAAACACAAGTCCCCAGTGGAGTCGCCACTGTGACGCGCGCCGGATGGTACCCAGCAAGGGCCCTCGCTTTGAATCCGCTTTAGGATTCGAGGTATGTGGTTTGCGTCATATGATCATGGGCGCCATGAGACATCATTGGTGTATTCCTCCCAATAGAACATTGGGGAGAACAACCTAGTCTAATGGCACCTAAAGGCACCTTTGAGGCATTTGGAGTCGCCACCCAATTTGCAAGAAATTGGTAAAAAGTCTCTCACCTCTAACGGTCTAAACCGGAGATATGGTGTCCGGAACTTCCCTCTTATTTATGCTTTGGTTAATTATAAATGGATTTTTAACCTCTTAAAATTATATCTCTCATCTCACGCGATTGATGCATTTAAATTAAATAGCGCATTCCAAGCATACGAAAGCAATAAAAGGAAAGCGATAAATAAAGCGATAAAGAGAAAGCGGTAAACACGCAAGCACACAATTACAAGAAGAATAGGGGCGGAATACAACCCCAATAAAAGGAGGTTCGAAATGTAGATGGGGACAGAATACAATCCCCAAAATTAAATAGAATTGCCCCAAAATTAATTACAAGGGCCCAAAAGGAAAATAATGTACATAAATTTAAACACTCACGCAAGATCAGAATAAAAGACATGCATAAATCGGGGCATTACTTCAGGAACATTGGTTCCTTCGTGCCTATTTTAAGGTTTAGGAACATTGATTCATTCGCGTTTACTTCAAGAAGGTTCGAAGAGCGCTTTGGTTGTTTGGAAGAAAATCGGGATGAGTGATCCCATTTTATTGAAAATTGACTCTTCGTTTTAATGGCGATAATTTTATTGTTGGGCTAAAACAAGGGACATTGTCCCAATTTTGTTAGTGAAAAACTCAATTTAATTATAAAAGTATTTTTATGACTTTTTGTCTCACGCGTGCATAAATAAAATAAATGTTTACAAATAAACACAACAAAAATATAGAGAATTAGAGAGATCTCACCGAACCGATGTGACTCTCCGCTCGTTGCGACCCATCCGGGGAGCCGCGGGGATACTCACATAACCCGACTCAAGTTAAATCTCAGACAAAAAATAATATCAAAAATATTAGTAATAATTCTAAAAATTAATCGAGTAAAGACGAAATAAATATTGGGCAAATTAATTTAATGAACCAGATAATTTACATGCAAGGTAAATTAAAATAAGTCATTTGCAAAAATGAGGGTAGTGATAAAATAATGACAACAGTAACAAGAATATTAGAAAATAATAATAATAATAATAATAATAATAATAATAATAATAATAATAATAATAATAATAATAATAATAATAATAATAAAAGCAGAAATGATACATAACAAATAAATAAATATAATAATAGCAACGATTAATTAATAATAGACACAAAATATATAATAATAATAATAATAATAATAATAATAATAATAATAATAATAATAATAATAATAAATGTAAAAACAGAAAATAAGTTAATAATAATAATAATAATAATAATAATAATAATAATAATAATAATAATAATAATAATAATAATAATAAGATAGTTGAAGCAGAATGTTAATAAATAATAATAATAATAATAATAATAATAATAACAATATACAATATATAACAACTATGTTAATGACAAACTATATTAATAACAACAAAAATAATTATTAACGGTAGTAATAATAGGATAAATAATGATAAAAGTAATAATAGTTGAACAGGATAATAATAATAATAATAATAATAATAATAATAATAATATTTACACAACAAAGATAATAATAATAATAATAATAATAATAATAATAATAATAATAATAATAATAGAAATAAAAGAGACAAGTAGAAAAAATAACAACCGATGAAATAGTAGGGGCAATAATAATGAGACTAAAATATTAAAAATGTTAACAGGTGAATATGGTGAGAAAAAACAAAATTAATGGCTATAAATGCTAAATAAAAATTAACGAGAACGGGTCCAAAGTGTTTACCCTCATAATTTTTTTAGATCGGAGAAACGGTGTCTCGATTGATTTTCTTTGTCGGATTTGTGGTGATAAATATTTAAAAAAAATGTAGAAATTAATATTTTGAAATAAAATCAAGAGAATATTTTAATAAAAAATATTTTTGGTGGGTGATTTGAGCAAAGGAAATTAATTTTCCAAGCTCAAATTACTCAAGAAATGAAATATGTTTTTTGAAGAAAAATAAATAATTAAAACTTGAGAGAAAGAAAAAGAAGAACTTGAGAAAATCCTGAAGAACTTTTTTGCTGGAGAGTCCAAGGAAAAAGGCTAGAGAGAAAGCAAATCAATTTTTTTGAAAAAATAGTTGCCCTCCTTAAAAATTGAAGATTGAAATCCATTTTATTTTTCGTCTTCGCTCAAAATAGGAAGAGACAGAGGAGTTTTATTTTAGTTGATCGAAAATAGGATAAAAACGTGAAAGAAAATCGAAGAAAACAGACTGAAAATCACAGAAAACCGGCGAAAAGGACGCAAAGAGCAGGTGGTCGCGTGGTGGCCAAGTGGCCACCGCGCGGCCACCTTGCTAAAAACATAAAAAGGGTCGCGTGATGGCAATTGCCATCACGCGACCACAAATTGGGAAAGTGGCTTTAAATGCCACTTTCCCACGTTTTTACATATTTATAATTTTTTTTTTTTTACAAAAACCTTTTAAACCCTTTTTTTTTCATCTTTTATATTTTTATTTTTCCTAATTAGACTAATTAACTAACCCAATAAAATTAATTAACTAATTTACTTCAATCCAATTAATTATCCAACTTATTTTTCTTCTTTAAATAAATTAATTAATTTAATTTAACTCAATTAAATTAATTAGTTAATTCAATTTCTCTTTTTTCCAAATTAAATCAATTAACTTAATTTAATTCAATGAAATTAATTAACTAATTTAATTTCTTTTTTTTTTCAAATATCAAAAATAACACCTTCTAATAATATTATTTTTAAAATAAATTAAATTTTTTTTTTTGATAAAAAAAAGGATCTCAACAAGGGAAACATCATTTTTGACACCTCTGCCCGTAAATCGGTATCATTCTCATCATCGGGTAATTTTGATCTTGGACCGCCTCGGGACCCGGTGTCTATAGCCGGCACTACCATTCTATGGAAGGTTAGCATGACAACCGCGCTACCACTTCACATCTCAGAAGGGTTAGCACGATAGCGGGACTACCATTCTACGGAAGGTTAGCACGACCACGACACTATCACTTCAATTCTCAGAAGGGTTTGCATGATGGCGGCACTACCATTCTATGGAAGGTTAACACGACCACAACACTAGCACTTCACATCTCAGAAGGGTTTGCATGATTGCGGCACTACCATTCTACGGAAGTTTAGCACGACCACGACACTATCACTTCAAATCTCAGAAAGGTTAGCACGATGGCAGCACTACCATTATACGGAAGGTTAGCATGACCACAACACTACCACTTCACATCTCAGAAGGGTTAGCATGATGCCGGCACTACCATTCTATGGAAGGTTAAAATGACATGGCGCTACCACTTCACATCTCAGAAGGGTTAGCACGATGGCCGCACTACCATTTTACGGAAGGTTAGCACGACCACGGCACTATCACTTCAAATCTCAGAAGGGTTTGCATGATGGCGGCACTACCATTCTACGAAAGGTTAGCATGACCACATCACGACCACTTCGCATCTCAAAAGGGTTAGTATGATGGCAGCACTAACATTCTACGGAAGGTTAGCACGACCACGGCACTACCACTTCAGAAGGGTTAGCACGATGATGGCACTACCACTCCATGGAGGGTTAGCACGATCACGGCACTACCGCTTCACATCTCACAAGGGTTAGCACGATGGCAACACTTCCATTCCACGGAAGGTTAGCACGACCACGACACTATAGCTTGCACAAAGATTTACAGGCTGATGGTAAATACCAATTCAATGAAGATTTACTCGATCACGATAACTCGCTTTAGCAAAGAATAACATGCCGACAAGTAGGCAAATAACCACCCCAACAACATCGTCCAGTCTGAAAAAGATAGCTGCCTCAGGTACGTGTCTCTTTCCTTTTTTCTCTAAGTTTTGGCTCACCTAGGCACCTATGCACTAGCTTCCCCAAAACTGGAGGCAACTGTAGATACCGGGTGCTGAGTCAGCCCTGATCAGAGTTACCCAATGATGATTAGATGCATGTTCACAGGCAAAAAGGTTGAAAGTGATGATTTCCTTGTCAAATTTGCATTTTAGAATAAAAAATAAAAAAATTAATAAAAGGTACTAAAAATTAAATTTGAAAAATGGAGTTTGAAAATTATAGTATTTTTAGTTAGATTTAATTTTTTTTTTTTAAAAAAAAAATTCGGCCACGTCGGCACATTGCCTCAGCCTGCAGGCAAGCGGGCACAGCGTGCGGTGCCTGTTCAAGCGACGTGCGGGGCGTCACTCCACGTGCTACCAGCGCACGCACCCGACACCCGTCGCGTGCACTGACGGGCGTCGGTCGCCCCCCAGCCTGCTGAAATGTGATTTTCTCCCTTTTTTCCGATTTTTCTTGATTTTTTTTGACTTTTCACCATATTTTCCGAAATTTTTAAGGATTTTTTCCTTTTTTGAACCCAAATTTAGGGAATTTCAATAAAAATTCATTTTTCTTCCTTAAATAATGATTTTTTCCATTTTTATTCCTTTAAATAGAAAAAGATGAAAGAGAATTAAGGGAAATTCTCTTTTGATCAAAAAATCTTCATTTTTATTTTCTTCTTCTTCTCCAAGAATTCTCTCTACATTTCTTTTATTTTTCTTCTCCAAATAAAAAATTCTTGTGGTTAAAAAATACAATTTTAATCAATAATCATCTTTGACACAAAGAAATCAATTATTTGTTCTTGAGAATTAATTTCTTTTCTTCTACTATTTTTTAAGCAATTTTCTTTTGGAATAAAATTCCAATTTTCAATTTTTATTTCTACTTTGTGAATCAAAATAAGGAAAATCAATCATATTTTTTCTCCATCGAATCCGAAATCTGAGGGTAAACATTCTAAACTCGATCTTTTAATTTTATTTTTCTTTTATTTATTTTTGTTCAATTTTTAAACTCGATCTCTCAGTGGATATGGGTACACTAGATACTGACTAGCAGTATCAAACAAGGGAGACCAAAGTCTCAAATCACTAATTACCCGAAGGTAACAAACACTAGACCCTTGCTGGACAAACATTAGACCCTTGCGGGACAAACACTAGCAGCTGTGAATCACTAGCCCTTTATAAGCATGCTTATCTGTCCCCTACCACGACCCTTCAGGCTTTACATAAAACTCTAGTCACTATATCATCTACTCAAGTATCCAACCATAATCACATTTCATTCAATTCATGTACAAGTTTCAGAAACCATTATGCATGTCATTCATACATATATATTATGCATATAATCTTTACTATGCATGATAAAATATATTCCAATGTAATACCACATACCATTGAAGACAAAAGACTTAAATTCACAAGACTACATAGTGTCATGCTCGCGACAAAACCCAACACACACAGATGTGGCGCATGCGGGCCTCATTGCCCTCGCTACAGAATGCCAAAGTAGCTTCTGTCACGCTTGCGACGAAGCTCATGCTTGCGACAGTGCGCGGCACAGCTCGATAATGCACGGCGATGCCCGACAGGCAACCTCGCTAAGGAACATTCTGTCGCGCTCGCGACACCCGTCGTACTCGCGATAGAATAGAACTAAGTGTTCTTCTCCAAACAACACAATGCACTCATGCACAACCTTCACATACCCAAACCAATTCAACTATAGCGTGAATTCAAGCAAACCAATATACCACCCATTCAAACATGCATCTAATAATAGAATATCCAAATGACAAAATCTTAACTAACAACTCATGCAGTACACAAAAGTACACAAACTTAACATGCATTTCTATAAATCACACTTACTAACTCGAACTCAACATATGCATATAATCAAATTAACACTAGATCCCAACCTCTAGGAAGCAGCTGAACCTCTTCTCTTCAAAATTAAACCTTCTCCATGCCTTTCTCTTTCCTTCTATTTGTAGCTTCTTACATAACCAAACCAAATACGCTCATGCTCTTAGTCCAACAAATCAACCAACTCAAACTCATAAGAAGAATGGAGTAGAAGAAGATCATATCAAATTCTTAACCACAATTACCTTTTCAATTCCCTTAACAACCTCTTCAAATCAATCCAATTTGCAGAAAATTCAACCAAAAGAAGAATTAAAAGCTAAAAGAAGAAGAAATCAAAGGGAAGAAATCGAGAGAGAGAGAGAGAGAGGTCTTGGATTGCATGTGATTCAATTGGGGACAGATTTTCCCACTAACTCACCTTATATTGCATGCACTACTCTATGTGGCATTCTCTCCTTATGCCACGTAACCTTCTCAAGAAAAGTGCCCCACTCATAACTAATTCCCTCTTGGTCCACGATAAAATTTCAAATCAATCCCTCTATTAAAATTATGCTCTTCCATCTCTTTACTTTTCTTTCAATTAAGTCCTCAATTAAATCATAAATCCATCTTACACAGCAATTATCACTATAAATCCTACTAGGGTATAATTTAGATTGTTACATATTCTATCTAAAGAGCAGTGCTAGATATTCTCTAAACTCCCTATGCACTTATAATAGTCTTGGCTAGTTTATTGGGTTGGAACGATGCGCTAGATATGAGTTTCCTTACTGAGTATGATGAGAAACCTTGAGTGGACCGGCCTCCAAAACTTTCTAAAGATACAGTTAGTGAAATAAAATAAAAGTATAGTTCACCTACGGATGTGCTCGTGATGCCATGTTCTGTCTCCAAGTTAGCATGGGAAGGGCCATTCGAAGAAAAAAAGGAATTATTCATTTGCTATCAATTCAGTCTCAACTATGGTATACGATTTTCGCTCGACCAATTTGATATTAATATTTTGAAGGGCTATATAATAGATCCTAATTAAATGAATCCAAACGAATAGAGGATGATCACCTGCTTCAAGATACTCTGTGGGCAAAAAGGCGTCGAAGTCATCCCATGCTTGGAGCTTTTTACCCACTTTTTCTACCTCTCAGATTGGGCAGAAGGGACATAATATCACTTCACCAACTAGCCTAAGAGGTGGTTGTTCACTCTTCCCTCCTTAGTTAAAGGCTATAAAGACAAGTTCTTTTTGCTGGGTAAGAAATGAGGGTTTGGGATTAGCCTTTATTGATCGAATAAGGCAATAAATTTAGGTGATCAAGCGACTGATCTCTCAATATACCAGTCGATTATTGACAATCTTATGGTGTATGTGAAAAAGCATAATGATGACCTGATCAATTCTGAGACTCTATTGCCTTCTTTAGGCAAATCGAAGCCTTCCGGGGGACAATATGAGCCGTTAGGATTTATGATGTTTTATCAATCATATTTTACACATCATTACATCATCTTTCAAATTGGATAATTTTCTAAGCTGTAATACTTAACTTATCTATCTTGGCTGTTGCAGTTGTAGCTTCTACAAATGCTTCCATGAGTCATCAGCTTGGCCAAGAGGTGATCGAGAAGATGACGAAGGCTTGTGAGTAGATCTAGAGTAGGAACAGGAATTCTGATTAATCGGTTGATCCCAGGAGGAAGTCCATTCTGAGGTCATGTCCTGTGGCAACTCCAGAGGAGGTTCTTGATATTCAGGAGGTTTTTATTCCCAAGCCACCTCAACCAATGGCTAATCTAGCACCATCTACTGGTGCGATCGTCAAATGTGCCCAAAAGGTGACTTTGCCAAGCGTATCCTCTAATTGAATAGTGTCGGAAGGTCCTTCAGCCGTTGCTGTTGTTTCTTCCTCTATCAAGAATATTTCTTTGAAAGAGTTCTTGACCCAATGGGTTGGTTAAGAATGTTTTGTTCAAAAATCAACCATTACAGAATTCGTTAGTTAGGGATTAATATTGGAGAAGGACGTCCACGACATAGGGCCGGTTGTTTGTCATACTCGAGAACTCTAAGAAGTACAGACCTCTCTTTTTTAGGTAAAATTTTCCTCTCTTTCCTTCTTCTTTTTTTGTTTGCCTTGACGTACAAGTCTTATCTTCATAATGGGCTCTCAGAGGTTAATGTGGCTTTACATAAGTAATGTGGCTTGGAAGGGAAAAATTGATGAGATAAGCAGGTCTAAACTGGATCTGAGGGAGAAGCTAGCACTGCAATCCAAAGAGTATGAGAATAAGCTTGTCATTCTTTTCAAGTAGAATGCATAACTTTTCGTTCTTTGCTCTCAGGTAGAGGAACTTCAAATGCAGATTGTGGCTCTGAAGAAGGAATAAGAAGAAAAGTTAAGTTATCCTCAAGAGGATTGAGAGAAGGAATTGATTGATCTGAAGGAGTTCATGACTGATCAGATCTTTGTCCTTCAAAATGAACTACTAGATCGTGTTGTATACACATCCGAGAATCATTTCCCCTAGGTGGACTTTAGCTATTTGGAAGATCCGTCCTCTTTATTGGTACCCCCTCTCGAGGGTGAGTGAGAAAAAGAAGGTCCGACAACAGCCTATAAGAGCAATCCTACCACTGCAGAAGGCAAAAATCTTATCGTTGAATGGGATAGTGTCACACCCCAAAATGGCCCTAGAAGAATTACAGAGTTTTGGTTCGAAAAAGGTAAGTTTATGTGCGAGAGTTCTATCGCGAGCGCGACAAGTGTCGCGGGCGCAACAGAGCCCTCCAGCGATTTTCGAACTTCAGCTGGTTGGTGCGGGCATGAGCGTTCTGTCGCGAGCGTGACAAAACCCCCTCGCGAGATGTGTGCATAAGTGGGACTAGGAGACTTGGAGTTGTAGTGAGTTGACACATGGTATCATAGAAGAGTGACAAGTGTCATCATAGAAGAGTGACAAGAGGCGGCATAAGAGTTTGACAAGTGGCATTGTAGGAGTGTCCCAAGTGTCATTGTAGGGAAGTGACACATGGCTACAAGAGAGAGTGACATGTGGCATGGGGCTTTTTGGATGGAGATGGATTAATGAGAGTGGTTGGCATTAAATGGAAGTGGGTGGCATTAATGTGAGGACTTGTTGGCTTTGGTTTGGTTTTGACCGGCCACTTTCCTATTCTCACTTTCATTTTTCTGCATTTGGCTCATTACTCACCTTTTTCTTCTCTCTTTGCTCTTAGTTGCCGTGTCCCTTTTCCTTGCCATTTCCTTGCTTTTCTTCCTCTTTTGCTTTGTTCTTTGAGAGAATCTCTTGGATTGGTTTGAAGAGGAGAAGTCAAGGGTTGAGTTGGGTTCTTAAGAAGAAGGTAATTGGCTTGTTTTTAGCATTGGTCTTCTTCTTTTGTTTATTTTCTGTTTTTGATTTAAAGTGAAATCCATGGATTAAGTGATCTCTTGGTTTGTTGTGCAAGAAAGCGGTGGATAAGAGGCTAGTGAAGAGAAAGGAGAAGCTCATAATTGATTAGAGAGAGAATTGGTTAAGCCACCTAAGGTAGGGATCGAGTGTGATCTTGTTAATTTTGCATGTGTTTAGATGAAAAATGATTGAATAGAGATATGTTAAAATAAAGAGATGCTTGATGAGCTTTAATTAGCTCAAGATGTTCATTTTGATTGCTTACAGTGCTCACGACATGTTTATATATGTTTATATGTATGTAACTTGATCATTTGAGTGTTTGTGTTGATGATAGAGCTTGATTTTGCGAAATTCTGCTTATTTGTCATCAGACCTCTGTGTATTGTATTTGTGATAAGTAGAGCTATAGGACTCCAATTGTGTTGATTCCAATTGAATCTGAAAGATAAGTTCCGTATCTAAAAATGTCGAAGAGGGTGCTTGATCTAATTCAGGCCCTAAATATCCCAAAAAGTAATTAGAACGTAGGTTACCCTGTTCTGGCGGGTTCCCTAGAATAGTATGGATTGTTTAGAGCATAGCTTTTGTTATATATGTCCAAATGACCTCAAAATTGTCCCATTTGAAAGATAACATCCTAGGGCACAATTGTTATGAAGACAAATTTTCCTAAAAATGTGGTCTAGATGGTGGTTTGTGCGATTAAAATATAGGGTAAAAAGTGGTGCCGTGAGGCACCAAAGGCGAATCTCTGTCGCGAGCGCAACACATGTCGCAACCTCGCGACAGAACAACTCATTTTAGGCTTTTTCTTCTTCTTTTTGAGCTCCTAGTTGCCATGGGTCAACCCCTTACCCTTCCCCTTAACTAAATTGTATATTTTGTTGATGTTTTACTCCCCGGAATGAACCCGTATTACCCCGGAATATTTCCGTGATTTATACTCTACATGTTTAGGGTTATCAAATGATTATAGGATTAGTTATCTATGTAACCAATGCTACGGCATAAGAGTTAGTGTTGACCATGTTATGCCATGTGATATGAATTGTTATATAATGCATTTGGTATAGAGTATAGAACCCTTATGTAATCTGTCTTCTGTCGCGAGCGCGACCTCTTGTCGCGATCGCGACAGAGAACCCCTTCTCGACCTGTTTTACTTGTTTTAAAGAGTGTTTCCTTTTGTCTTGCTTTGCATGATTTATATGTTTATGTAATGAATTTAAATGTTACATGCTTTTAGTTGTTGAACAAGATTAATAAAGATTGTATATGAATTAAATATCTCTGAATGTGATAAATGCATTTGAATTTTAGTTGATGAGTTGATGTCTGTGTATAGTGTGTGAGTTGGTATTGAGCCTGATTACCATTATAGTGGATAGATAAGCATGCTTATAAAGGGATTACCGAGTGCAGCTGCCCATGTTCTGCCCCGTTTGGGCGAAGCGGGTCGAACTCTGAGAATGGTCATTAATAGAGATATATGAAAATGTTTTGTGACTTCGGTCTACAGAAAATGTTTTTTTATAGAGCGTCCCATATCCACCATGAGAGGAACTCAGGCTTGTTTTGTTAAATGTTGTGCAGTGAACTTGAGATGATTATAGTGTTGCTTCGTATAAAGCTATAGTACATGAGAGTAATGTTTAAATACATGACAGCTTTGTATACAAGTGTATAATTACATGAGCGTGTTTACATGTATATGGACACATGATAGCGCACATTTGAATACGTGATATGTACAAGTTGTAGTGTATATAAAAAGGTAAATGAATACATGTTATATGCACGTGAATTCATAGTACTTGATAATTGAGCATGCAACCCATACATGTATAAAAGCTATATGCATGAGCTAGTTGATTTTGTTACATGAATTGTGTGATTTATTTATGACTTCGTAAAGAAGTCCTTTGCATTGTTTTCATCCCCACTAAGCGTTATCGCTTAGCACGGATGTTTATTTCCGTGTAGGTTTACAGGTTCGGAACAGTGAGCGAGCATCTGCAGTTCAAGGCCACTAGGGAGTATTATTCAGGTCTTTTGTATAGATTAGATACAGAGCTAGTGATGTTTTGAGTAACATCATTATGTAATAAAAGTTAAAGAATCACATGTAAATGTATATGTAAAGTTAAATGAAAACAGAGTGTAATATGAACATGTATAAAGAGAAAGAAGTACATATGTATAGTTGATATGAAATGCATGTTGGGCCCTAGTGTAGTATTTAATTACTTTTAAATGGATGTGTTTATGCTATCGCTTCCGCTAATGCATGTACATGTATACGTAAGTGTCCGCGTAGCGCCCCGATATTCCTTACCGGGGGTATGGGGGTGTTACAGATAATCCTACTACTCTCGAGGAGAATGCTCTTTGAGGGGATATAAATGCAGAAAATTAGAATGAGAATTTTTGCTTTTAGGTTTTCTTAAGTTTATTTTACTTAAAACCTAAAAAAATGAAATTTTCTTTATATCTTCTACTTTACTTATTGTGTTATAACAATATTAGAAATGAAAAATTTCTTAATAATGAATATTGATATTCAACATTTCATTTGTCTCAATAAACTAAGAATTAGCTTGGGAATGAATGTCAACCAGTGCAAATAGTCGTGTTAAGTATGACTTCACAAGTTTAGGTTAGGAAAGAGATAAGCCTTAAAGCTATAATTCTAGTAATATGATCGAATGCTATTCTCGGAAGGAACTTAGGATGTCATCGAGTTTATCGGAGCAAATGAGTATATCGAATGGATCGTGCAATAGCTTTATGAATTCCCAATATTTGGCTAAAAGGTCTCCCATTCATACGTTCGGTTGTCCCAAACGGTGTTGGGTCAATCCACTTTTTAGCTAATTCCATTTTTCAAGAGCTCATTGACTTCTCTGCGACGGAAAATTTTTTGATCGGGAACAATCGTCAAGTTTGGTAAGTAGTCATGTTGGATGTGACTTTGGAGCCTTAATAGTTAAGAGATGCAAGTGATTGATTCAAATTCCTTTTGCAATTTCTTGGGAGAAATTTGTAACTTGTATGTTCAATAATCATAATTAATAAGAATACAATGTTACATTAAGTGCTTCTTCAGTACATCGACATTCCATGATCTTGGGATATCCGGACCTTCTAGAGTTTTTATTTTATAGGTACTTCTACTAGGATCTTGTAAAGTTCATAACCTCCTTCCCAGTTGGGCATGAGCTTTCCTACTCTAGCATTGTCAAAGCCTATTTCGGCCTTTCTTAAGACCAAATCTCCAACATTAAAAGTCCTTGACTTTACTCTGTTGTTGTAGTACTTGGCGATTCTTTGCTTGTAAGATATTATTTTGGCGTAGGCATCCTCCCTTCTTTCTTCGATCAGATCTAAGTCTTGTTTTCTTTCCTGCATATTATTCTGATTGGAGAAGATTGATATGAGGGAATTCCTACTTCCACTAGTATTATTGCTTCTGAGCCAGACACTAGCAAAAACAGAGTTTATAAAGTCTCGACTCTTGGTGAGGTCCTGCAAGACCATAAAACACTTTGCAGCTCTTCCATCTAGTTGCCTTTGGCTTGTTCCAACCCTTTCTTCCTCTAAGATTGTCCGATTAGAGACCTTGGTCATCCCATTACTTTATGGGTGAGAGACAGAAGTGAATCTGAGGTTGATGTGTAGGTTGGAGCAGAAGTTCCTGAAAATCAAACTATCAGACTGCTTTTCATTGTCTACGGACATTGAAAAGTAGTACCTGCAGATAATTTCTTTCCAAGTTAAGTTTTTAATTCTCTCGATAGTAATTATAGCCAGAGGCTCCGCTTCAATCCACTTTGAAAAGCGGTCGACGGCTACAATAAGGAATTTCATTTGTTATTTACCTTGAGGGAAAGGGCCTAAGATATCAGGACCCCACTGATTGAATGACCAGGATGCACTGATTGGCTATTGGTTAGCTGCTAGTCGCCTGATTATTCTTCCATGAATTTGGCACTGCTGGCATTTCTTGACCCTTTCTTATGCATATTTGAAGATGCTTGGCCAGAAATAGCCAGTTTGCAGCACTTTCTTTGCAATCACTCTACTTGCTTCATAAGCCCTACAGATGCCTTCATGAATTTCTCTTATGATGTAGTCTCCGTTTTCCCTCATTAAGCATTTGGGCCTTGGATGGCTGAAGGATTTTTTACACAATTTGTCATCGATTATAGAATAATTGAGCAATTTCCTTATAATCTTCCTTGCTTCAGCTTCGTAGGGTAATTTGCCCATCCAAAGATATCGGATTATTGGATTTATTCATGTGTTCTCTTGTTGGTCAATTTCTATGACTTCTAGCTCTTCGAGGGAAGAGGAGAATTGTTCTTCGATTGTTATGCCTTCCTTGATTTCTTGCTGATCAGATGTCACCAATTTGGCAAGCCGGTCAGCCGAGCTGGTGTTATTTCTTAGCGCCTTTTCCAAGCTCCAAGCAGTTCCGACATCTTTTAGCTTTCTTAGTATGGCCTTAACCCTGGCCAAGTATTTCTTTATGCTTTCCTCCTTAGCCTCGAACGTCTGGAGTACTTGACTTGTCACCAACTGTGAGTTGCTCTTCATTTTGAGGCATTCTAGTAGGATGGACTTGACCAGTTTCCAACCTCGCAGCAATGCTTTATATTCTGCTACGATGTTGGATGCCTTGAAGGTTAGCCTAATGGCATACTTGATCAAGATGCCCAAGGGTCCTCTTATTATTATGCCGATGCCTCCTCTTAGATTGTTTAAGGCCTCTTCAATAATCATTTCCCAAGAATTTTTCTCTGGCTCCTCTGCCTTTTCACCATTAGTGAATTCTGCCACAAAATCAACTAAGGCTTATGCCTTGATTGCATTCCTCGATTTGTATCTAACATTAAAGGATTGCAACCTTATTGCCCACCCTACCATCTTTCCTTCTAAATTTAGAATTTGGAGGATTTTCTTGACCAGCCGATTAGATCGGACAACAATAGTATGAACTTCAAAATATTGTCTCAGTTTTTGGGTGCACATAATTAGCGCAATAATCAGCTGTTTTGTTGGACATTTCCTTAATTCTAGCCGTCTTAGCACTTGGCTGATATAGTATATCAGCAGTTGTTAATTTCTCTATACCCTGACCAGGACTATTGCCACTGCTTCTCCTAAGGTAAAGGAAAAGTGTTTCACTAGGAATCGGTCGGCTCAGTAATGGCGGGTTGGTGAGGAATTATTTTAACTCCTCGAAGGCCATTTAGCAATTCCCATCCTAACTAAAGACATCATTCTTTCTTAGCTTCTTGAGGAAAATATGAATCAATCATTTGAAATTACCTTATCTTTATGGATAAATCAAATATTTAATATTTGATTTCAACAAGATCATTTGATTTCAAAGTTAACGTTTATCTCTAAGTATGTTTGAAATTCAAATTTTTATTTTTGAAGATAAATATCTAATTTATATCTTTATCCTTAAATCAGCATTACCCTATAAATAGAAGGTTAATGAAGAAGAAAGGGGATGGTGATTTTTTGGAAAACCTTTACAAAAGAAAGATATAAATTTTCATAAACACTTAAAAGTATTTTCTTTATACTTAGTTTCCTTTTGAAATCTATTAAAGAGGAAATTGAAAAGGAAATTTTAGGAGAGGAAATCAATTCTTTTCTCTCGATTTACCTTCTTAAAAATCCAAATCATCAAAAAAGTAGAAGTGAGTTTGAGAAAGGGAAATCAATTCTCTCTTCTTGACTTAATTTTCTAGGATTTCAGACTATTTTGAAAAGAACAAAGTTTGTAAAGGAAACCATTTTCAACAGTTTTCATTAGTCAACCAATCCTTGTAGAATTCAAGGGAGATCTCCACGACTTTCACCTTTCGAAGATAAATATTCCTAGGGTAAACATTATGGATTAACCATTCTTGCAATAATATCAATACCTTGACATGAGTCATATAAACTAATTTCAAAACATAAATTAATTGATTTTAATTAATTCATTTTATCACTTTATTTGCTTCATTAATGATTTATTGCATGAAAATGGTTTAAAAATGTGAGAGTCTGGATTTTAACCAATTTTCCTCATTTTCTAAGATCTAGCAGTAACCGATAGGCTGAAGGCCCTACCGACGGCCATTGCTCAAACGAGCGATTGGTCGTTGCGGGGCGCCTCTTCTTCCCATTGGTCATCCCAGGGACGGCCGTCCCTCGCCCCTCCTTGGACGTCCCTAGGTCTCTTCTTTTCATTTTTGATTATTTTAATTCCCTTTTTTATGCTTTGTTTCTACTAATTTTAGGCAATTCATCTCAATTTTTTCTATTATTTCAATTATTTTCTTGCTTCTGACATTTTATTTTGCTAACATGTTATTTTGTTGTTTTTTTTGAAATTTTTTATTTTGTTGAATATTCGATGTCAGGAAAGGGGACTAATTAGGATGTTTCGAAGAAATCGAGTTGGTTCATTTCTTTTACTCTATTTCTCGTATTAGTTTATTTTTTCCAATTCCTATTCATTATCATAAATGTTATTGTAGTGCTCGCTAACATGAAAAGCGCCAAAAGATTTCTACAAATAAATAAGGTTTTCTTTAATAAAATAGGACCCATGTCCTAGTTTTCCCTCCAAACAAAATTATCACTTTAAAATCATTCTTTCAAGCATGCATGCGAGGACCAATGTCCTCACCTCGTATAAATGCCTCATTTTATTCATGATTTATATTTCCCTTTTATTGGGGGTTGTATTCTGCCCATAGTTTTATTGTAAATTATTATACTCTTATTTACTTTATTCTAATTTTATGTTATTTACAGTTTTCTTTATGTGTTTGGGCTGCGCTTTAATAATTGCGTTAAACTGTATGAGAAAAGGAATAGAATTTTAATTTTAAAACTCACTTGTGCGCATCATAGTGGCGACTCCATTGGGAACTACGAGACTTCACTTTGAAAGTACCTTGGTTAAAACATATAATTGAATTTCTAAGTTAAGATTTCTTTCCTTTTCAAAAACTGCATAGTATTTCATTAGAGCCTTAGATCTGTGCTAGTTTGGTCCCTCTTTTAGCCTTAGTGCATTTCCAAGGCACGACCCTACGTTCACTCAATATGGGGAAGTGTTAGGAATAATCACCAGCCCAAGTCTAGTACCATTTGGTATATCAAATGATGACCTAACCAGTCGCTATGCTTAGGATGAGCTAGACCAATTAGCAGGGATCATGATTGGGTAGCCCAAAATTATCGTTACCTTGACTAAGGCCCATGTAATGAAAATAGATACTTTCCCTAGGTGGTATGAACCTTAATATTATGCTTGCTATATGGATTATTATGTACTGAATATACCCAGATAAATTGGATGGTCACTTAATCAAAGGCTTTCATGCCTCGGTAGGCCCATCTTGATCTATTTTGACTATTTAAATACACAACGATCAAAAGCCATGTATATGCGCTTTAAATTAAGAGATGTTATGCTGCCGATTTTCCACTTTGCACCATATGCATCCATTGGGTTCCCTAATGACCCATGGGCTGATCCCACCTAGGAAAGAGATAAGGTGACCTCGTGTGTAAAAGTGATAAGGTTGGAATGATCTACTTGCTTGCATGTGGTTATGGATGATGCATAAAGCACGTCTATGCATCATATATCATCCTAACAGACTATGTTTTAAAGCCATCATAGATCCATTCAGGTGGTCCAAAGGTCCCGGTGGACGACTAGTTAGAAATCCTTTTTTGAACTACCAGAAAGGGTAGCATACTCAGGCTCAGAGTCACTCTCAGAAGGTAGTGAATCTTACTCTTCCCAATTCTCAATAGAAAGTGATATAGCAAACCCACCAAGAGAAACAAATGCAACTCGCGTCATGATTACCGAGGAAGTAGGTAGAACACTAAAGGAATTTAAAAATCGAATGATGGCTATGATGAGGAATCTAATAGTAGCAATGGCACCACCTACCAGGCCAAACCCAGTTACCCCCCTGTAGGACAAAATGAGTGGGAGGCGGTTAGGTAACATCCTCCTGAGGAGGTACGCCCACCACCAGTTGATCTCAAAGCCAATACACCTTCGAGCCGGAGAAGAGGCAGGGCCTTCGGACTTGAAAATGATTTTGTAAAAGATGAGTGTGAAGAATCTGTAGTGGAAAGAGGAAAGACACCTCAGATAGAAGAGATTATGTGGAGGAAAATGGAGGAGAAATTTGAGGCAATGTCTTGTATGCTGACCATGGGAAAGGGGATGAATCTCGAAGATAAGGAGTTGGAGGGTGAGGACTTAATTCCCTAGAATTTCAAGATGCCTGATGTCCTGAAGTTTAACAGTACATCATACCCCACAGCACATATAAAACAATACTCCCTAATAATGAAGGGTACAACCCTAACAAAAAGGTAAAAGATAGAGTATTTATGCCTAAGCTTGACAAGGCCCGCGGTTGACTGGTATTACCAGCTTGATAGGAGAACGAAAGAGGATTGGGATTTGCTGATAGAGGAATTCCTTAGGTAGTACGATTGCAGTACGAGGATGAAGATAACTCTAAAATATTTAGAACTATTACAGCAAAAATCGGGGGAGTCATTTAATGAGTACTTGACCTAATGGAGGAACCATATAATGGAAATGAAGAAGAAGCCGGACACTCCAAATCAGATCAGGCTTTTTATCAGAAATGCTAGCCTCGTATTTGAAGGATGGGCTAAAGTTGAAAGGTTTGATAGACTGGGAGTCTTTAAAGGACATAGCTATAGAGGTTGAGAGTGAGTACTTGGCAAAGAAAGTGAGTAACGAAGCCTATGTGAAAAGAAGCATTGGCAAGCATGGAGCTAGAGGATTAGCAGGCTCTAATAGTGGTAATAGGGTAGTTAAGATAGCTAAGGTTTCAGCCATAGGAGTCAGTCAAAGGCATTTTTCAAACTTGGAAAGGTCTCTCTCATGGGTGTTAAAAAGGCTAATGAAGGAGGGAAAGTTACAGCCTTTAACGCTTCGACCTACCCAAAGCCAAGGACGACCGGGGCATAAGGATGACGAGTTTTGTGCTTACCATTAGCACACCGAGCATACTGCGAACAATTGTAAGCCACTGAGACATGTTATTCAGGATCTGATTGACTCTAAATAGATCACTGATCCAGAAAAGAGAGGCAGCCAGAAGAAGTCCAGGTACAATAATGTAATCCCATCTATTTTCATGATTGGGTCTAGTCTGCCTGAATGGTACATTCTAAAAGACTTCTATAATGGTGAAGACATTGCTATCACGTGCCTTGAGAAGGCAAGTGAAAAAGGGATTCCCGTAGCAACGATCAATTGTTGGTCCATTAGTGAGAGTGGAAGTGAAGATGAGGAACCTTTCGATTTATAGGGTTCAGAAGATGGGAGAAAAGAGATCGGAGTAGTGACTCGAAGTGGAAGGGTAGTTCCGAAAGTAGAAAAGCCATAAGATCCAGTGGCGGTACATGTGAAAAAGGAGCCGAAAGAGGACCAAGTGATGAAGCTGCTAAAAAAGACTCCAGCACAGATATCGATTTGGGATTTGTTGAGGCAATCCCCATCGCATAGGTAGAAGTTGTAGAGGCCTTATACAAGTCCACTATTGCAACCACCATTTCCCCAACAGAGCTATTAGACACTTTGAAAAGGAATGCCAGAGATAATTTGGTTTACTTAGATACTGATTTGCCGGCAGAAGGCCGTAATTATAACTGCCCTTTGTATATAAGGGCACAAATCAATGAAAAGAACACCACCTACATTATGGTAGACGACGGTTCTTCCATAAATACGTGTCCACTAGTGGCAATGCCAGCTTTTAGAGTGACAAAAGATATGTTAAGCAAGTCAGATCTCACAATCACAGCTTATGACACCCCCTGAAGGCAAGCATCAGAGACCTTCAAAGCAATAGTGAAGACCAGACCGATAGAAACAGAGGTTGAGTTTGTAGCCATTCCTATCCCGGCTAATTTCTCAGCATTATTGGGTAGACCATGGTTCCACAAGTTGGGAGGGGTACCATATACTTTCCACCAAATGATTAAGATCCCACATGAGGGATAAGTAGTAGCGATCAAATTTACTAAGGAAAATCAAGTATCCATCTTGGAGATTATAAGGCAACCCTTCAACAGTTTTCATGTGGTGGTGGTAAATGGAGAAGATGATATTACAGGGAGCCCTCAAGTGGTGAATATGCTGAAGAAGTTGTATTTCCTTTTTGGAGTTGGTTTAGGTAAGAACTCCCAAGGGCCACAAGTAGCCATCACAATAAGAGGTCAGAAAGATTGGAGGGGCCTCGGGTATAAAGGCACAATGAGTAAGAAGACAACATGTGAGATCCCTCACATTACAGAGAGTTTTGTGCCGACTGCCTCAAAATGTGCTTATGCTGGAGAAGCAAAACTGCAGTGGATAGAAAGGAGGGTAGTGCTAGGATTCGAGGTTTTCAATGACGTCTTCGATTGGGACATTGGATTTATCAAGCCAGTAAAGGGCTTTTAGGAAGAAAAAATCATGACCCAAGGCATTGTTTGGGACCGAGATGCACTGATAGGCTGATGGCTACTCGAGTCAAGGGAAAGGGGAAGGTAGGAGATGAAGCTGTAGGTTCAGAGAAATAAGATAAAGTTCCATAGGGAGTCGCTGCAGAGCCTTCGAAAAGCCAAGATGTTACTCAACTGTCGGCTGCAACATCTATGTCAACAGAGAAAAAAGACAATAGTTAATTAGATTTTCTTTTTATTCCAGAACTTTTTGACAATGTTTATGATGTTTCTAATTCCATAAACAAGATGAAAAATTTGCTTACTTGTGCAATGTTTCTAACGATTTCACCATGCATAATCATGATCATGACTCATTCATATTTGACATTGATTCAACTGATGCCACTCCATTTAATCTTGGAACTTTGGAAAACCCAAAGGAAATCTTGATAGCATCTAACATAACTTCTGAAGAGAGATTAAAATTTGAGAGAATCTTAAACAAATATGAAAAAGTCTTTGCTTGGACCTATGAAGACATGTCAGGAATAGACCTTGAAATTGCCAAACATGCCATACCAATATATCTTAACCATAAACCAGTTAAGCAAAAGCTCAGAAGGCTCTGACCAGAATAGACGAAAAAGGTTAAAGAAGAAGTTCACAAACAGATTGAGGCCAAGGTTCATATTGAAGTACAATACCCGACTTGGTTGGCTAACGTCGTTCTAGTAGCTAAGAAGAATGAAAAAGTACGCGTATGTGTAGACTACCGAGATTTGAACAAAGCTTGTCCAAAAGATGACTTTCCTTTGCCTCACATCGATGTTTTAGTAGACAGCGCAGCAGCTTGCATGATGTACATCTTTATGGATGGACACATCGGGTACAATCAGATCCTCAATAAGACAGTTCATCGGATTAAGACAGCCTTCATCATCAAATGGGGCACATTCGCTTATAAAGTAATGCCATTTGGTTTGAATAATACGGGTGCGATGCCTACTAAGATCCTCGATGACCTGAACCATAAGGAGGTGGAAGTATATGTCGATGATATGATGATTAAGTTGGCTACTAGAGAAGGTCATTTCGAGGCTCTAGAGAAGTTCTTTCAAAAGATCGACAAGTACAATTTGCGGTTAAACCCTAAGAAGTGCATTTTTGGAGCCACCTCGGGAAAACTATTGGGACATGTAGTGAGCTAGAAAGGGATTAAAATTGGCTCGGATAAAGTCAAGGCCAGATGCTGGTGCCCCAAAAAGAAAAAGATGTCAGAAGCTTCTTGGGAAAGTTGCAGTATATTAGCAGGTTTATCGCCAAGCTCCCTTCAATTTATGAGCCAATCTTTAAGTTGCTCAGGAAAGACCAGCCTATAATATGGAGTGACGACTGTCAGAAGGCTTTTGAAACCATTAAAGAATATTTGTTAAACCCCCCAATATTGAGACCGCCTTAGCCAGTCAAACCTTTGATCGTATACCTTGCGATAGAAGATAGTTCCGTAAGTGCCATGATGGCTCAGGAGGATAAATTCAAAGTAGAATTTGCTGTTTACTATCTTAGTAAGAAGTTTCTTTCTTATGAGGTCAAATATATTGAACTCGAAAAGATTTGCCTAGCAATGATTTGGGCCTCTAAGAAATTAAGACACTACTTCTATTCCTACAAAGTATAAGCTGTGGCTAAGTAGAATCCTCTCAGGTACCTACAAGAAGATCCCTCTTTATTGGGAAAGATGGGAAGATGGTTACTGGTCCTACAAGAATTTAATGTTGATTACGTCACCCGAAAAACCATCAAGGGACATGCAGTAGTAGAATTTTTGGTAGAGAACCCCATCGAAGAAGATCTAATTGACTTTAATTTCTCGGACAAGGATGTTACGGCCATTGCAGCATAAGGTTGGCAGTTGCATTTTGATGGAGCAGTTAATAGCAAAGGGGCAAGAGTAGGGGTCATTCTCACAATCGTGGACGGTGAAAAACTTCCATTAGCTAAGAAACTAAGGTACAAGGCTACTAATAATGAAGCCGAGTATGAAGCTTGCATTTTTGGATTAGAAGCTTTGTTAGCCTTGGGGACAAAGAATGTGGAGGTTTTCAAGGATTCATCACTAGTAATCCATCATATTCGAAAAGAGTGGTCTATTAAGGAAGAACGATTGATGCCATACGTAAAACACTTAAAGATGTAGAGTACTCAATTCGAGACATGTACATTTCACTTTGTGCCTAGGGATGAAAACCAATTCGCAGACGCCCTCTCCACCTTAGTATCCATGTGGGATAACCCCACAGGAGTTGTAATGAAACCTGTGTTAATCTCAAGTTTAGAAAAGCCCAGTTTTGAATTCGAACAAATAGTAGAAATTGAACTTCTCGATAAGAAGCCGGGGTATTAAGACATTTGAAATTACCTAGAAAAGAAGGTATTCCTAGAAGTAGCCACTGAAAAGAAAACTGTCTACTCAGTTTATCTGTATAAATGGTGTGCTATACAAACGGCAGGCCGATGGCATTCAACTAAGATGTTTGGATGAGAAAGAAGCTGAGAAGGTTATGGAAGAAACTCATACTGGGGTGTAGAGCCCAAATGAACGGTTTAATGCTAGCGAAGAAGATTATGTGGCAAGGGTTTTACTAGCTTACAATGGATACAGATTGCTCAAAATACGTGAAGCAGTGTCAATTGTGCTAATAGTATGCAGACCTAAGGCATTTACTAGTTTCAAAATGCACAGCTTAACATCATTGTGGTCATTTACAGCTTGGGGAATCGATATTATGGGAGAGATACACCCTATAGCCTGCAATGGACATAGGTTCATCATAATTGCCATCAATTACTTCACTACGTGGGTAGAGGCTAAATCTTTTAAGAAGATCGATGCCTGAGACATGGCCAAGTTCATTGAAAAGAATTTGATATGTAAATATGGTCTCCCACACCAAATTATGTCTAATAGCGGGGTGCAATTTATGGCTGAAACTAAGAAGTTACTCCAAAAATATAGCATCGAGCACAACAAGTCTTCTCCATATCGCCCAGAGGCTAATGGGCAATTGAAGCAGATAATAAAAATGTTAAGAAGATCTTGTATAAAATGGTTCAAAACTATAAGAATTGGACAGAGAGGTTGCCTTTTGCACTCTGGGGCTATAGAACCACTATCGGAACTTCCACGGGAGCTATGCCTTATTCTTTAGTATACGAGACAAAAGCAGTACTTCCAGTTGAAATAGAGCTTATGTCTTTAAGGGTATTTATGGAAGCCCGGATGCCAGAAGCTGAATGGACGCAGCAATGATTGCTACAATTTAACATGTTAGATGAGACCAAGTTGTGGGCTTATTATCACAACCAGATCTATCAAAAAAGACTTACTCGGTCATTCGGGAAAAAGGTAAGAAAGCATCCACTAAAGGAGGGAGATTTGGTCTTCAAACAAATGAGGCCAGGTGCTCCAGATGTATGCGGCAAATTCAAGACAACATGGGAAGGTCCGTTTGATCTTAATAAATTGCTATCTAAGGGAGCAGCGATTCTAACAGACAGCGATGGAAATGAGTTCAAAGAGCCAGTCAATGTTGACAAACTTAAAAGGTTCCATGGCTAAAGACTGAATAATCAAGAGAAGAGAATAGAAGCCTTACAGGTCAAAAATCGAAAAAGGCGACCTCTCTAAAAATGGGCACCTCGTAGGGTGAAAACCAAAAAAAGGGACCCTGGACAGAAAGTAGAGGCTTAAGAGAACATGTTCAATCAAGAAAAGCCCGAGAGGGCAGATTGGGAATAGGAGTTCGATGCTTTCAAGATCCGTTTTGAGATTAAGTGCAGTTTTCTATGTTAATTTATGTTAAATAATAGTCATGTATGGTGAAATCATACTGAAATGTACACAATTTTGCAAAAGATATAAAATAAAAACAATTCAACTCAGCTGTTCGTTATCATCTAGTTCTTTTATATAAAAAAAATTATTATTCCTTGTTGAATCCATGCAATCTAATAACTATGCTCTCCCGCTGCTCTCACCAGTCGGATGTCTAAGTTGTTGGGTCCTATTATCATCTGCAGGACTGATCACCCACCTCTTGTATGCACTAGTAGAAGCAAAGGTGCAGTCTCCAGTTTGTGGTATAACAGTCTTTACAGGCAGTTGTGCCCATAGAATGTGGTACCTAGAAATGAAAGCTGAGGACAAGATGCCACCTTGAAAAGATAAGTCGTGCCTCACTACATCCTGACTCCCTCTGAACTGCCGAGCACAGCGAGTGGTAATATAGAAGGTAGCTTCGTGAAGCCCACACAAAGGAATGCATCCTGAAGAACCATCCAGAGTTACAAAAGAAAGGGGTAGCCAGAGGCGCATAAAGTTGATGTCGTCTTCTGCCACCTCACTTGATTGGGCAGTGCCTTCGTCGAGAGATTCAAAGGAATATAACCGATGTATAGGAAGGAAATGCCTCAACGAATAGTTGCTAATTACCCTAGGAGGAGCCTCTGATAGTAGTTTTAGCTTCTCTTGTAGCCATACCTAAAAGACAGGAAAGGTAAAAAAAAAAAGCAGCTGGAATGGGTAGGGTCCACTCAAGGCAAAAATAAGGCAAAGGATCACATAAAAATCCGAAAGAACGCATTTCTCGCCGAGAAAAGCTAGTGTGAAAATCTATAAAGGACGCACTACCTTTTAAAATAGTGACAAACACTTACCTGGAGTAATAAGGGGCTTCTGGTGAAGGCAGCGAAAGGGTCAACACGGACAGCATCCAAACCCAGAATGGTCTCAGGAAAAATCAAGGGAAATGGAGTTAGCCCGCAAAGTATGCCATCCACAATCTCGAATAACTAGAAATCGCCGATGAATGCCTCAGAAATCACTGTCAGATATCAAGAAAAGCAGAATAGTAGGACAACACTGGCCTGATATGTGGGTACATGAGAGAATCCTTCTAGTGCCTCAATTATTGGTTCCAAAACAATAGTAACATCTTGGGGAGCCAATCTAGCTACAGTTGAAGGTGAGACACCTAAGGTCAGTGCCGTATCCCTTACTTGAATCAATCCATAGCTCGAGATGCAAGGCAGCGTTCTAGGGGAAAACCTCATTTCGATAATCGTGGCGAATTCTTCGGGCAGGGGGCACAATTCTTCGTAAGTAAATCTTAAAACGTGGAACCGGGTGTCCCAAAAGTGAACTGCGGCCAACAGAAGATTCTTGTCCACCTTAACCCTCAGAAATTTCAAGCCAGAGTAAGGGGGCAAAGTGGTATTTTCCCAAGTTCGGGAGTTATCTAGAAGATGGTAAGTTTTGTTAAGAGTTGATGTTGATATTTTCAGGATCTTCGGGCTAAAAAATTGAATATAAGCAAAAAAAGAAAAAGAATTGGTAAAGAAAAAGAACAAAAGAGGAAAAAACCTGTAAAAGAGGCTCTGACTAAAAACCAAGAGGAAAAGTGCACAAAAACCAAGAAGAAGGCCACTATTTATAGAAAATGGTGACCAACAGGCGTGGCCGTAATGAGTCACGGCCAGCCTGTCGATTAACCTGGCATTGCCTGGATGATTTTTGCTTTGCATGATTCAAGCTTTTCATATGCATAAATCTTTTACGTGTATTTCTGTCATGATAAGTTTTGCAGGAAAATAAATTTGAAGGGTGCAATCATACACTAAAATTAGGGCGCAAGATATTCATAGAGTATTTGAATTTTTTTAAAAAAAAGTCGAAATGACCAATAGGTATGAGGGACAGCCCGTCACTCGATCCATGCACGGGCTGCCCGTCGATCACGAAAGCCTATATAAGGCGAGCCGTTACTCACCCCTTCACCTTCTTCTTCTTCTTCTTCTTCTTCTTCTTCCTTTCTTCTACTTTATGCGAACCAACTCTCCCTCTCGATTTTTTGCCTGATTCTCCTTCATGTTTTATCCGTTTTGCTTATTATTTGTGGAAAAATGCTCCCCTCATAATCACACACATTTGGGTCTAATTTTTTTACAGTATATTTAGTTTTTTTCATACAGTCCGTTGACTCATAGGTTAGTTTCATCACATTTTCTTCTTTTTTTTTTACTTATTTCTGTTTAAATTTATATTTCGAATGCATGGTGGATGAGCATGTTTCAAAATGTAGGGAAAATTTTTCCCATTTGTTTCCTGCAATATGAACTTTGTGCACTGATAGTTAAAGTAAATAGCAAAAAACAAAAAGAAAAATGTATATAAGTAATAAAATAGCAGAATAAGATTTAGGAATGTACCTTTTCACATTTGCTATTTAGGGTGGTTAAAAGCGGAATGAAATGGTAAAATGAGACTTCCCAGTTAGATGTTTATTTTTCTATGAAATGATTATGCTTGTTGTTGGGGCCTAAGGCCAGTCCATTTTAGTGCTTTTCATGCAGGAAGTTGGGCTCATCCTTGCCAGGATGCTGCCAAAATTTTTCGGTTAGGCCACATCCTAGCTGGAATGCTGTCGAAATTTCTAAGAAGTGTGAAGATAGTTAGTTTCCTTATAACTATCTTGCATTAATGCTAAACTAACTCTTACCTTTTTTGCAGGATGCGCCCGAGATGAAACGTCCCTCAGGACCAGCCAGAGCCTCAAGCTCCCACATCGATGACCTCTGATCTGAGGGAGAGATTTTAGGACCTAGCCCATGTCCAGTTCTGTGCCAGTAGATGCATCTCCAGGCCCTTCCTCAAGTGCATGGGGATGTTAAATGAGGTTGAGGTGCTTTTAGAGGTGACAGGATGGACTGAGTTCTTTCGACCATCATTCCAGACTCGCCTAGAGATTGCGAGGGAGTTCTTAGCCACACTCCATTATAGAGGGTTCCAGAAATAGGACACCGAGGAGGGCGTTATACAGTTCCAGGTTAGGGGTGACCACTATAGCATCACTCGCAGGGTTTTTGCCCAGGCGATGGGACTCCCGTCTGGGGCATATGTGATGATACTACAGAGGGCCATCCGGAGATAGCATTGGGAGGCCATTACACTGCCAAGAGCCCCCTACGACCATGACATAATGAAGAGCACTATGCTCTTGTCGCAGGCCTTGAGATACATACATCAAGTGTTATGCAGCTCCTACTTAGGTTGGGCTGGGAATCCGAGATCAGTCAATGATGCTGAAATTTGGAACCTATGGGCGATAGTGATAGGCTGACGACTCAACCTTAACCATGAGATCTTGGCTAACCTAGTTAGGCTGGCGTAGGGGACGACCCCATTCATATGTACAGGGGGAGTGATCACCAGGCTTCTGATGTACTTGAGGGTTCCTCTAGGGGACTTTGGCCCTCCATTAGACGAGGACATTTATGTTGATTTAGCTATGGACCAGATGATGGGGATGGTAGCTCAGATACCTAGTTGACTCGATGAGTACCGATTGCTTACAATGATGGGGACCAAATGCCTTTTTCATCTACCTTCACTCCAGCTAGACTCAAAGGACTCAGAGGAGGAGGGCCACCCACACTAGCAGCAGCCTAAGGAGGAGCAGCCTCGCACCCAACGGGACCAGGGAATTGATATAGATTTAGATGAGTTAATCCACACTCTAGCCTCTCAGTAAGGCTAGACGGAGATGCCAAGTCTTATTCCTCTACTGCCATCAGTTCAGCGGTCAGACATTTGGGCAGAAAGGAGGTATCACCCTTATGGCTGACCTGGACATCCGGAGGCATCTACATCTATCGCTCCTCCACTACCAGAGCCTTACACAGAGCTAGCACAGTTTAGCAGATGATTACCCTCTCCATTTGCACAGTAGGAGCTTATTTTAGTAGTGACTGCCGCCCTAGCTGCCAGGGATCGATAAGTACCGATTGCTTATAGTGATGGGGACCAAATGCCTTTTTCACCTTCCTTCACTCCAGCCAGACTCAAAGGACTCAAAGAAGGAGGGCCACCCACACCAACAATAGCATAAGGAGGAGCAGCCTCGCACCCCATGTGATCAGGGAATGGATATAGATTTAGATGAGTTGATCCACACTCTAGCCTCTCAGTAAGGCTAGACGGAGATGCCAAGTCTTATTCCTCCACTGTCATCAGTTCAGTGGTCAGACATTTGGGCAGAGAGGAGGTATCACCCTTATAGCTTACCTGGACATCCGGAGGCATCTACATCTATCTCTCCTCCACTGCCAGAGCCCTACACAAAGCTAGCACAGTTTAGTAGACGATCACCCTCTCCATCTGCACAGTAGGAGATTATTTTAGCAGTGATTGCCGCCCTCGCTGCCATGGATCGATGTATGGAGGAGAGAGCCAATGTGTTAGGCGAGCGCCTGGATAGACAAGAGAGGCTCATAGAGGATTTGAGATAGGATCTAAGTGTCTATCAGGCGGCTGCAGCCCAGAAGATTGATGAGGCCGTTTAGATTGATGATGAGTCTGTTACCTCTCTTCAGTTTCGGGTGGAGATTTTAGAGGCTTCTATACCAGCCATCTCTAGGTCTCTTAGATAGTTGAGAGAGCAGATGGAGGATAGGCTTACTGGGATTAAGGATGCCTCCAGATGCTAGAGCTCAGAGCAGACACAGGTTTTCTCATAGCTAGTGAGAGTGATTAGCGAGTTCTTGGGCTCAAGACCTGTGCTCAGCCTTTTCTGGATGGGCACGCCCAAATCCAATTTTAGCACCCTCCATGAGTAGAGCTGCCGGCCGTGCCATGATCTCCACCAGCAGTTGTCATTCCCCAGCAGCTAGCCGCTAGAGCCGGGGCCCTCAATATCCAGGGTGTAGCCTTTCTCTTTTAGAGCCGAACCATCGACTTCTAGAGCAGGGCCATCTTCATCCAGTGCTCAGCCGATTTATCTATCAAACAGTGATCAGGACCCAGATGAGCCATCTGATTACCCTCCTCTTTAGTGCATGTTCAGCAAGATTTGTGTATTTGTATCTTTCGATGTACAAACCTTTTTTATATATATTCTTGTCACAGCTATTACATTTTTCTCATTTGCCTTATGTATTATTATCATCATTATTTGTTCTCTTATACAAGTCCATAACAAATGATAGTAATAAAAAAAGGATGAAATAACGATAACCATAACTCATAAAAGAGATGGATAACTCATAAAAGAGATGGACAAACAAATATTGAACTTATATTTCAACAAAAAGTCTAGTTTATGCGATAATCTAACCAAATGATGTGAAATTACAGGAATTGAACGGCAGCATCAAATGAGTCATAGCGAAAATCATATGCTTATAGCTCAATGCGACAATTATATGCCGATGTCTCAAAGGCAGCAATCAAATGCCGGACATACCAACTGCAGTATAAAGTGTGTCGTGGTGAAAATCATATGCTTAGGGTCCAATGGCGACATTCATATGCCATACAGATCGACTGCAGTTTACAAAATAGCTCAGTGGCAACAATCAAATGCCAGCGACAATCATAGGCTGACATCTAGATGGCGATAATCATATGCCATACAGATCAATTGTAGTCCACAAAATGACCAACGGCAACAATCATATGCCTACTGTTAATGGAGACAATCACAGATGATGATATGCCGAACGGACAAATTATAGTCTACAGAGTGAGTCATGGTGACAATCATATGCTTACGGCTCGACGGTGATAGTCATAAGCCGATATCTTGATGGTGACAATCAGATGCTGGATAGATTACTAGTGATCCAACGGCGGCAATCATATGCGAGATGGATCAAAAACAGTCTTTTAAAAAGTCCCGATGGTAGCAATCATATGCATGAGGGATTAACTGAAGTCTTCAGAATGACTCGGTGGTGACAATCATAAGCCATAATCCATGATCTTTAATTTTCTATCAATACAGCAAAAGGTAAGGGCTGCCTCAAGTGTGCATTTCTTTCCTCATCTCTCAATTTTGGCCCATTTAGACACTAGTGCACTAGTTTCCCCAAAATTAGGGGCAACTGTAGACACTAAGTCCAAGGCAGCTCAGATTAGAGTTACCCGATGAAGATACCAGTACCTATTTCACAGGTAAAGGAGTGAGGTTGTAGGCTTTTGCCCTTGAAATTCATAAATTTTAGGGATATTGGTGACTAAAAATCCTTTTTATATCTCTTTTGTTTCTAAAAGGGCCCTTTGATTTAAGGAATTGCCTTTTGGTTGACCAATGCCAGTCGGTCAGCGCTGTGCCCATCGCTCACGCTTGAGGAATGCTCGTTCCCTGCACGAGCAGGTGCCTATCGCTCATGCTTGAGGGATGCCCATCCCTCGTGCAAGTGGGTGCCCATCGCTCGAAAGGTAAGACTGCCCTTTCGATCGACACCCATCCCTCAACTAAGGGACGCCCATTGGTCGGAGCTTGGTGGCAATTGGTTTGAATTTTGGATAATTACAAGATTTTAAATGTTTATCCTCATGGATAAACTAGAAATTTTATTTCACATCTAAGGGTCACTCGAAATCACTTTATCTTTGTGAATAAATCAAATATTTGATATTTATCTTTAAGGATAAATAAGGATGTTTGATTTCAAAATGATATTCTTGATATCATTTATCCATAAAGATAAATCAAACATTTGAAATTACCTTATCTTTATGGATAAATCAAATATTTAATATTTATCTTTAAGGATAAATAGAAATATTTGATTTCAAAAAGATAATTTGATTTCAAATAGTTAAGTTGATTTCAAAGTTAACGTTTATCTCTAAGTATATTTGAAATTAAAATTTTTATTTTTGAAGATAAATATCTAATTTCTATCTTTATCCTTAAATCAGCATTACCCTATAAATAGAAGGTTAATGAAGAAGAAAGGGGATACTGGTTTTTTGGAAAACCTTTGCAAAAGAAAGATATCAATTTTCATAAACAAAAGTCTTTTCTTTATACTTAATTTCCTTTTAAAATCTATTAAAGAGGAAATTGAAAAGGAAATTTGAGGAGAGGAAATCAATTCTTTTCTCTCGATTTACCTTCTTAAAAATCCAAATCATATAAAAAATAGAAGTGAGTTTGAGAAAAGGAAATCAATTCTCTCCTATTGACTTAATTTTTTGGGATTTCAAACTATTTTAAAAATAACAAATTTTGTAAAGGAAACTATTTTCAATAGTTTTCATTAGTCAACCGATCCTTGTAGAATTCAAGGGATATATCCACGACTTTCACCTTCCGAAGATAAATATTCCAATGGTAAACATTTTGGATTAACCATTCTTGCAATAATATCAATACCTTGACATAAGTCATATAAACTAATTTCAAAACGTAAATTAATTCATTTTATCACTTTATTTGCTTCATTAGTGATTTATTGCATGAAAAATATTTTAAAAATGTGAGAGTCTGGATTTTAACCAATTTTCCTCATTTTTTTAAGATCTGGCAATGACCAAAGGGCTGAAGGCCCTACCAAGCCGTCGCTTAGACGAGCAACGAGTCATTGCGGGGCAACTCTTCTTTCCGTCGGTCATCCCAGGGACGACCGTCCCTCGCCCCTACTTGGCCGTCCCTAGGTCTCTTCTTTTCATTTTTGATTGTTTTAATTCCCTTTTTTATGCTTTGTTTCTACTAATTTTAGGCAATTCATCTCAATCTTTTCTTCTATTTCAAGTATTTATCTTGCTTTTGACATTTTATTTTGCTAACATGTTATTTTGTTATTTTTTCATGAGTTTTTATTTTGTTGGATATTGGATGTCAGGAAAGGGGACTAATTAGGATGTTTCGAATAAATCGAGTTGGTTCATTTCTTTTACTCTATTTCTCGTATTAGTTTATTTTTTCCAATTCCTATTCAATATCATAAATGTTATTGTAGTTCTCGCTAACATAAAAATCGCCAAAAGATTTCTACGAATAAATAAGGTTTTCTTTAATAAAATAGGACCCATGTCCTAGTTTTTCCTCCAACCAAAATTGTCACTTTAAAATCATTCTTTTAGCATACATGCGAGGACCAATGCCCTCAACTCGAATAAATGTTCCGTTTTATGCATGATTTATATTTCCTTTTTATTGGGGGTTGTATTTCGCCCCTAGTTTTATTATTAATTAATGTACTCTTATTTACTTTATTCAAATTTATGTTATTTACAGTTTTCATTATGTGTTTGGACTGCGCTTTAATAAATGCATTAAACTGTATGAGAAAAGGAATGGAATTTTAATTTCAGAAACTCACATGTTGTAACACCCCAGCACCTCTTGGGACGATACTGTGGCGGTACGCACTCACATACGAATACACATACATACATGCACTATTGCGAAAGGAAAAAAATGAGTATCATAAAGCGAAAACATACTTGAAATACATAATTTTTTTATACAGATTATAAAACATCATTGTTCAATATAACAAAATGTTGTTATCCAAATTACATAGTCATATAATTACAAATATCTATTACATCTTACATGCTGCAACTCTCTTTACATCACATGTATAGCGATTACAAAAGTACTCTATCATAAAAAAAAAAGACTCCACTCATGCTCTTAGTGGCCTTCAGATGCTCAAAACTCTAATCCAATCCTGTGAACCTACACGGGAAAAACACCGTGCTAAGCGATAACGCTTAGTAGGGATAAACAGAACAGAGGACTTCTATCGAAGTCATAAAATAACACACACTGCATATCAATAGCCATACAATTATCATGTACGATATGTAACATATTTCACTAACTCATACTTATGCTCATATTCTTGTACATTTAACATGTTATTATCATTTCAAATAAAGGCATAAACATATAAAAGCCTCCACTACATCTCATATACAATACAGAACATCTAGTAGCCTGAGAGCACATTAATGGTGGATATGGGTACTCTTGATACTAATTAATAGCATCAAAACATATAGAGACCTAACTTAAATTACTGAATACTCATGGTATTCCACATGGTATTCAAATAAAGGCATAAACATATAAAAGCCTCCACTACATCTCATATACAATACAGAACATCTAGTAGCCTGAGAGCACATTAATGGTGGATACGGGTACTCTTGATACTAATTAACAGCATCAAAACATATAGAGACCTAACTTAAATTACTGAATACTCATGGTATTCCACATCTAGGCACACTCGGTGCCACTCTAGCAGCTGCACTCTAACCCTTTATAAGCATACTTATCTATCCACTACTATGACTAATCACGCTTAAACATAAAAACTCTATACAATAAACCAAATGCTCTACATGTATTCCAATATCTATTAAATCACTATGCATCAACTTAATTCAAGTATTAACTGAGCAAACTATGCAAAATATAAATGAGCATTCATGTATAAATCATAAGCAAAGACTATTCAAAATACTAAGGGTGGGACGAGCTCGCGATAGCTCATAGCGCCCACGATAGAAAGCTGGTTTGCTTCTATCACACCCGCGCTCGAGGTCATGCTCGCGATAGGAGCCAGAAAGACCTCAATCACACTCTCGCACTAAAGATAGCTCGCGACAGCTAACTAGCCTGGCCGTAGCTTAGCTACTGAACTCTCTGTCGCACTCACAATAGAGAACACCTCTATGGAAGTTCGGATGACCAAGCTTTGTTGCACTCACAATAAAGAGCACCTTTGTGGAAGTTCGGATGACCGAACTCTGTCACACTCTCGACAAAGGTCGCACTCGTGATGGAACTGATCTTCCCAAGCAAAAGTCAATCACACAACTCTACACAAGCCAACTTTTCACGCACAAAACCTTAATCACATGCATACCATTTGCACACAATCATCAGATCACATAATCACTTCCAATTACTCATCACTAACAAATCATATTCAATTTAACAACTAAGAGACCTTTTGAACTACATCTAAGCTCTCAACTCCTAATCATTTAATCATACACCTAGAAACCAATCAAGTATAATAATAGCTCAAAAACATGCTTTAAAAAAACCACATACGATCCCGACCTTTAAGGTAGGCGAGTCACTCCTCTGCTTGGTCAACCCTTATCCTTGCCCTTCTCTTTCCTCTTGTCAGCAATTTCCATGCATAAAATCACCCATAAACACTTAATCCAAATTTATTTTACTTTAAATCACCAGAAATAAAACAAGAAGAAGATCAAGACCCGGATATCCAACCACTTACCTTTCCTAAGAACTCATACAACTCTCTTCAACCCAATCCAAGCTAAAGCTTAACTTGAGGTGTTTAAATGGGGAAGAAGAACATGGAACATGAGACAAATAGCAAAGAAAGAGAAGAGGAACCAAAAGAAACTAAAGGCAAAAAAAAAATGAAGACAAAAGAGAGAAAGAAGAAGGAATAGCCGACCAACCAAATTAAAGGCCAACAACCACTATAAATGCCACCAAATATCATAATTCACCCTATGCAAAAGCATGTCCCAAGCCAAGTGTTAATGCCCCATCATGCCACTTGTCCAAAATCCACTAAAAGCCCATAAATCCAGCTTTTGTTGGATTTTCGCTAGAGTGTTCTGTCGCGCCCGCGATAGAACCCTCACTCAATCCACGTACTCCTCGACTTGGCCAAGCTCCCTAAAATAAGTTTTCTTCAATATACTAAATACTCATTCAAATGTGTCCTCTTTTACTAATAAATTTCCATATACTCCACCAAAACACTGCAAATACTACTAGGGTCTAAATCGGGGTGTTATACTTATAAATTTGACCAAGGTATGAATAAGAGCAAATTCCCGAACTCTCTCTGGTCTTAGGCTTCATGAGGTTAGATGAACCTTTTCAATGTTCCATTGGAAAGGGAATTCCAAAATATCTCCTATTGCCAAAATAAACCTATACGCATCATTTTAGGCTTAATGAGGCTAGAATAACTTTCTCAATGTTCTATTAGGTGGCGACTCCAAAACAGCTCTTGTTGCTTAAAATAGATGCCCCTGTAATCTTTTGGGACTTATAAACCTCTCTCAAATTCCCTAAAAGCATGTTTTTAGGGCCTCCACAGTTCGGCTCGTCACATTCGCCCTATCTATTAAGTCGGTGAAATACATCAGCGATCAAGTCATGAAACTCTCAAATAATGGATGACTATTTACACCCCTAGCTAAGGCGAGAGCTGCCACATCAGGGTTCAAGTTCTTGATCTTCGATGCTAGTGTCTAAAACCTGTTAATGTAGTCTCAAAAACTTTCATTTGGTTCTTATCTCAAGTTACACAGATCGTTAACCATTTTGGGTGTTCTAATATGTATCATAAACCTCGCAGTAAAGAGATCACAGATTTTTCTAAAAGAAGTGATTAATTTCGGAGGGAAATCATGGAAAAACTCTAAAATGTCCCTTGACAAAGTCGAAAGGAAAACTCTACAAAAAATCCCATCATCATAAGAGTGCATCAGAATTTGCATCAAGTACTCAGAGATATGGTTTATAGGATCAGATTTTCCTATGCATCTTGGCATCCTTATTTCTTTGAAGCTAAAGGGCAGCTTAGGTTCTCTGATTTCTACCATAAAAAGATTCAAATGGCACCATACCAATGCTCACTTTATGACCATTGTTGTATGCAAACTCCATCAACGAAATGTACTTGTCCTAACTTTCAAGGAAATCCAAAACACAACCCTGTAATGTATCTTCTAACACATGTATAACCCTCTCGGATTTCCCATCTATTTAAGGACGAAAAGCTGTGCTAAAAGTAAGTTGGGTGCTAAGACCAAACTGTAACCCTTTCCAAAACCTTAAGGTAAACCTCAGTTCTCGATTAGATATAATAGATAGTGAAACACCATAGAGCCTAATAATTTCATTCACATATAATTCAACCAAACGAGAGCTGAATTTGTGAGCCAGTTGACTAATACCCACAAGGAATCTGCCTCTTTTGTGTCATGGGAAGACCCGTTACAAAATCCATAGTTAGACACATAATCAACCACATCCTTTTTTATACCAGGCCACCATTAAAATTGCCTCAGGTCTTGGTACATTTTATGGCCTCTCGGATGCATAGTAAAAACCGTATTATGAGCTTCATGTAAAAGTCCCTTCTTCAATTCCTTATCATCCGCTACATATAACCGATCTTTATAATATATAATGCCTTCATCACTCACTAAATAGTCAGTCTTGTCTCCATTCCTAACTAATTGCAATATTTGTTGTAGCTTGGAGTCACCTTTCTGAGCATCCACTATCATTTGCCTTAGATTAGGTTTAGCTTTCAATTAAGCTATTAAAGCTCAATCCGATGCTAATCTCCACTTGCCATGCTATAATGTCAAAGCTAAAACTGACTTCGTACTTAAGGTATTAGCAACCATATTAGCCTTACCAAGATGATAATCCACTATGCAGTCATAGTTTTTAAAAAATTTGAGCCATCGACATTGCCTCAAATTAAGTTCCTTCTATGTAAGCAAATATTTAAGGCTTATGTGATCGGTATTGTAATGACCCAAAATGTACCCTAGAAGGATTAGTGGTGTCAATTGTATGATGAGGGTACAAGAGTGATTAAATGAGTAAACAATTATGAGTAAGTAGGGATGTAATTAAAAGAAAAGTTGAGAACTTGAAAGACATAAATTTAAGTGAGGGATTAATTGGCTAATTACCAAGGATTAAAAAGAGGTTTTACTGGAAGAGGTGAGTGCATTCCACGTGTGGAATGCAACCCTTGCTAACACCTCTCTTCCATTCAATATATAGTTTGAGTGAGAGGCAGAAATTGGCATTTTAGTGGTTCACTTGAGTCCGGCCATTCTGTTTCCCATTTCTGTACTTCTTTTTTCTTCATCTCATAGTATTTAGCTTCTTTCTCTTCAATTGAATTCAAGAGTTTGATTTGGATTGGTTTGAAGAGTAAGTGTGACGCGCGCCGGATCCCCGCGGCCGCCCATGGGACCGCTTGCTCGAGGGCGATCGGGGCATTTGTGGGTCCGTTGACAGCTTGCAATAAATCGCAAGTGCGTCTATGTTGGGCAACAAGGAGGTTTCATGGAGTCGCCACCCAATAGAACATTGGGAAAGTTTCTCTCACCTCGGAGAGCCTAAGACTGCGCTTAGTATCCATTTTGGGCCAGCCAGAGGGGACTTGGAAGGTAAACCTCTCGCCCTAAGGAGCCTAGGATTAGCGCTAAAGTCTCGTGGCACAAAAAGGTGTCTTGGAGGGTAGACCTCTAGCCTCTTTGAGCCCAAAGACCAGAGCTGGGTCCGGGATTTCTCATCTATTTCTACCTCGATTATTTTATGATCAAATTTTAAAATAATCATTGATTCGCTCTCTCTCCACACGATGCAATTAATCGAAGGCGCATTTATTCACATTTGGAAAGCCGTAAATGGGCAAGTAAATATCAAAAGCAATAAATTACAATAATACAAGGAGCGAAATACAACTCCTTTTTATAAATGTGCGATACATACACAAATCGGGGCATTGCTTATTTTGAGGACTTTGGTCCTCGCATGCATCATTATTAAAATTGGATGTTTTTATTTGTTATGATTTTTATTGGATAAAAATAGGACATTGGGTCCTTGCATTTGTGTAAACCTCATTTTATTGAATATAAAACATTGAATCATTTTTATACGTTAACGAGATACAAAAGGGTATTTCCATATACATAAATAGTTAATGAATAAACGGATAAAGAAAATGACCATAGAAGGTTAGGAAACTAAACCGGATGAAATCCTCCGAATATGGTAGATAGCTTCTCAAGCTCAGGATGGTCCAAGAGAATCAATATATGCTCACAAAAAGTTAGAAGATGTCAATATACAAAGAATCAACATAAATAAAGTCAAAAGGACTGGAAAGAGATAGAAGAGATTTAAAAAGGTGGAGACAGAACCCAGCGACGGCCTTTCTTAGGTGACCGACGGGCGTCAGTCAAATTGACCGACATGTCCATCGGTCACTCAAGTGGAAGAGCTTCTATGAGTGGGGTGACGGACGGGCATCGGTGATGAAGATGACCCGTCGGTCACCACTATCTCCGAAAAAAACAATAAAAGAACTCTTTTTAAAAGCCAAAAAAAGGTTTTATCACAAAATGAGATAAAGAGAGTCAAAATAAAGAAGAATAATGACAAAAATTGAAAGAACAACAAAATAAGGAGTAAATATGAAATGATATGGAGAAGGAATCCGGAATATTTACCCTCAGATAATTACTTTAAGTGAGATTCTTGTGTTGATTAGAGCCCCGCGCATTCCACGAGAAGCAAAGATGAAGGAACAAAGAAAGGAAAATGGACTATTTCCTCCTCAACCCCTCAAAAGATTGACTTTGGAATCAAAATCTAAAGAAAACTAATTAGTTTTTAGTTCCTTTTGATTGATTTGATCCTCCTTTAAAAGAGATTTCTTTATGAAATGTGTTTGCTGGAAGAGAGAGAAAATATGCTTGAATTTTGGCAGAGTTTCCCCTCTTGAAAATTTTTGGAACCCTTTTCAAGTGAAAATCCGGAGCATTTATAAGCCAGACACGATCGACGGGCGTCTGTGTATGGAGGCGGGCGTCGAAAGAATCCTTCTGACACAAGGATTCGTCCGACGGCCCTGCCACATCCACGGACGGGCCTCGAAAAGGTTGCGTGCTCCGGGAAACTAGGCGGCACTCTGACAGGGGCGGTGATTTTCCGACGGGCGTCGAAAAATACCACAGGCCGTCTGTAACCCTAAGCGATGGGCTGGCCTCACAGATGGGCTGGCCGTCTGTGGAGGAAAATATACTTTTTAGACTCGAAAATCCCCTGTTTTCTCCCCCTCTGCCTATGAAAGGTAAAAGGACTCACTTCTCGTGGGACGCGGGACTAAAACCTCCAGATCCAAACCATTTATACAGGCTCGGATACTGATTTCATCATAGGGTAACCTCTGATCCGGACCACTCCGGGGCACGGTGCTTATAGTTGCCCCCAGTTTTGGGAAAACTAGTGCATAAGCGCCTAGATAAGCCAAAATTCAGAGAAAGGACAGAAAGAAAGAAGGCGTACTTGCGACGGTTCTTACCTTCCGTGCCTTTTGCCGGGTAGACCTCGTCTGGGTCCGTTCGGCGATGCGAAGATACCCCTATCGGTCTCGTCTCAACCTCTAGGCGTCGGTGAGACGTAGCATTCTCTAGCTACGAACTTGATGTGAAGAGCAGTGTTCCTCTAACTGCAACTTCAATCTGAAGTTCCCTTGCTAACCCCCATTCTATCTGTAAGGAGCGTAGCACTCTCTGGCTGCCGCGTGAACTGTGAGATGCAGCACTCTCTGGCTACGATCTCGGTCTGTGAAGAGCAGTGTTTGTCTAACTGCAGCTTCAATCTGAAGTTCCCTTGCTAATCCCCATTCGATCTGTAAGGTGCGTAGCACTCTCTGGCTGCCGCGTGAACTGTGAGATGCAGCACTCTCTGGCTACGATCTCGGTGTGAAGAGCGGTGTTTCTCTAACCACAGCTTCGATCTCTGCTGGCCTCATCTCGGCTTGTGCAGGGTTGAAGAGATGTAGCGCTCTCTGGCTACAAACTCGATGTGAAGAGGAGGAAACCTCGCTGGGTTCCCCGTTCCAAAAAAGAATCTTAGGCGCCCTTGTTCGGACTTTTAATCGATGCCTGTGTTCGGATCGATGTTTCTCTGTACCTACATGATAAAAAGGTTTTGTTAATTCATGTTTGAGTTGTTATCTTTCAACATGTTTATTAATGGCGTGATTTTGCTTCATCTGCTATGCCATGTTTCATTTATATTCTTCTTTATTGAGTTATTATTCATCATTTTTCATCATTTTTGTTTTGGAATATGAGTGAATGTGAAGGCATATATTCATCTGTAATATGAATCATAAATAACTAAATAAATGCATAAATCTTGAAAATAAAAGTTTTTCACTAGAAATATCTATTTCGTACAATGTATATACAAAGCATAAATGTACAAAAATATGACTCCCTGAATATCATAGGGGTGTGTAGTCAGAGGGCTCATCGGGATCCTCATCATCTGATATGTGCACTGTCCCTGGTGGAGGTGGAGGCGGAGCTGGCCGTGCTAGAGGTGGAGGCTGAGCCATGGAGGGTCCTGCCCCAGCATCGTGGGTCTGCTTGAATCGGATCTGAGCATAGCCATCCAAGAAAGGCTGGGTGAAAGTCCTCATGAACGCTAATGTCTCTGATACTGTGCCTCCCAACTTCTTGAACGCCTGGCTTATCTGAGTGGTCTGCTCACTGGCGGCCCTCCTCATGTGCTCTAGGCGCTGCTCTGTCTGCTCCCTGAACTCCCTCATGGTCTGAGACAAGGGTGGGAGGATCCCCTCTATCGCCTGGATGCGGGATCTCAGAGAGTCGAGCGACTCGTCAATCATCTGTAGGGTCATGTCAACCCTCTGAGATGCCTGGTCCTGAGATGTCCTCAAATCATAAGCGAGCTGCTGCCTAAGCTCCCTCTGACCCTGGGCAACCTGCTCGATTAGCCAAGCCTGCTCACCTCTGAAGGCCTCTATGACCCCGAGCCTGCTCATCCCTGAAAGCATCTGTGATCCGAGCCTGCTCCCGTGCCGTATGCTCGATGTAGCCGGCCTGCTCCTGAGCTAAACGCTCCACCGACTGGGATTGCTCTTGAATAGCAGCCTACTGGCGGTCCAACCTCTCGTGAATAGCTCTGTCCCTCTCATTCTGTCGTCGCTCTAAGGCTGTGAACATGGAAGTGAGGAGCTGAGAGAAGTCAGGCTACGCTGCCTGCTGCTGTGGTGGCTCTGGAGGCGGTGCTGCAGAGGTGGATGCCCCTGGATCGCCTCAAGAATACGGATGATACCTCTTGGGGGGGCCGTGGGTAGTCCTCTGCGCCCTGACACTCAGCGACGGGACAGGAGTCGGCGCTCTGGATGCTGGTGAGGCGGCAAAGAGCTCATCCATCGTGAACTCCATGTCGAAATCCGACGGGGTCCTAGGCTGCTCCTGCTGCTGTGGTAGTGGCACAGTCTGAGGCTGAGGAGGCTGAGGATGCTGAGGCTCTGGCTCTGGGTGTGGGGGATGAGGCTGGTGCTCTGGTTGTGGAGGATGAGGCTGGTGCGCTGGCTGTGGAGGCTGCTGCTCCGGGTGAGGAGGCTGCTGCTCTGGCTGCTCCGGGTGGTCTGGATCTGGACCCAAGGGTGGAAGTGAGAACATCCGCCGGGTCTCGTGAATAGACAGCACCCTGTAGGCCTCTGCCTGCCCTGATATCGGGGAGATCATCCCCATCTGCACTGCCGCTGCGGCATCCACATAGATCCCTTCATCCAAGGGTCCTCTCAACCTGTCTGGGGCAACTCCCAACCTCAAAAGCAGCCTGGTGATAACTCCTCCCACTATCACCACCGGTGTCAGCCCTCTGCCAACTCTAGTCAGGTTAGCCAAGATCTCATGGCTAATGTTAGGACGCTGGCCTGCCACCATAGCCCAGAGGCTCCAGATCTCGGCCGCATTAAGCGACCCTGGATTACCAGCTCGACCAAGGTACGAACTGGATAGCACTCTGTGCAAATACCAGAGTGCCTAAGACACCAGTACGGTGCTCTTCGCTATATCATGATCATACAGCACTCCCGGTAGGGCAATGGCCGCCCAATGGGCGCATCTCACCGCTCGCCGTGGGATCTCGACCCCCTCCTCTATAGGGAGCCCCATGGCCTGTGCGAATCTCTGCCCGGTACTACTGTAATGGTCGCCATCAAACCAGAACTGGACCACCCCTGGCTCGGTATCCGACCTCTGAAAACTGCCATAGCGGAGAGTGGCTAGGACCTGGAGAGTAGCCTCTGGAAAAGTCTAGAAAGAGGGGCCAAGGAACTCTGTCCACCCGGCACCCTCGATAAGCACATCAAACTCTAAGGCCATCCCTAGGGCCTCTAGGAACGGCCGAGACACGAAACGGCTGGCCCGAAGCTCTACCTGAGCCAACGCTCTATACCTCTAAGCTGACTCATCATCCATCCAACCCGGAACTACGACTTCGGGCTGGGCCTGCGGTGCTCTGCGTCTAGGAGGCATCCTGCAAAGGAGAAAAAATTAGATAGCGAAAATTTGACAAAACAAGTATTATTTGACTTATTTTCAAGGTGAAGGCCCATTTAGGCCTCACCAGGGCAATGGTGGCCCGAAAATGAGGTAATAAGCTGATAATAAATAAAAAGGGGCGAATGTCCTGTCAAAGGAGGTTGCCCAACATGCTTCACACATATCAAAGCAAAAGAAACATGCAATTGGCATGGAAATATTTAAAGCGAATAAAAATGGGCTTTCTAGGCCTCAAGGCATGCATTATACAGAAAAATATTCAACTTTAGAATAAAAGATAAAAATTTGGGCAGCACCCCGGCAAGGGTATGCCCAACCTCCTGCATAAAAAAGGCAACAAATTAGGCCTCAGGCCTCAACAACAATATATGTATACAAATGGGACGCACCCCGGCAAGAGTGTGTCCCCAACAACATAAAATGATGGCCTTAGGCCTCAATCAACACAGAAAAGTGCGCTAAAAAGTCTATTTCTAAAGCAACAAAGTTATAGAAAAAATTCTATTTCTATGTGATCATGCAAAGGTTTCAGATTTAATTGCACTAAAAAAAAGAAAATGGGTAGCATTCTCCCTAAATTTTTAAGGCATCTAAAGCATCCTAACCATTTCTAAGGTTGAAGAAGAAATGAAGAAATAAATTGAATAAAATTCTAAAAAAAGTAGTTATTTACTTACTTGTAGTCGCGAGAAGTGTAGAAACTGAAGAAATATGAATATCCAAGCACCCGGTGAGTAGAGAATGCGAAAATATGAAGAAATCACGAAAAAAGAAGAAGAAATGCTTGAAAAACACTAAAAAAACGCAAAAAAAACCGTTTGAGAGAGAAAATGAAAGGGACAGCAGGCGCCGCACCGTCTGTCACTCGCCCTTATATAGAATTTCGTGATCGACGGGCTGGGCGTCTGTAGGAGCGACCGACGGGCTGGCCATCTGTCTCTAAATAAATGCGAGTTAATGCGCGTGATGAATGCAATGCTGACGTATGCGTCTGCCAGGTGGATCTCTACAGACGGGCAGGCCGTCTCTTAGGAGAGGCGGGTAGGCCGTCGGTGACATTTCCCTATAAATTCTTACAAAATTTTTGCTCCTCTTGTGTCTCTTTATTTTCCAACATCTTGAGCCTTTCATCTTTCTTAGCATGTCTTCCTCTCTAGCCCAAAGGATGCACCGCATCTTAGATGACAAACACACTTGGGAGAAGGTGCCCTTTCTTCTCTGTCTGGGCTGAAATATCTGTGCCGGGTCAAAGTCGAACAGAACCTCCTTCTGGCGGCGACCCACTTCTGGAACCCCCGATTTCACATCTTCCGGTTCTCCTACCAGGAACTGTGCCCCTTACCTGAAGAGCTAGCTACCATTCTTGGAGCCTGGTTCCCTCCTAGCGCTCTGCCTTGCGTCCCCCGCTGCGGCCTATTTCAGACTCGAGACACAGCTGTGGCTCTTGGCATACCTTCTTCTGAGGCCGCCCGTCTGATTCCTCCGGGCTCTTCCTTTGCTCTGGGGCCACTGATCGAGGCTCTGGATCAGTTCACTAACATCCCCACCTACCGGGTAAGCATCATATTCTTGTTTTGCATGGTGAACTTCCTCACTGTTGTTCCAGGGGGTTTGACAGGGGATTCTCGCCTGTTCGGAGTCCTGAGCGACTTTCATCTGGGATTATCACCCTTACCACTCATTCTGGCTGAAACCATTCTGGGCTTGGACGCTGTGAGCTCTGGATCTGCTACAACCTTACCGGCAGCCCCTTATTGCTCCAGGTACGTCATTATTTTAAAGGTAGTGCGTCCCTTATGGATTTTCACACTAACTTTTCTTAGCGGGAGGTGCGTTCTTTCGGATTTTCACACAACCTTGTGCCTTATTTTTGCCTGAAGTAAACCCTACTTACTCCAGCGGCTTTTTTTTTCTTTTTTTTTATTATTTTTTTTATTTTTATATTATTTTTTTTAGATCTGGCTGCAAGAGAAACTGAGGATGCTGTCTGAGCCACCTCCTCGAGTTACCCACAGTACTCGCCGAGCCACTTCCTTCTGCGTCGACGATTGCATGGGTGTGCCACTACTGGTGAAGGCATTACCAGATTTGGCGAGCTGTCAAACGATGACATCAGTTTCACATCTGCCTGGCTCCCACTGTCTCATGTGGTCCTTGATGGGCCATCGGGGTGTGTTCCCCTCTGTGGGCTCCGTCGAGCCACCTTCTGCATCACTTCTCAATGTACGCGTCAGCTCGGGATGACCCAGGATGTAGTGAGGGTGCCCTTATCTTTCCAGGGAGGAGCTCTTTCGGCTGCGTTTGCCTCAAGGTATCATGAGCTGTGGGGCAAACTACCAGTGAAGACTGTTATTCCGAGGTTCGGTAATCATTCTGTGTCTTCAACTAGCGAGTACAAGAAGTGGATCCTTAGTCCAGCATCTGATAACAGGACAAGAGGGCTCAAGCATCTGGTCGGCAAGAGCAGCAGCAGGACTTAGCTTTGCTTACATATGTATTTCTTCTAGTGTTACATTTCTTTTTAATGCAAAACTAGAAAATGACAAAAATGAAAAGAATAATATTCACTCTATTTCACGAAATTGTGTACATTTCCATATAATTTCAGCATACATGATCAATTTTGACATTTACTCAGCCGCTTACACGCTGTTAATACATGAAACCAAATTTTAACAGCATCAACTCCTGTTACCAATCGACCCTCTCGGGTTTTCACGATCGGACATTTTCTCTCATGCCTCTAATTTTTGCACAGGATGCCTTTTTTCGGTTTTCACCCTGTCGAGGCACCCAATTTTAGCACAGCCGCCTTTTTTCGGTTTTTGACCTGCAGGGCATTTTATTCTTTTCTTTTTATTTTGGTCTTTAGCCATGGAACCTTTTGAGTCTGTCGACGTTGATCGGTTCTTTGAATTCATTTCCATCACTATCCGACAAGATTGCAGCTCCTTTGGACAACAGCTTTTTAAGGATATAAGGCCCCTCTCAGGTAGGTCTTAATTTCCCTCTGATATCTGGTATGCCTGGCCTCATCTGCTTGAACACCAAGTCTCCTTCTTTCAGTGGATGCTTTCTCACCTTTTTTCCGAAAGTCCTGGCCAATCTCTTCTGGTAAATCTGGTTATGATAATAAGCTTTCAGCCTAGTCCCATCCAGTAAGTTTAAGTGTTGTAGCCTCTGCCGCGCCCATTCGGCCTCCGGAACTTGGGCTTCCATGACCACCCTCAGTGATTTTAGCTCTATCTCAACTGGCAATACTGCTTCTGTTCCGTATACCAGGGAAAATGGTGTAGCGCCTGTAGACGTCCTTACCGTTGTTCTATATCCCCACAGGGCGAAGGGTAACTTTTCAGCCCAGTCTTTGTAGGTTTGGACCATCTTGGACAGGATCTTCTTCATATTTTTATTAGCAGCCTTTACTGCCCCATTTGCTTGTGGTCGGTAGGGAGAGGATTTATGATGTTCGACACCATACTTCTCGAGGAGCTTCCTGGTTTCCCCCATGAACTGCACCCCATTATCAGACACTATGTGATGAGGGAGGCCATATCTGCAGATTAGATTCCTTTCTATGAACTTGGCCATATCCCTTGCGTCAATCTTTTTGAAGGATTCTGCCTCTATCCATTTGGTAAAATAGTCAATTGCGACTATGATGTATCTGTGCCCATTGGATGCCGTAGGGCGAATCTCTCCAATGATATCTATCCCCCAAGCAACGAAAGGCCAAGGTGATGTCAGGTTATGTAGCTCTGATACTGGCAGGTGTCTCAAGTCTGCGTATTGTTGGCACAACTGGCATTGCTTAACATATTTTGAGCAGTCATTGTCTATCGTATGCCAATAGAAGCCTTGTCTCATAATCTTCTTGGCCAAAGTCAAACCGTTCATGTGAGCCCCACAGACGCCTGCATGGGTTTCCTCCATCACTTTGCGGGCTTCTTTTTCATTCAAGCACCTGAGCTGAATCCCGTCTGACTGTCTTTTGTACAACACCCCTTCTAAGGATATGAACTGAGTAGATAGCTTCCGGATCATCCTCTGGTCTTTCTCAGTAGCTTCCTCTGGAAACTTATTGTTTTCCAAGTAATTCATGATGTCGAAGTACCATGGTTTTCCATCCGCCACTTCCACTTCCATTATAGGCTTGATCTCAAAGCTGGGCTTCTCAGAACTCGAAATTAGTACTGGCTTCATAGCTACTCCTTTAGGGTTATCCCACATTGACACTAAGGTTGCCAACGCATCAGCTAGACGATTCTCATCTCTTGGCACGAAGTGGAAAGTGCAAGTCTCAAACTGCCCACATACCTCTTTCAAATATTCAACATAGGGTACCAGCCGCTCTTCTTTTACAGCCCACTCACCTCGGATCTGGTTAATCACCAAGGATGAGTCACCAAAGACTTATATATTCTTTGCCCCCAATGTCGCCAAAGCTTCTAATCCAAAAGTGCATGCTCCATATTCAGCTTCATTGTTGGTTGCTTTGTACCTCAGCTTCTTGGCTAGGGGAAGTTTCTCATTATCTGGGGTTGTCAAGATGATTCCCACTCCGGCCCCTCTGTTATTCACTACCCCATCGAAGTGTAACTGCCATCCTTGGACAGAAATCGCGACTATGCTTTCATCAGGAAAGGTGAACTCGAGAGTGTCTCCTTGAATAGGATGCTCAGCAAGAAATTCAGCTACGGCTCGCCCCTTAATGGTTTTGCGAGTGATGTATTGCATATCAAACTCCTATAGCAAGAGCAGCCACCTCCCCATCTTACCAAGCAAAGACGGTGCTTCCTGCAAATATCTTAACGGATTCTGCTTGGCCACTGCTTGAACTTTGTATGAGTGGAAGTAATTTCGCAATTTCTTTGATGCCCAAATCACTGCAAGGCAGATCTTCTCTACTTCAGCATATTTAATCTCATAAGCTAGGAACTTCTTGCTAAGGTAATAAATTGCGAATTCCACCCCAAATTCATCCTCCTGAGCCATCATGGCGCCCACAGAACTGCCCTCTACTGCCAGATACAAGATAAGCGGTTTGATCGGTTGCGGCGGCCTTAGCACTGGCGGACTCAACAGGTATTCCCTGATGCTGTCAAAAGCTTTCTGGCAGTCTTCGTTCCAGACCACAGGTTGATTCTTTCTAAGCAGCTTAAAAACAGGCTCGCATATTGAAGTGAGCTTGGCAATAAATCGGCTGACATACTGCAGCTTGCCCAGAAAACTCCTTACATCCTTCTCATTTTGCAGCACGGGCATCTCTCTGATGGCCTTCACCTTGTCCGGGTCAATTTCTATCCCCCTCTGGCTGACGACATGTCCCAATAATTTTTTTGAAGTCACTCCGAAAATGCACTTCTTGGGATTAAGCCGCAGATTATACTTGTTAATCCTGGTGAAGAACTTCTCTAGAGCTTCAAAGTGGCCCTCCCGGGTGGCTAATTTGACCATCATGCATGTCATCGATATACACCTCTACCTCCTTGTGGATCAGGTCACTTAGAATCTTGGTCGCCATCCTCTGGTATGTGGCCCCTGCATTCTTCAGGCCGAAAGGCATGACTTGGTAGGCGTAGGTCCCCCATTCTGTGATAAAAGAGGTCTTAACCCGGTTAGCTATTTTGTTTAGGATCTAGTTGTAGCCCACATAACCATCTCCAAAGCTGTACATCGCGCAATTGGCGGCATTGTCTATCAACACATCGATGTGGGGTAGTGGGAAATCATCTTTAGGGCAGGCCTTGTTCAGATCTCGATAATCCACACACACCCTGACTTTCCCATTCTTCTTCGCTACAGGGACCACATTTGCCAACCATGTAGGATAGTCCACTTCAACAAGGAACTTAGCTTCAATCTGCTGTCAAATTTCCTCCTTGACCTTGTCTGCCCATTCTGGCCTGAGCCTTCTCAACTTCTGTTTCACAGGCTTATAGTCCGGATAAGTCGGGATAGCATGTTCTGCCACGTCTCGGTCAATCCCTGGCATGTCCTCATAGGTCTAGGCAAAGACTTTTTCATGTTTTCTTATTATTCTCTCAAAATTTTTTCTCTCATCAGGAGTTATATTTGATGCTATTACAATTTCTTTTGGATTTTTCGAGGTTCCAAGATTAAAAGGCGTTGTATCGGTGGAATCGATGTCAAATATTGATGGAATATGATCATGTTCATGCATGTTGAAATCATTAGAAACATCGCACAAGTAAGAGAAATCATTTGCCTTATTAATGATGTTATAATTGTCATTTACATCATAAAAAAGTTCTGGAATAAAAAGACAGTCTAAGCTAGAGTCTTCTTCTGCCACTCCAGAGGTTGACGCTGTTGTAGCCTATTCATTGGCTTCCTGATTCAGCAGAGGCCCTTCAGGTATGCCTGAGGAAATCTTCAAATCCCCCATCTTCAGTTCAAATTCTGCTATCTTCTCTTTCCCTTTCAACCTGGCAGCCAACATCTTCTCGGTGACAACCTCTTCAGGCTCGCATCTGTCCCAAGTGATACCCTGAGTCATGACCTCTTCATCCCAGAAGTTCTCGGCGGTCTTGATAAACCCGACACGCCAGTCAAATACATCGTTAAAGATCTCGAACCCAGGGACAATCCTCCCCTTCACCCATTGCGGCTCATCTTCGCCAGTATAAGCACATACTGAGGATGCTGGTACAAAGCTTTCTAAAATGTGAGGGATCTTATCTGCCGCCTTCTTCTTGCCAAAGCCGCCTCTGTACCCCAGACCTTTTCGATTCTTCTGACCTCGAGTGGTGATCACAGTCTGCAACCCTTGAGAGTTTCTGCCCAAGCCAGCCCCAGGGAGATAGTGCATTTTCTTCATCATATTAACCACAGCTGGGTTATCCACTGATCCACACTCTTCTCTTATCATGCACACGTGGAAGCCACTAAATGGCTGATTTGCTATTTCAAGCGCTGAGACCTGATTCTCCCTGGCTGCCTTGATAGTCACCACCTCCCCTTCATGTGGGAACTTTATCATTTGATGCAGCATGGATGGCACTCCTCCTAATTTGTGAAACCAGGGTCTCCCGAGCAGAGCTGAGAAGTTAGCAGGGTTGGGCAGAATGACAAATTCTACTTCCACCTCAATGGGTCCTGTCTTGACCAGGGTCTTAAATGTTCCCGAGTCCTGCCTCCTTGAATTATCATAGGCTGTGATAGTCAGATCTGATCCACTGAGCATATCCTCATTTAAACCAAAAGCCTGCAGAGCTATCAGAGGGCACACATTGATAGAAGACCCATCGTCTACCATAACACAAGCAGTGTGCTTATCGTTAATCTGTGCTTTGATGTACAGGGGTCGGTTGTGATTGCGGCCCTCGACCGGTAGGTCGGCGTCAGAAAAAACCAATCTCTCTTCGGATCCTCCCTTAACTAAGCCCAAAAGCTATGATGGGGAAATCGTGGTGGCGACCGTGGCCTCAACCAAAGCCTCTACTACCTTCTGCCTATGAGAAGCGGACTGTCTCAAAAGATCCCAGATGGATACTTCAACTGTTTAACAATTTGATTCTCCTCTGGCTCTTTTTCTACTGATGGCTGCACCGGCTCAGGTAGCCTTATAATCTCAGGGACCACTCTCCCACTTCTCGTCACAGCCCCTATCTCTTCTTCGTCTTCATCAGATCTCCACAAATCAAGGTTCATCTCTCCCTCCTCTTCGGCCTCTCCACCGCTTTCGCTGCTTGACCAACAATCAAGGGTCGCCACGACTGCTTTCTCCTTTTTATCCTTGGAACAATCAGCAGCAATATTCTCGCTCCCATATAGATCTTGTAGCACGTACCACTCTGGCAAGCTAGATCCGATCATAAACACAGGTGGTGGTGCGGCATTATAACCGGGCTTCTTCTCAGTTTCCCTCTTCTCAAGGTCAGAAATTTGCTTGCTATCAATCATGTCTTGGATAGAGTGCCGCAACGCTTTATACTTGTCTGTGATATGGCCTGAGTGCTGGTGAAACGCACAGAATTCATTGTCTTTGTGCCCAGGCTTCCCCTGCGTCATAGCAGGCCTAGGAGCTAAGGGCTGCAATTTCCCTTCCTTCATTAATCTTCTCAAAACCCAAGATAATGGTCTCCCCAAGTTCGAGAACTTCATCTGGGTAGTTGCTTCAGTAGCAGACACCTCAACTGTTCTTCTGGTGCTATACTGCGACCCGCTAGCCTATTGGTTCCTTGATCGGGGTTAACCCTTTTGGCAAAATTATCATTGTAAGCTTTCCGAGCCAAGAACTCTCCTTCTGCTTCGATGGCTATATCCTTGAGAGACTCCCAGTCTTTCAACCCTTTCATCTTCAATCCATCTTTCAAGTACGGGCTTGCGTTCTTGATAAACAAACGGATCTGATCCTGGGTGTCCGGCTTCCTCCGCATCTCCATTACTCGGTTTCGCCATCGGGTGAGATAATCATGGAAAGATTCCCCGGCCTTCTGCTGGAGTAGCTCAAGATCTTTAAGAGTCACCTCCATTCTGGTGTTGCAATCATACTGTCTCAAAAACTCCTCTGTGAGCAGATCCCAATCCTCTTTAGTGCGACGGTCGAGACCATGATACCAGTCGATGGCATGAGCGGTCAGACTCAGACAAAAGTATTCTACCTTTTGCTTCTTAGATAGTGTGGTCCCTTTCATGACCAGAGAGTATTGCTTCACATGAGCGGTCGGGTCAGAAGTACCATCAAATTTCAGCACGTCTGGCATCTTGAAGTTGTAAGGAATCGGGTCCTCTCCCTCCAATTCCTTATCCTCTGGGTTCATCCCCTGACCCCTGCTCAGCATACGGGCCATAGCTTCGAACCTCTCTTCCATCTTCTTTAAAATGAAATCATCAGTCTGAGGTGCCTTCCCCCTCTCTGATGCAATGCTCATCCTATCATCTTTGATATCCCTATCATCATCAATCCTCAGTACAGGCCTTCTTCTCTGCTCTCCCGAAGCTACCGACCTCAGCTCTACTGGCGGCGGCCGAACAGGCTCTTCTTGTCTTTCAGCTCTTTCTTCCTCTGGCTCATGCTGTCTCACGGGAGGAGGAGGATTCTGTGGAGCATTCTGCTGTGCCAGGGCGGTCAATATATTCATCATTCTGCCCTCGAATTCCTCAAATCGCCGACCCACTTCTTTCGCGATCATGGCCCTGGTGGCGTCATCCCCTCTAGGCGAGTTTGCCATCTGAGATACAGTACCGCTGATTTCTGATAAGATTTCTGGTAGGCCCTCTCTATCTGACAGCTTAGATGCAGGAACTCGGATCAGTCGTCCAGTAGGTGATCTAGTCCACCTGGGCAGATCTATGATGGCTGCATGGACAAGGAGTTAGATATGATGCATGAAATGCAGGTGTAATGCATGGTCGTGATATGTGACATTCACAGAGCACAAGCAAGCAAGTAGGTCCTTCCACCCTTATTTTTCCCACACACGTGGTCGTGCAGTCTCTTTCCTAGGTGGGATTAGCCCAAGGGTCAACGAGGGACCCAATGGACACGCATGGTGCACGGTGAAAAACCGGCAGCATGACACTCCTATGCTAATGTACAAGCGGATGGATAATGATCGTCACGTATTTGGACGTTCCACAAATTTCGACATGGCCCTACCGGGGCATGATAGCCTTTGGCTAGGTTACCAAGCGAGACATCTGGACTCACCCAATACATGAGAATCCATACAGCAAGCATGGAATTAGGGTTCATTTCACCTGGGGAAAGTAGCTACGGCCATTACATGAGCTTCGGACAAGGGAGATGTTTCTTTAAGGCTACCCAAGCATGATCCCTGCCGACAGGTCTAGCTCATCACGAGCATAGCGACCGATCGGGTCATCATTTTGATATACCATTGAGGTACGTGGCTTGGGCTGGTGATTATCCTTAACACTTCCCCAAATTGAGAGAAAATGGGGTCGTGCTTCAGGAACGCACCGGGGCTAAAAGAGGGACCAAACTAGCATATTCTAAGGCTCTAATGATATGCGAATGTAAATTTAAGAGAAAGCGAATTTATGAATTAAATTTTAATCATAAATGTTAAACGAGGTATTTTCAAATTGAAATCTCGAACCATAAACGTCCCCAGTGGAGTCGCCACTGTGACGCGCGCCGGATCCCCGCGGCCGCCCATGGGACCACTCGCTCGAGGGCAATCGGGGCATTTGTGGGTCCGTTGATAGCTTACAATAAATCGCAAGTGCGTCTATGTTGGGCAACAAGGAGGTTTCATGGAGTCGCCACCCAATAGAACATTGGGAAAGTTTCTCTCGCCTCGGAGAGCCTAAGACTGCGCTTAGTATCCATTTTGGGCCAGCCAGAGGGGTCTTGGAAGGTAAACCTCTCGCCCTAAGGAGCCTAGGATTAGCGCTAAAGTCTCGTGGCAGAAAAAGGTGTCTTAAAGGGTAGACCTCTAGCCTCTTTGAGCCCAAAGACCAGAGCTGGGTCCGGGATTTCTCATCTATTTCTACCTCGATTATTTTATGATCAAATTTTAAAATAATCATTGATTCGCTCTCTCTCCACACGATGCAATTAATCGAAGGCGCATTTATTCACATTTGGAAAGCCGTAAATGGGCAAGTAAATATAAAAAGCAATAAATTACAATAATACAAGGAGCGGAATACAACTCCTTTTTATAAATGTGTGATACATACACAAATCGGGGCATTCCTTATTTTGAGGACTTTGGTCCTCGCATGCATCATTATTAAAATTGGATGTTTTTATTTGTGATGATTTTTATTGGATAAAAATAGGACATTGGGTCCTTGCGTTTGTGTAAACCTCATTTTATTGAATATAAAATATTGAATCATTTTTATACGTTAACGAGATACAAAAGGGTATTTCCATATACATAAAATAGTTAATGAATAAACGAATAAAGAAAATGACCATAGAAGGTTAGGAAACTAAACCGGACGAAATCCTCCGAATATGGTAGATAGCCTCTCAAGCTCAGGATGGTCCAAGAGAATCAATATATGCTCACAGAAAGTTAGAAGATGTCAATATACAAAGAATCAACATAAATAAAGTCAAAAGGACTGGAAAGAGATAGAAGATATTTAAAAAGGTGGAGATAGAACCCAACGACGGCCTTTCTTAGGTGACCGACGGGCGTCAGTCAAATTGATTGACATGTCCGTCGGTCACTCAAGTGGAAGAGCATCTGTGAGTGGGGTGACTGACGGGCGTCGGTGATGAAGATTACCCGTCGGTCACCACTGTCTCCGAAAAAAATAGTAAAAGAACTCTTTTTTAAAGCCAAAAAAAGGTTTTATCACAAAATGAGATAAAGAGAGTCAAATTAAAGAAGAATAATGTTAAAAATTGAAAGAACAACAAAATAAGGAGTAAATATGAAATGATATGGAGAAGGAATCCGAAATATTTACCCTAAGATAATTGCTTTGAGTGAGATTCTTGTGTTGATTAGAGCCCCGTACGTTCCACGAGAAGCAAAGATGAAGGATCAAAGAAAGGAAAATGGACTATTTCCTCCTCAACCCCTCAAAAGATTGACTTTGGAATCAAAATCTAAAGAAAACTAATTAGTTTTTAGTTCCTTTTGATTGATTTGATCCTCCTTTAAAAGAGATTTCTTTATGAAATGTGTTTGCTGGAAGAGAGAGAAAATATGCTTGAATTTTGGCTGAGTTTCCCCTCTAGAAAATTTTTGGAACCCTTTTCAAGTGAAAATTCGGAGCATTTATAAGCTAGACACGACCGACGGGCATCTGTGTATGGAGGCGGGCGTCGAAAGAATCCTTCTGACACAAGGATTCTTCCGACGGCCCTGCCACATCCACCGACGGGCGTCGAAAAGGTTGCGTGCTCCGGGAAACCAGGCGGCGCTCTGACAGGGGCGGTGATTTTCCGACGGGCGTCAGAAAATACCACAGGCCATCTGTGACCCTAAGCGACGGGCTGGCCTCATAGACGGGCTGGCCGTCTGTGGAGGAAAATATACTTTTTAGACTCGAACATCCCCTGTTTTCTCCCCCTCTGCCTATGAAAGGTAAAAAGACTCACTTCTCGTGGGACGCGGGACTAAAACCTCCAGATCCAAACCATTTATACAGGCTCGGATACTGATTTCATCATAGGGTAACCTCTGATCCGGACCGCTCCGGGGCACGGTGCTTACAGTAAGCTAAGAAGGTAAGTGTCGTTGGAAGTATGAATATCTCTTTCTTCTACTCCTTTTCTGTTGATGTGGTTGAGTTGGCTTGTTAAATGCACTAATAGTATGCATTTTGATTGATTGTGCAAGAAGTATTAGACAAGAGGAAGGATAAAGGCAAGGAAAAGGTCTAAGTTTGTGAGAGAGTTCATCAAGCTGCTCATTTTGAGGTCAGGGATTATGTGCTATGTTTTGTTAAAGTGCATGCATTGTTAGCTTGAGATTTATGTGTTTTTATGTCATTTATGATATATGATATAATTTGTAGTGAATAATTGTGTAGCATATTAATGAGATTGGTTTGATTGCCATGAGTATATTGACCCATGTATAGAACCCTAATATCAAGGATGTGGGTATTTGTTGTGTAATCTATGGATAATGGCATATGTTAGGAATTTTATTGTGCTTTAAGGTTCATATATGTTTATAGGAGCTATAGTTTTAATTTGGTGTATTGGTTTGGCCAAGTTGGCTATTTCCAAGCCTGACAAGCTTGATTGTGTCAAACAGTCTTTGAGGCCTATATTGACCTATGTGAACTGTTTATGGTGTAAAATGAGTTTTACAATTCCAAAAGGGATGAGACCAATGGGGTTAGAACCATAAGCTCTGTGTCTATAAATTTTGTACAAATAGTTCTATTTATTTGAGGAATTTAAGGTCTTCAAAATTCACCGTAAGCGTAGTTACAATTCTGTAGGAGGGCTTCTGGAATCAGTTGTGTTCCCTTGGTAATAACTCCTTCATTTTAAATCTAATTGATCTGAAACTTGTTCCATTTGAAACTTAACATCCAAGGTAACAAATTTTAAGAAGGAACTTTTGCCTAAAATTGAGGTTTAGATATTGGTCTAGGCTATCCAAAATAAAGCAGTGAAGCAGTCCTAAAGTTTTGCTTCTGTTTTGCTAAATTTTGGTATGTCACGGTAACAACCAATTCATTGCCACCGTGACCAATACTGAGAGAAGGCATAATTGCTTATTTTTAGACCTCACGGTCACAACCAAATGGTTGTCACCGTTCGGTATGCCTATTTTTATTTCTGTTTTGTATTTTCCTATGTCATATCAAATGTTATGTATGTATACCAAATGGAATCTAAACTAGTTTAAATACATTATTTGAGAATTCTAATGTGTTAAACTTATGAATATATATATATATATAAATATAATGTGGAAATGAATAAAGAATTGTGTACTTGTATGTGTTTATAGTTATGTATAGTTAATATATGTATTTATTGAGTCGTATGAACAATAGTATATCATGATAGTTGAATAAAAGTAATGTATATGGATATGTGTACAAAGTGATTATTATTAAGCATGAGATGTTCATAGAAGCGGATAGATGGGCATGCCTATAAAGGCAGCTGCTAGAGTGGCACCAACGGGTGTCTAGATGTTTGATACCTTTGGTATCTAGATGTTTGATACCTTCAAGTATCTAGATGATTTGAGACTCCTGTCTCTAGATGTTTGATACTGCTCATCAGTATCCAGATGTTTACCCGCTTACATTATGAAGTCAGGCTATTAACTATTTGGAATGTAGAAGAGATGTTATTACATGTTAATGAGTTACTGAGAATGCTAATAGAAGTACATGACTATTGTATCAGAGGTGCTAATATGAGTTTACAAGTGCATATGAGAAGCTATTATTTTTACATGATTATGCTAGAGATATGCCATTGTGTTATATGTTTACGAATGTACATGAGATACAATGACAAAGTTTTACTTGTTGATTGTGATAATAGTTAAAGTTAGATGAATATGAATATGAACATGATATTGGTTTTATGAAAGTTGTAGACACGTTAAAAGCATGTTTGATAGTATGCTTATGCTCATCATGTTATAAGTATGATAAATGCTCGTTCTTTTAATATGCTCGTAAATGAATTGCACACCAACTATTGATATGTTTTGATGATTAATACTTGTGACTTTGTTAGAAGTCTATTATTTGTGCTATCCCCACTAAGCTTTATCACTTAGCACGGGTGTTTTCCCGTGTAGGTTTGTAGGTTTAGTAAGGAGTTAGCATCTGCGGGTCGTGGCCACTAGGAGTACAAGTTGAAGTTCTTTCTGTCTATGTGATATAGTACTTTTTGTATAGTTCAGTATACATATATGTAAAGCTTTTTTGTATTTGATATGTAAATGTTATAGTAAATGAATGTTTTTGTAATGTATAAAAGACAACAATATAATGTAATGGAAATAACTATAAGAATTTGTTTTAAGCATGTGTATTGATTTCTGATTAGTAGTAGTTTTATTATGTTGGAAATGTTTAACTTGAATGTGTATGCGTGTGTAGCGACTCCGATATCCTTCTAGGGGGGTATTAGGGCATTACAGGTATAAATGCTACACCTTTCACCATACAAATAATGTCATTAGATCTTCAAAGCAAATACAATCACAGCCAATTCTAGATCATGAGTTGGATAGTTCTGCTCATAAGGTTTTAACTGTCTCAATGCATACGCTATCACTTTGCCATCTTTCATCAACATACATCCCAAACTAGTTCTTGAACAATACAAGAAAATTGATTTTTAACGACCAAAATTTAGCGAAGGGTTGAAAATTCGGTCATAAAAATATACCAGTAGCAAAAGGAAATTAATTCGGTCATTAATTCTTAAATTTTATTACTATTTAACGAAGGGCTTAAATTCGTTGGTTGAAACGCAGTAAATCCGGTCGCTACTAGTGTAAGAAAATTTGTGGGACTTCTATTAGGCTTACCTCCAAAATAATTGTTCATTATTTCATAAAAATATAACACAAAACTACCATACCCATGCAAAACTAAGAAAAAAAAATCAAAAAATAGCAAACCCAGAAGATGAAAAAATAGCAAAAAATGCAAATCCTTTTCTGATCTTCCAAATGTAAACTAAACCTAATCGAAATGGCAGTTCTAGGAGAAGCAATCACTTCATTTATGTCATAGCTACTTCAATTTTCTTGGGTTTGCAAGATCCAAATTTAATATTTGCTGGTTTAATTGGTCTAGAGTGCTCTGCAATTGTTGATTATAGGTGACAAATTGAAAAACCCTTCTTTCTCTTCTCTCTTGATTAAATTGAATATCTATTTACATCTAATCTTCTTCCCATCGAATAGGAAAATAGGGCATTTCTACTCATTGGTTAAAGAACCAACTCTAAGATGTTTTTGAGGATTTGCATTTCTGTTAGGCTAATTGATCTAGTAAAATAGGTAAGTAATTTGGTTTTTATTTTTGTTCTCATTTCTTCAAAAGCTTACCCCTGTTAAATTTTTAATTTCAAAATCGTATCTGCTACTTTTCTGGGTTTGTATAAATGTCTATGTCAATTGAATATTCTCTTGTATTCCTTTTTTTCTCTATTAATTCCTTTTTTCTTGTTTTTATTTTTGTTGGAAAAAGATTGATTTGATTTGGTGATATGTGTAATTAGCGATAGCTTTGTTTAACCAGCATCTCGTTCTACTTTTGATTTTTCCCGAGTATAAATGGAATGATGGTTTTGTTTGGAATTTTCATTTGGTTGTTGTGAAATTGGAAGAAAGTATCTGAAAAAAGTTTGACTTTCTTATTTGTTTGGCAGCTATTAATAGACTGATATTTATAGTCTTGGTCATGTGCTTTGCATTTCTTTAGTATTGCATATGTTTGATGATAAAATATGCATATATTCAGCATTCTCTTCATGTTCGAAGTTTTCTTGCTTTACGCCTTTAGATCATTATATTATTTGTTCTACTTTATATTTGCTGGCCACATTAGCTATTGAACCATCCATTTGGATCCTTAGTGTAAGATATTATTTTAATTATACAAGTATACTTCGAATAATTTACATTCATGTTCAATTAAAACTCATGGTAAAAGGCTAATGTTACTAACATAATTGGAGATCATCTTGGTTGTATCCTTTGTTATAATGAATTAATCCCTATGGCAAACTTCAATCTCTTGGTTGATCTTTAAAATGGAGATGGACTTGGTTTTAAATGGTTTTTAAATTTGAAAACTACGTGCAGTTGCTAAAAAATCCCATTGCCAATTACACTTATTATATTATCCAGTCTTTGATGATGGAATTGTGAAATCTAACTTTAAGTTTGATGTAAATCATGATTGTGGCTTAATTCATTTAGAAAAATAGGGCCATTAGCCTATCATTAGTTGTGGCTTAATAGCCTTTCTCATCATTTGTATTCAAATAAAATGGTGCTGTATTTTTTAAATTTACAGCATACTATTATAAGCCTGCATTTAATTCATTTATAAAAACAAAACAGAATGATAAAAGTATAAATAAGAACATAGAATTTTTCCTCCACTTTGGGTAGTGATACTTGGCCAAGTGCATGTATGGCTAACAATATTGAGCTTTCGAATTTGCTGATATTCAAGGAGAATGATGATTGATGTTTACTTTAGAGTGATAGTATTAGGTGTATGTGTTGCATTAAAGAAATATTAATTGCAAAGATTTTTTAACTAATTCTTCTATGGGCATTGGTGGCTAATAGTTTATGGATAACTGGTTTTGTGATAATTGTATTGTTCACCCTTGCAGTGCAAGTACTGAATTCTAGAAGCTATACAAGCAGAACAACTTGAAGTAATTACCATAATTAAGGTCTTAATATTTCCTTCTTATTTCCTCTTTTTTCATGTCTCTGAATGAACTGCTCTTGCAAAACTTACCGTGACTACTTTATGTTTCATGAGGTAATTGATTAAAGTATCTTTACAAAACATAGTATATATGTTAAATTGTGTCAAGAAAAGCGTAACACTGCATTACCATTCTCCATTAAATTTGGATTGCTGCTATTCAATTTGTTTTCATTGATAGAACATTAGGGGAGATGAGCTATCAAGCTAGAAAGTTTTTGTAGTGATACAGAATCTTATAGACAGCATTAAGGAATTTTTCACATGTAGGGACAGACTGGTCAAATTTTTTTAGCACTGGGTAGGGGTCTTAACTGATAAATCCCCCAAAAAATTTTTTTAAAAGCCCTAAAAATAATCCAAATGATTTAATTTTGGCCCGCTACGAATGGCTACGGGTAAACCCTGTAACGACTGTAGATCGCTCAAAACACTTCGTTTTAACATATTATGACCCCCGTAACTCGACCAAAGCTAAAAGTTATGACCCCTTCAAAGTTTCCCCTTTTAACATATTATGGCCCATATTTTTTACTGCTGTAGCCATCTGCTCTGCATCATTAAGGCCCATATTTTTTCCTGCTAGTTGATAGAATTCTGTCATTCAAATTCAATTTACTGCCATGTTTTCAAAATTCAATTTTTAATTGCTAGCCAAGTCAGGAGTTATTCCTCGCATAAGCTTAAGCTGATTTACAATTTCTTGAGGGAAATTAGTACTTTTTTGCACTTTTTATTTTTATGCTAACATGTTGACATTAGAAAGGTTATGGCACCTAGTAAGTAATGGATGCAACTTGTTCATAATCGACTTGATAATGCTTATATATCTGGGGTGCAAAATTTTTTGGATTATGCTTTCACAAGAATAAGAGAAATGAACGAAATACCATGTTTGTGTGTCAAATGTTGCAACACATCTTTAGGGACTCGTGATATGGTCAATTCACATTTAATAGCATATCGAATAATTCAAAATTACACCTTTTGGTATTACCATGCGGAGCAGTTAGGTGAGCCATGATCAGATTGCTTAGATGTAGATGATAATGAAATAGAAGAGATTGAAGATGAGGATGAAATACAAGGGATTTTAAGAGATATATATTCCAGTTTCAATGGAGATACTATAAACACCTATGGTAATGAAGTTCCTGAGGAAGAACCCAATCTTGAGGCAAAAAAAATTTATAGGCTCTTAACTGATCTTGAACAACCCTTATATCAGATGTCAAAAATCTCTAAGCTTCTACTTTGATAAAATTGCTTCATATTAAAAGTCTTAGTCATTAGAGTAATAAGTCATTTACAATGTTGCTAAAAATGTTGAAGGAAGAGTTATTGCCTGATGGATCCAACTTGCCCGATTCATAGTATGAGGCAAAAAAGATAATTCGGGACCTTGGGCTTCTTACAACAAAATTGATGCATGTAAGAATGATTGCATGTTGTATTAGAAGGAAGATAAGTTTCTCAATTCTTGCAATTTTTTTGGTACACTAGATGGAAGGAGGATAAACATAGCGAGGAAAGTAAGAGTAAAAATGGGAAAGAGCACCATTCAAGATTTTATGTTACTTTCCCCTAAAGCTAAGACTTCAAAGGTTGTTTATGTCCACCAAGACATCTTCTCTGATAAGATGGCATCATGCCAAAAGAGTTAATGATGGAGTAATGAGGCACCCGGCTGATTCAATGGCATGGAAATCCTTTGATGAACTTCATTAATCTTTTTCTAATGAGCCTCATAATGTTTGATAGGGTCTTACTAGTGATGGTTTTCAACCATTTGGAAAATCAAAAACTCTATATAGCATTTGGCCGGTTGGATGTGCATAAAGCAAGAAAATTTTATTTTGTCAGTGTTTTTTCCTAGTCCTGAGAGTCCTGGAGATGCAATTGATGTTTATCTCCAGCCTTTGATAGGGGAATTAAATGAATTATGGGGAATGGGGTTGATACTTTTGATGCATCTACTAAACAGAATTTTATGTAACGTACAGCTTTGTTATGGACCATTAATGACTTTCCAGCATATAAAAATTTATTTGGTTGGAGTACAAAAGGAAAGATAGCTTGCCCATGTTGTAATAAAGATACTTGCTTGATAAGGTTACACAATGGTAAGAAACAATGTTATATGGGCCATAGACGTTATCTTCCTCTTAATCACAAGTGGAGAAATGATACAAAAGTCATTTGATGGAACTAAGGAGCAGAGGATGCCACCTAACCGTTGTCTAGCTATGATATACTTGATCAAGTTGCTGATTTAGATGGGTTATTGCTAACCAAGGATCCAATGAAGAAGACTAAGATATCACATACTAGTAGAGGTGATAATTGGAACAAAAAGAGCATTTTTTTTTTTTAATCTTTCATATTGGAAAACATTATTGTTGCGACACAATTTAGATGTGGTGCACAATGAGAAAAATATATGTGACAGTATTTTGGTCACAATCTTAAATGTTAAAGGAAAAACCAAGGATAACATTAACACTTTGTTGGATTTACAAGCAATGAATATCAGGAAGGAATTACATCTACTAAAAAGTGGTGATTAATATGAATTGCCCACTGCATGCTACACATTATTATTGAAGAGAAGAAAAAATTATGCAGTTTTTTAAAGAATCAAAAAGTTCTAGATGGGTTTTCATCTAATATTTCTCAATGTATCAACCTTAAAGATCGCAAATTTTCAGGCTTAAAGAGTCATGATTGCCATGTTCTTCTACAACATTTACTCCCTCTTGCCATTCGTGGTCTGTTTTCCAAATCTGTGTGTGAACCACTCATCGAATTATCTTTTTTTTTTCAATGTACTTAGAGCAAAATGTTTACAAATAGATGAGTTAGAGCAAATAGAAGACCAAATTCCTATTACTTTGTGCAAGTTAAAAAAAGTCTTTCCTCCTTTATATTTTGATATCATGGTGCACTTACCAATTCATTTATCTAATGAAACTAAGATTGCCAGACCTATTCAATACCGATGAATGTATCCAGTAGAGCAATAGTTATACTTTTTAAAGTCTCTTATCGATAATAGGGCTCGCCCAGAAGGTTCTACTGTAGAGGGTTATTTAGCAAGTGAATTTATGACATTATGTTCAAGGTACTTACAAATAATGGAAACAAAATTTAATCGCCTTGAACGAAATTATGATGGTGGGATTAAATCTAATGGAGGTTTATCTATCTTTTGTCAACCTGGAAGAACTTTAGGGGCTAAAAAACAAGTTAAACTTGATGCATATGAATTAGAGCTAGCTCATATTTATATATTGAAGAATTATGATGAAGTTCCGCCCTTTCTTGAGTATGTACATCCAATTGAAGTTACACAGTGAGCGGCCAGCAGTTGCTGTCGTGCTCGTGACAGGAGACTGCCCAAATCCACTTGGCAGCTGAGTGCTCTATCACGCTCGTGACAGAGAGCTCTCACTACGGCCGCTCAACAATGCACGCTCAGCACACGCAAAGGCTGCAATCACCGAGCTCTGTCGCGATTTCCAGCCCTAACGCGAACAACCTGCAAAATTCCACTTCCAAACTTCACCCAAACCTCTAATTGACTTCAAAACACAACCCTACACAAATAGATCATTCACAACATCTTAAACAACCTAAAACTCAACTTATAAACCAATCATCATCATCAAATCATACAAATTACAATATCAAAATTTTGAATTTGCTAAACCAGCAATTTCTCATAGAATTTGATACCAACTCACACTATAACTCAATTCTTTACAAACTATGCATCTCAATTAAAAATAATCAATACCCATATCTGTAATAACCCGATTTGGCCCTAGTAGAATTTTGGAATTTTTGTTCGGGAATTCAAGAGTTTGTGTATATAAGAGAGTGTATTTGAGTAAGTGCCTTGTGTGTGGGTTCTGTCGCGAGCGCGACAGTGTCGCGAGCGTGATAGAGTGCTTCACGTGAAGCCTATTTGAGTTGGATTATTTGATGTGTATTGAACACATGGTGGCATAGGAGTTTGACACGTGGCATTGAAGGATGTTGACATTTGGCATTGTAGGAGGGTGACAAGTGGCAAGAATTTGTGTGTTTTACATAAATTAAAAAGAGATAAGTGAAAAAAGGGGATAAACATGTATTTAATTAAATAGGTGGCATTTATGTGCATAGTTAATTTTGGGATTAACATTGACCAGCTACTCCTCTTATTTTCTCATGTTGGTTTTGCTTTGCCTTGGATCAATTGGCCTTTTGTTCCTTCTTTTCTCTTTGGCTTTTTGCCGTTCTTTCTTGCCTTGCCATTCCTTCCTGCTTTTGCTCCTTTCCTTCTTCATTTGACATGCTCCTTAAGTGAAATACTTGGATTGGTTTTAAGAGAGTGTAGTAGGGCTTGATTGGATCTCTTCAGAAGCTATGAACAAGAGATTGGATAAAGAAAAGGAAAAGGTTGGAGCTGAATAGAGCATAGAGTTCAAGCTTCCTAGAGGTTGGGATCGTGTGCGAATTTTATTTTGTTCATTTTGATTACTTGCAGTGTTCTCACGATATATGCATGTATATATGTTGGTGAATATGCATTGGATCATCTTGAATGAGTTTTGGATGTGTTAGATGGTTTCCATATAGCTTTTGTGAGTAAAGTGTGATTTTGGGGGAATTCTGTTCAGTTTTCATTAGACCTCTGTATATTGTTTTTGTGGGTTGATTTCACTAACGGTTACTCAACTTATCACTTATCGCGCAAAAGTAACTGACTTTTTTTTTCTTACTTAAATGTCACTGAACTTTTAACATTTTTACAAAAAAGTCATGTTGACCGGAATCCGGTGAGAACTATCGCCGTATTGATGACATGGCATGCCATGTCAGAAACTACATGTCGTTTAACAATATTTCCAACAAATGCTGTATCTAAATCAATTTCACTCATGGTCACTAAACTTATCATTTATCTCGCAAAAGTAACCAATTTTCTTTTTTTTCAACTTAAATGTTACTGAACTTCTAATATTTTTGCAAAAAAGTCATATATTTACTATTCGTTACCACGTGTCATATGCCATGTCACCAATCCGACAAGCGTTCTCGCTGGATTTCGGTTAACATGATTTTTTTGAAAAAATGTTAGAAGTTCAGTGACATTTAAGATAGAAAAAAAATCAGTTACTTTTGTGCGATAAGTGATAAGTTGAGTGACTATGAGTGAAATTGACCCTTGTTTTTGTCATAAGTAGAGTTATAGGGCATCAATTGGGTTGATTGAAATTGCATCTGAAAGCTAAGATCCGTAGCTAAAAATGTCTAAGAGGGTGTTAGAGCTAATTTTGGCTCTACGATCCTAGCAAATGTTAAAAACCGAAGTGTCTCTGTTTGGGTCGGGTTACTAGAATAGTATACCTTGTTTAGCTTATATCTAGAGCTATAGATGTCCAATTGACCTTAGATGTGTCCCATGTGAAAGTTAACATCCTAAGGAACAATTGTTAAGAAGGAATTGTTGCCTGAAAGTGACGTTTAGAGGTCAGTTTAGATGAAACAACTTTGACGTGACTATTTTGAGGAGAAATACGAGTCTATTGTGAGCGCGACGCTTGTCGCGATCGCGACAGAGATGGATTTCTCCAATTTGTTTCAGCATGAACATGAGTCACACAAATGAACACGAGTCACACAAATGAACGAGTCACGCAGATGAGCATGAGTCGTGCTCAAGGAGCACTAGACGTGCTCACAGAGAGAGGGAAGTGAGAGCACGAAACGTGCTCCAGTTGAATGAGGGAGTGAGCATGAGTCGTGCTCATGCTCTCTCCTTCTTTGTTGTTTCTATTTTGATCTGTTGCTTCTATTTTGAGTTGATAGGTGTCTATATGAGATTTGTATATCACCGTTTGGTCCGTGTTTGGTTTAAAATTATCTTTTAACCCTCTTGCATGGTTAATATTAGTTAAATGAACATGATTAATAAAGATTGTACATGAATTGAATGTCTCTGAATTTGATGAATGCACTTGAATTATAGTTAATAAATTGGTATCTGTGTATAGAATATGTGAGTTGCGTATTGAGCCTGATCACCGCTATAGTGGATACATAAGCATACTTATAAAGGGTTAGAGTGCAGCTGCTAGAGTTGGCCTTAATTATGCCCATAGTTTTGAATACCTTGTGTATTCTATAGAGTTTGAGTTAATTCTCCACATGTAAGATACTGTAAACAGTGTCCAGAGTTACCCGTATCCACCATGAAAGGTATTCAGGCTTATTAATGTTGTGTAGTGAACTTGAGACGATTAAAAGTATTGCTGTGAATAAATGTTATAGTACATGAGGATAATGTTTAAAGTACATGGCAGTTTTATATACAAGTACATGTTTATGTGAATGTGGACACACGATTATTGAATAAATATGAATAAATGATCTGTACAAGTGAGAAGGTTATATGCATGAATTATTTGATTAGTGTTGTGTGAAATGTGTAAATTATTTGTGACTTCGTAAGGAAGTCCTTTGCATTATTTTCATCCCCACTAAGCGTTATCGCTTAGCACGGATGTTTGTTTCCATGTAGGTTTACAGGTTCGGATCAATGAGCGGGCATCTGTGGGTCAAGGCCACTAGGAGTTTTGTTTTGATCTCTTTTTGCATAAGATAGAAATAGAGTTTATGATGTTTTGAGTAACATCATTATGAAATGTATATGTACAGAAATGAGTATAGTAATCACATGTAGATGTATATGTAAAGTTAAAAGAAAACAAGTTGTAATATGAACATGTATAACGATAAATATGTATATATATGTGTAGTTAATATGAAATACATGATGGGCCCTAGTGTAATATTATTTTATTTTACTATCCTTATATGAATGTGTATAATGCTATCGCTTCCGCTAAGGTATGTTTATGCGCATATATACGTAGGTGTCCGCGTGGCGCCCCGATATCCTTCTAGGGGGTATGGGGGTGTGATATTTAGTGGTATCAGAGCATAGGTTAGAGGTTCTGGTGTATAAGATGTAGAGTATAGATTAAATGTTAGAGTTTGTCTAGAGTTGTGGCCTAACGCAGATGTTGTTTTGTGTAGTGTATAAATGGAGTTAGATGCGAGTGGAAAGATTAGTGAGATGTCGGATATAGTGAGTAATATGAATTTATATGGTTAATAAAGGTTTGAGGTGACACTCTGTATTCCTGTCAGCTATCTCCTTGAAATCATTTGACGTAAGCATATTGAAACATGGGGATGGGAAAAAGTGCATTACAGTAGATTATATTGCATTTTTGCATCATCTTGCATAAATAGATCATTACATAGCCATTTCATCTGCATCCCTCATTTGTATGTGAAAAAGTATCATTGTATGTGTTTATGTTTCATTGAGAAAAGTTGACAGGATATACATCGAGTGATTGATGTTTAGAAGACGTGTATGGATTAGAGTGCAGTGCGTTAAGGAAAGTGTGAAGCGTGTACGATTTGATAGTTGTATGGTCTAAGCGATAGCGATTTGGAGATTTGTTTAAGGATTTACCTGTGTAAGTGATTAGTGGGGAAATTTCGAGGATGAAATTTCTTAAAGGGGAGAGATTTGTAACAATCCGATTTGGCCCTAGTAGAATTTCGAAATTTTTGTTCGGGAATTCAAGAGTTTGTGTGTATAAGAGAGTGTATTTGAGTAAGTGCCTTGTGTGTAGGTTCTGTCGCGAGCGTGACAATGTCGCGGGCGCGATAGAATGCTTCACGTGAAGCCTATTTGAGTTGGATTATTTGATGTGTATTGGACACGTGGCGGCATAGGAGTTTGACAAGTGGCATTGAAGGGTGTTGATATTTGGCATTGTAGGAGGGTGACAAGTGGCAAGAATTTGCGTGTTTTACATAAATTAAAAAGAGATAAGTGGAAAAAGGGGATAAACATGTATTTAATTAAATAGATGGCATTTATGAGCATAGTTAATTTTGGGATTAACATTGACCAGCTGCTCCTCTTCTTTTCTCACGTTGGTTTTGTGTTGCCTTGGATTAATTGGCCTTTTGTTCCTTCTTTTCTCTTTGGCTTTTTGTCGTTCTTTCTTGCCTTGCCATTCCTTCTTGCTTTTGCTCCTTTCCTTCTTCATTTTACATGCTCCTTAAGTGAAATACTTGCATTGGTTTCAAGAGAGTGTAGTAGGGCTTGATTGGATCTCTTCAGAAGCTATGAACAAGAGATTGGATAAAGAAAAGGAAAAGGTTGGAGCTGAATAGAGCATAGAGTTCAAGCTTCCTAGAGGTTGGGATCGTGTGCGAATTTTATTTTGTTCATTTGGATTACTTGCAGTGTTCTCACGATATATGCATGTATATATGTTGGTGAATATGTATTGGATCATCTTGCATGAGTTTTGGATGTGTTAGATGGTTTCCATATAGCTTTTGTGAGTAAAGTGTGATTTTGGAGGAATTCTGTTCAATTTTCATTAGACCTCTGTGTATTGTTTTTATCATAAGTAGAGTTATAGGGCTTCAATTGGGTTGATTCAAATTGCATCTGAAATATAGGATCCGTAGCTAAAATTTTCTAACAGGGTGCTAGAGCTAATTCTGGATCTATGATCCTAGAAAATGTTAAAAACCGAAGTGTCTCTATTTGGGTCGGGTTACTGGAACAGTATAGCTTGTTTAGCTCATATCTGGAGTTATAGATGTCCAATTGACCTGAAATTTATCCCATTTGAAAGTTATCCTAGGGAAAAATTGTTAAGAAGGAAGTGTTGCTTGAAAATGATGTTTAGAGGTCAGTTTATACGATAAAAGTTTGAGATGACTATTTTGAGGAGAAATACGAGTCTGTCGTGAGCGCGACATTTGTTGCGATCGCGATAGAGATGGATTTCTCCAATTTGTTACAGCATGAACATAAGTTACACAAATGAACATGTGTCACACAAATGAGCATGAGTCATGTAGATGAGCACGAGACGTGCTCACAGAGAGAGGGAAGTGAGAGCACGAAACGTGCTCTAGTTGAATGAGGGAGTGAGCACGAGTCGTGCTCAAGGAGCACGAGTTGTGCTCATGGTCTCTCCTTCTCTGTTGTTTCTATTTTGATCTGTTGCTTCTGTTTTGAGTTGATATGTGTCTATATGAGATTTGTGTATCACCATTTGGTTCGTGTTTGGTTTAAAATTATCTTTTAACCCTCTTGCATGGTTAATACTAGTTCAATGAACATGATTAATAAAGATTGTACATGAATTGAATGTCTCTGAATTTGATGAATGCACTTGAATTATAGTTAATAAATTGGTATCTATGTATAGAATATGTGAGTTGCTTATTGAGCCTCATCACCATTATAGTGGATAGATAAGCATGCTTATAAAGGGCTAGAGTGCAGCTGCTAGAGTTGGCCTTAATTGTGCCCATAGTTTTGAATACCTTGTGTATTCCATAGAGTTTGAGTTAATTCTCCACATGTAAGATACTGTAAACAGTGTCCAGAGTAACCCGTATCCACCATGAAAGGTATTCAGGCTTATTAATGTTGTGTAGTGAACTTGAGACGATTAAAAGTATTGCTCTAAATAAATGTTATAGTACATGAGGATAATATTTAAAGTACATGGTAGTTTTATATACAACTACATGTTTACATGAATGTGGACACACGATTATTGAATATATATGAATAAATGATCTGTATATGAAATGTGTAAATTATTTGTGACTTCGTAAAGAAGTCCTTTGCATTATTTTCATCCCCACTAAGCGTTATCGCTTAGCATGGATGTTTGTTTCCGTGTAGGTTTACAGGTTCGGATCAATGAGCGGGCATCTGAGGGTCAAGGCCACTAGGACTTTTGTTTTGATCTCTTTTTGCATAAGATAGAAATAGAGTTTATGATGTTTTGAGTAACATCATTATGAAATGTATATGTACAAAAATGAGTATAGTAATCACATGTAGATGTATATGTAAAGTTAAAAGGAAACAAGTTGTAATATGAACATGTCTAACGATAAATATGTATATATGTGTAGTTAATATGAAACACATGATGGGGCCTAGTGTAATATTATTTTATTTTACTATCCTTATATGAATGTGTATAATGCTATCGCTTCCGCTAAGGTATGTTTATGCGCATATATACGTAGGTGTCCGCGTGGCGCCCTGATATCCTTCCAAGGGGTATGGAGGTGTGACAATATCGATTAGATACCAATACCCACAATACACCCCACCAATTTCAGTAATTGCCACAAAATACAAAAAATCACACAAAATCATACAAAACATCAAACATTCCCAAACCTCGAATACTTGAACTCTAATCACGGGCTCCGCTTCCACTTGCGATTTCCTTGCCTTTGGGCTCTCTAGGAGGGATCTCTGAGCAAAAACACCCATCACAACAAGCTTTAAACTTAAACCTCAAAAATACCCAAATACTCAAATTAACTAAATTTAAAGAAAAATCAGAGGATGAGGAAGAACAATTAGCTATTACTCACCTAAACCAACATAAGATCACCCAAAACTCAGCAAAATTGCAGCTAGAGGGGAAGGATTAGAAGAAAGTAAAGAAACAAGGAGGAAGAAGAAGAAGAACGGGAAGAAAGGGAGAAACGGGAAAAAGAGCAAGAGGGAAAAGCTTATTCTCTCTCCTCTCTCCACAATACATATATATATCACCCCCTATTGGAAGACTACCTCAAGACACACCCAAAACCCATCCTCTTAGCTACACCTAAAGGCAACCTCACTTACACACACACTAATCCTTTACACACACTTACACCCAAGCAAAACCCCACAATAATATAATATTATAACTCAACCCACACACATACACAAAATAACACATGCCAATTATAAACACACACACATGAGGCTCAAACTACTAGGGTGGGAACGGGGCATTACACTAACGGACTAGTCACACATGTCATAATCTAACTAGTCAACAAGGGGCAGATTAACACATAATTTCTCAGAACATACATATGAGTGTGTGGGTCCAAGGTTAATTAGTGGTTGCATTTTAGTATTATAGAGCAGAAAAATACCATATATAACTTCTGGTGCGTCCTGCTCCTCATGAGCCTTCATGGCATAGGCCCATGGTATTGTGGTAGGATGATCAATTGTCTCTGATATCACACCACCTATGGATTGATTACGTCTACCACGAGTCACTGGAGATGTATTAGATCCACCCTTACAGGTTTCTTGTTGATCTCTACTTACGTCATAGGCTTTTGGACAATTTTCCAAGAAATGATCGTTGCTTCCACATCGAAAACATCCTCCAGTCAACCACCTGCATTCTCCTCTATAGCGTTTGTTATAATAAGAACATTATGGCACATTATCCCCTCATCCACTTATTGTACCTCTACCCGTACCAGATTTAGTGGAGGATCCTTATCGTCGACCCTTGGTAGCAAGACTACTAGCTGATTCAGCTTGAGAGGCCGCTTGTGGGTTTTTAGGCCCTTTTCCCCAATGAGGAACCACCTCTTGAGACACCTCTTCTCTGTGCTCTTTCCCTTTGAATCATCTCCGACCTTTCAATTTTCATAACTGCTTGAATAATCTGGTAATAGCTCACATTTTGAAAAGTGTTCATTGAAATCAATAACGCCTTCATGGATTCATTGAGCCCTTATTCAAATTGTTTACATCTAAAAGCTTTAGTAAGTACCACTGCTGGTGCATACTAACTAAGTCTACTAAACTCTTTCTCGAATTCAGCTACTGATAAAGCTCTCTATCTCAAGTTCAAAAAGTGCTTCCACTTAGCCTCCCGATATGCAGCAATGATGTACTTATTCTGGAATTATTGAACAAAGAAATCCCAAGTGATTAGATTGGGAAATGCCTGGTGTTTCAGGCCCAATTTCCACCAGTCATATGCAGAACCTTATAAAAGAGATACCACACAATTAACTCTTTGATCAGGAGGGCATCTAATTTCTTCAAGCACCCTCTGCACCTTCTCTAACCAAAACTCAACTTTATCAAACTCATCCAAACTTATACCACAGAATTCTTCAGCCCAATGCTTTCTTAATAAGTCTATCGGAGCTTTAGGTGCATTCAACCGATCCAAAACCCTCGCCATATCATGTGAAATCTTAAGCATTGCCTCTGTAGGCATATCTGGTGCATTGCAATCATCTCTATTCAAGTCAAACAAACTGAAAACAAATGGATTTAAATCTCTCGGATTTACACTTTTGGCCATCTCTTCAATTGCTTCTTAGGATGGATCCATTTATTTACTATAAAGTACAAGGACATCTACATTAGGCTAACACAAAACTACATACATTTCTATTCTACGGTTGTCCAGAATCGCCTAAACCTATGGTCTGATACCAACAAATGTAACACCCCTTACCCGCACGTAGTAAACTACCACGATAAGTGAAGGATGCCACACGACAATACATTATCTCGATTTCATCCATTATAAAATGTTCTGAGTTATAAAATTTCTCTTATCATATAATTAAAGTCATACAGTCCCATGTTGTTATTCACATACAATCTATAAGTACCATATTTAATTCACATTACATCATGTATTCTTATTTACATACATAAATCAGTTTTCTCATATTACATACTACAAATTCCATCTTATCATCCAAAAGATTACAATTTACAATATTACATCAAAATATTAAACCTACACAAGATGCTTGCTCCTAGTGTGTTGGCCCTTGGGAATACGAGTTGTCCTTCAAATTCAAGCTCACTTCAAAACCTATATGGATAAAACACCCGTGCTAAGCAAAAAGGCTTGGTAGGGAATATACATGAAATGGACGACCACTCACAGTGGTCATCAATGCAAAGACACATGCACATAAAACATACTTATAACAATATAAAATAATATTTATAACAAAATATATAAACATTTGTGAAGAAATACATTTAAGATTCATCTACATAAATATGTACATTTATTAGCATTTCTCACATTATTCATTTGACATTCTTTTCATTCACTTATCGCCTATATTTCCAAAGTGGTGGATTGTAACACCCTTATACCCGTAAATAATACGGATACCGGATGTCACAACATTGCACTAACAAACACTATAATGCACTCGATAATTCTGTAGAAATTTTATTTTTTTTACCAATAACAAACATAAACATACACATATACAAAAACTCAGTACACTAATATACAAACCACATACTTCTACCATGTACCATTGCTTCTCTTAACTACGGTCGTATACATGCCATGCCAATCCTTCTATTCCTGCTGTTGATCATTTCTTCTGTTGTTTCTACATCTTCGGCCACGTTAAAACAAACACAACCTGCACGCATTAACATTCTATGCACTGAGTATTAAAATTCCCAATGGTGGATACATATCATAAATTTTCCACACTAATACTACATGCATGCACACACAAACATATTTCTTTACTTGAATTATGGGAATATTAATTTCTAGGTCTTTTAGACAATTTTAACGTACTTTACTGTAATCATTATCTTTACATTTGTCATTATCACTATAATCACATTAATCATTATTAATTCTATTATCAATATCACTATCACTTACTTTGTTAACTTTTACGATATATTATTATTGCATTCTTTCTATTACTTTGAGGAGTAACTATGTTAACAATTCTTAATTATCTTATAAATATATCTATTTGTTTTTATTTCTGTAACTATTTTCATCATTTACATTATCCTTTTCATTTCTATTATCAATGTCTTATTATGTACACTAATAATCTTTACCATTTAACAATTTGTTCGGTTTGTCAATTAACAATCTAATTTATAAATAATCCTTTTTATTACTTTATCTATGTTAATAACCTTTGGATTCTTCCTCTTTAAACTTATATACCAAATTGCGGTCTAAACTCGAACATTATATTGGTTACTGAATCACTTATTAGATAGTCATTGTTTACTATATTTGGGACACTGGTTTTCCATTATAACTTCCTTTATGTTCTTAACACTTTCTTTACTCTTTACATTATACTAACTCTTTGCATTAATAACTTTCACTATATCCAATCTTTCATTAGGTCACTTAACTTTAATCAATTACGAGTCGTATTTATTCTCGAATGGTTAACACTATGATTCAAACACTAGCTTACTTGAATATTTATTATTCCATCATTATTCTTTTATTTCTTTCTTAATCAATACTATTTCTATTATTATTGACATTGCCATCACTCCTATTATTTACTCTAGAGGTTCCATATCAATTAATCAATAATATAGATTTTACATTAATTTTTAACAATTATCTAAACCACATTTTACATTATTGTTGTTTTGTAGTTTCATTATTCATACGTAAAATTCTTTCTCAATTTCATTCGCTTATATAATTAGCATTATAATGAGTCTAGTAATTTCTTTTTATATTAACACTTTTCCTATTAAATCACACTGCAAACTATTACCATTACACTTACATTTATTTTATCTCCCATTATACTTAATTAAACACTTTTAATATTCTAACTTAGCAAAACACACAATTAATTTCATCAATTCTTTATAAACTATTATTCAATAACCCTGCACTATAGCTTAATTCACTAAGCTCCCCTTTATAAACTTACTATAATTTAATTCACAATTTAATCCTCTATATTTATCACCAGTACAAATTTACTTTTCTATTTTACCTTATTAATATTATCATCATTAAGTACATTGTTGGATTTATTAATTTCTATGTCATTCTCTAATTTACCAACATATCCAAAATCAATGTTTCCATAATTTCACTTAATAGCAAATTTTCTCATTACTTTACATTTAAGTCCTAACATTATATTTAAGTCCCTACTTAATCACTTATTTACAGTAATGCCATTAATTTACCTTCTAACCTTCATTGTCACTTATCTATAATTATATCATTATCGTAAACTTAGTTAAGTTACACCCATATCCAAAATCATTATATATATATATCCATTAAAAACCATTATACATATAATAATTATTCATACAATAATATTCTATGATTCTTAATTATTCGCTCACTAATTGTCAATTGCACATTTATTTCTTACATCATTTATTGATTTCACTTTAATCCCTTAATTAACCTTAACATTGTAAATTTACAATTTGGTCCCTAATTTTATATAAATTTACGATTTTACCCTTAATAGTCTCATATTTACAATAGTGCCACTAATTAATTCCATTATTTCCTTAATTTATTATTTGGTATGCAAATTACTATTTAGCCCTTACCATAACATTTTAAATCAAATTACATTCCAATGTTACCACTCCAATTTACTATAATTACAATTATGCCACCAGTTAATCTTAATTGCACTTTAAATTTATTATTATTATTATTTTCTATTAAATCATTAACCACATTTAGCCAATAATTTCATCAATTTAATTACTCAGTCACTCATTAAATCATATTATTTACTATTTACATTTTAATCCTTTCATTAAACTTACCATTTCATTATTTACTTTTAAGTCCTTATTCTTTTTTCTTAATTTCCAATTATGTCCTTAACTTTTCTCATAATTACATCTATATCCCCACTTCTACGATACTTCCATCCATGTCCCTTCTTTTCAATAATTCCATTTATATCCTCATTTTCCACTTGATTACCATTATACCCTTAATTATACATAATTTACAATTTTAACCTTTCTTATTCTTATTTTCCAATTTTACCCTTTTTAATTATTCTTAATTACAAATTTACCCTTCATTACACTTAAATTCCATTTTTAACCTTATAAATTTACCAAATTACATTTAGGTTCCTAATTTGCCACTTTTACGCTAAATTACCATTTTAACCTCATATTTTATCTAAATTACCAAATTACCCTTACCATTACACTTTCTACCTAACTTTACCACTTTTTACTTAATTAATGTCAAATTATCATTTTACCCCTAAACTTTCCATTTATTTTAATTTAGTCCCATTTTCACTCTCTTTCACATTTATTACACTTTTAACTAATTTTATCACATAACTTCCATTATGCCCCTAGTATACACCAAGTAGAAAAATCTACTGACCGAATATGCGTGACGTGGATACCACAGATTCACTACACTATAAAATGATCCCCAAAGGAATCATTCAACACTGCACTGTACTACATTGAACACTGAAATCACTGAACATTGCACTGGGATAGATCGTCATTGACCTATCAATAGTGAGTCATCATGACTCATACTGTGGTGTGAAATTCCTATGGCTAGCCACTTATCCTGGACTAGATTTTACTACCAAACCACTACTAAGGGCAATATATCATTAAAATTCACTTAAATTTCACATTATGCTAATATACATATTTCGGCCAAGACATCATTTTCACTTATAATTTTGCATACACACTCACTTATCATTATTTAACCATTTTATACCATTATATGCATTCAAACATCAAAATACGCTATATTTTGCCAACATAACCAATTCGGCCAAGGTACACATTTTTCGCTATGATTGAATTTAATTTATTTAATCACTCAAACATCCCATTTACATGTTATACTCATCATAAATACAATTTATATGCCATAATTATCAACATACCCTAATAATCTCTTTATTATTCCATTCGGCCTAACTACCACTTATGCATTATATTCACTTTTCTTCCGTTTACTCACTTGATTAGTTAAATCTCATGTTATACACATCATTTACATCATTTATATGCATGGTAAACCAAAATACATTAAAAGTTCCCTTAGTGTTCAATTCGGCCTAGGTTAAGTTTTCCATACCATGTTTTTTTAATTCACTTTAAATACATACACATGCTTATTTAGTCCCACTAATCATGTTTATCAAGTTAGATTCAATTATACATGTATATTTCACATACTTTATGCTTAAACATAGCCTAAAATCATGCATCCTTAATGGAAAAAGAAGGATATTGTATCCACTAACCTTATTTCCTTGATCTCCACTTCTTAGGCTTCCTTTCCATAGCCTTTAACCCATGAAACAACTTCCTTCCTTTTGAAAACCTAAGGTGGCCGAATATGTTCATGAAGATTTACTCAAAATCTTGCTTCCTTTTTACAAAATAACTTCATAAACATACTCTAAACATCTAAAAATGCCCTTAGGAACCTTTAAATCAAATTATATAACCCTAAATCACTTACTTTATTTTTGAGACAAAACCTTGAACACTTAGGTTTTTCCACTTCTTTCACTTCAACTGAGCTTTTGAGACCATTATCAATGGAAAGAGAGGCTGGATTTTACTTAGGAGGGTTGGATTTGATGAGAGCTTAGAAGAAGAATGAAGAAAATTCAAAAAAAAGAGAGAAGATACCATTCGGCCAAGATAAAGGAGGAGAAGGTTGAAGAGAAATCTGAAAATGGGACATTTTTCTGCCTTATATAGGGGACTTGAGTGGGCTTGGACTTCGTTCAACCAATTGGGCCAACTTAAAGGCCCATTTAAGTTAATAAGCCCATTTTTCCAATTTAAAATAATTTCTCTCACTTTCCAAGCTCAATTTCACACAAAATCAATTCCATAATTCATAAAATATATAATTTAGCCTCCACGTAAAATTTTAGCTCAATGGGAGACCATTTTCTGGTTCGATAATTTCTTATCAGTCTGATAACTCAATTTTCTGTCTCACCGTAAAATTTATTTTTCACTACTATTTAATTCTCCATAATATTTCAAGCAAATCCATGCTTTCAGATAATTTTTTTCTGAGATCCACAGCTCCATTTAGAGTCTGGTCAAAACTATGTCAAACTAGTCAAACCAAAGTCAACTGGTTCGACCGGTTCGGTTCACTGATTAAACCGATTCAGTCCATTTTTCATCCTTAACATCATTTTCTCTCTTAATAGCCCATTTGACCTTGGTTTCATCTCAATAAGGGTCTTTATCTTGTCCGATCCAATTAAACAGGTGCAACTCACCAATTTTTCAATGTCACTATAAAATTACTTTTTCGCTATCAAACTGTTCTACACACTATTCTGAATCTATTTATGCCTTCAGATAACTTTTCAGAGGTCATTTAACATCTTTAAAGCCTCGGTCAAACTAGTTACTATTTGGATTAGAGGCTTTTCTTCATTTTGACTTTCGGGGATCTATTTGACCTCATTTTCACTCCAAATTACATCACTAGACTCAATTTAACAGGCACTTCCCAATAGTCCAATAAAATATTTTTTCCTACCCGCTTCCCGGTAGGTCACCCATCAGGGGGCTTCCTGGGCCTAAGTACGTTGTCTTTTTGGACCCAATTACTGATATTTTCACCTGAAATTCACACTACATACTCTACAGATTTCACCGATCACTACTGACCCGGTATTCGGGCCATTACATGGATAACGGGATACAAACCGAAATGCATAGTTACCCGAGGGTACTTTCACAATATCATAATAATACATATACGCCTAGGGACCCAAATGGGGTCCAATAATGCATAGGGACCCAAATAGGGTCCAATAATGCACAGACTGCTGTAAGAGGTCCCTATAGGCATGCTTATCTGTAGACACCGAATCCCGAGGTAGCCCAGATCAGAGTTACCCGATGAGGAAGATGTTATTTATACTACAAATGGAGAACGAAAGTGCCGATTCTTATCCTTGGTTTTCACAATTTTTTAAGAGTTTTTCTCAGGGTTAACTTTTTATTTTTTGTCAGAGCTAAAATGAGAGTTTGAAATGAAAATTTTTGATTTTGGGTTGACAGACGCCCGTCTATTTAGTGACAACTGCCCGTCAGTCACACCCAATGGCATTTTCGTAATTTTAAAATCATGCTTTTCACAGGCGTTCGTTTGTCACTGAGTGCTACCAGTCTGTGGCGTTGTTACAGCAGGAAATCTACATCAAGTCTGCGTTTTAAAAATGGATTTTAGGGCTAATTTCTGCTGATTAACAAAACAAAAATCTAATTTTCCAGATTTATGGGATTTTGATTTTTAAAATTCCCTAAATCAAGGTTTTCCATTTTAAAAGAAAGGATAAAAAGCCACTTTGAAAAGAAAAAAAGAAAGGGAGAGGAGAATTTTCATAGAGAGAAAAAGGGAGTTCATTAAGAGAAAAAAGGTTTTTCTTTTCAGAAAAAAAAATCATATTACTGAGAAAGAAAAATACAATTTTCTTCTCTTGAAAATTTGTGTTATTAAAGAGAAATTAATTTCTGAGAAAGGAACAATTAATTTCCTTCTCTTGGGAAAATTCTTATTTAATCATTTTTTGAACAAACACATATTCTTTTTCTCTTAATTTTTATAATTTGATTGTGAAATCCAAATGAGGCCATAAGTACACATTCATTCTCCAGAGATCAAAACAATCTGAGGGTAAATTGTAACACCCCTTACCTATACGTAGAAAGCTACATCCTTGGAGGAGGATGAAGGGTCCCAATAGATGAGGGTTGTCACGCAAAACCTCAAGCACAAACATACAATAATAAATCATACACTCAAAGCAGTAAAATAAAATTTCTTAAGCATAAGGCTAAGGCAGAGAACAAAAGGTATAATGTTATTAATGTACATAATAGTCTTTACATATCATAATACAAAAGTGCCGAAGCTCAAAAGATCGCTTGCAAACTTGGTACCAAACCAACTTACAAAAGAAGAATTTACATCAATAGTTTTCATTTCAAATTCACTAAACTATTACATAAGCAAAAAGAAGTACAATCCTGAACTACAAAATCTCTCTCCTAGTTGTGTCAGCCCTTCTGAAACGGATCACCCGGCTCACAGACTCCCACATCTTCCACACCTGCACGGATGAAACACCCGTGCTAAGCGAATGCGTTTAGTGGGGAAAACCACAATGAAAAACGACCACTCATAGTGGAGTTGATACAAATCACATACACATGGCACATACTTAAATCAATACTTAAACAATTCATCATACTGAAGATAATAATATCTATTACCAACCAATCAAGCATACATTACCAAATCAAAACTCATAATCACATAAGAATACCTGCTTATTCAAAGTAGTGGATAGCGAGTAACGCATAATCATTCGAAATGCATGGATACCCGAGGGTATCAAAATCATCCCTTTTTTTTTAAAACATTTTCGCATGGAATGTTAAGCAAGATTCAAGTTAAATGGGGATCGTGTGGATCTAATTCAGGGACCTGATCAGGGTGCGAAACGAATACGCATAGCTGCAGCAACTAAACTCTATAGGCATGCCTATTTATCTACTTATTGACTTTCGCAGGTTAAACATAGTTCAACTAATTTGTATTCATATCATTCTTAAAATTGTCCATATATATCTATGAAAGCATACCTAGACTGAAAATTAAACATTAGAAGCATAAAAAGAAAACCCACTTTTTGAAGCCAGGAGGTGTCGCGCTCGCGATAGAGGCGAAGATCTGCCTCAAGTCGCGATTACGACAATCCTCGCGCTTGCGTGGGGATAGAAACACACCTCACTGTCGCGCTCGCGATAGTGAGTGGCCAGCAGCTTCTATCGCGCTCGCGGGCGTGCGCTCGCAACATTAGACTTCCTAAAGATCGTGCGGCAGCCGAGCGCTCTATCACGGTCACGACAGAGAGCTCTCGCCGAGCTCGCTCGGCAGCACGCATATAGCTCGTCCGAAGGCTGTAATCACCGAGCTCTATCATGACCTCGCAACAGGGTCGGGATTTCCAGCCCTTACGCGAAAAACCTACAGAACTCCACTTCCAAAATTCCCCCAAACCTTCAATTGGCTTCAAAACACAACCCCACACAAATAGATCATTCACAACACCTTAAACCACCTAAAACTCAACTTGTAAACCAATTATCATCATCAAATCATACGATTTACAAGATCAAATTCAAGAATTAATCAAACTAGCAATTTCCCATAGTATTTCGTACAAACTCATGCTATAGCCCAATTCCTCACCAATTACACATCTCAATCCAAAATAATTAATACCTATAGTAATTACATACAAATACCCATCAATCATACCTATAACCACAAAACACAAATAGCACACAAAACATATCAAAATCACAAACATTCCCAAACCTCGAATACTTGAACTCTAATCATGGGCTCCGCTTTCACTTGCGATTTCCTTGCCTTTGGGCTCTCTAGGAGGGTTTTCTGAGCAAATAAACATCAAAACAAACTTCAAAACTCAAACTCATAAATCATACCCAAATACCCAAATTAGAGAGAACAAGAAAAAGAAGAAGAACAATAAGCTAACACTTACCTAGAACAACCCAAGATAACCCAAAACTCACCAAGATTGCAACTAGAAAGGGACGATTGCAAGAAATTTAAGAAGAAAGCAAGAGGAAAAAGAGGAATGGGGAGAAGAAAGAAAACGGGAAAAAGAGATAAGGGAAAATCTGACTTTCTCACCTCTCTCCTCACTCACATATCCACTCTAATGCCACATGGCAACTCCCCATTGGAAAGCTACCCCAAGACATATACAAAGCCCATCCTCTCACATATACACAAACCTAACCTCACTAAAATATCCTACTCCCATATACTCACTCACACCCAAACACAACCCCACAACACATAATATTTCAATTTAAATCATACACATACACACAATAAAACATGCCAAACTTGAACACACACATAAAATCACACACACACAAATGGCTCATACTACTAGGGTGGTTACGGGGCATTACAACACTCCCCTCCTTAACAGAATTTCGTCCTCAAAATTCTTACCTGATCTGAATAATTGAGGATGCTGAGCTCTCATAACTGCTTCTGGTTCCCAGGTTGCCTCATCAATTCCATGGAGCTTCCAAAGTACCTTAACCAACAGAATTTGCTTACTATGGAGCTGTCTGATCTCCCTAGCCAAATTTCGTTGCACCACTTGTATCTTTTCTTCCGTGTCTCTAATCAATTTCGGACCCACAACTGATCTTTTCGATAACTCTGTCCAACACACTGGGGTTTTACATTTCCGTCCATAGAGAGCTTCATAAGGAGCCATCCCGATACTCGCTTGATGACCATTATTGTATGCAAACTCCATTAAGGACACATATCTATCCCAACTACCGGAGAATTCCAAAGCGCAACCCCAAAGCATGTCTTCTAGAATCTGAATAACTCTTTCCGACTGACCATCCGTCTGAGGGTAAAATGCAGTGCTAAAGTTTAACCGAGTACCCAAAGCCAATTGTAACTCCTTCCAAAACTTTGACGTAAACTTCGGATCCCGATCAAACACAATAGAGACTGGAACTCCATGAAGCCTCACTATTTCATTCACATAAATCTCAGCTAGCTTGTCCATACAATAATCTATCCAAACTGATAAAAAGTGTGCTGATTTCATCAATCGGTCGACTATCACCCAAATAGAATCATGCTTGCATTGCGACAAAGGCAATTCGACTACAAAGTCCATCGTAAAATCGTCCTACTTCCATAGAGAAATGGTAAGGGATGCAACAATCCAGTCGGGACTTGATTTCCGCTTTCACTTGTTGGCATACCAAACACTTCAAAATGAAATCTACTATATCCCTCTTCATACTTGGCCACCAATAGAATTATTTTAAGTCTCTGTACATCTTATTTCCTCCTGGATGCATCTTGAAAACCGACGAATGAGCTTCTTGCAGAAGCCTCTTTTTCACTTCCTCCACATTGGGCACACATAACCGATTCCCAAATCTGAGCACTCCCTCATTGTCTACAGAAAATTCGGTCTGCTTACCATCTTTAATATTGCGAGAAGCACGCTGTAACACCGGATCACTCAACTACGCATCCACTATCACTTGCTTCAAGTTTGGTCTAGCCTTTAATCGAGCTATTAGCGCTCCTTCTGAATCAAACCTCCATCTTCCTCTACTCAGAGACAAAGATGATACTGATTTCCTACTCAGAGCATCCGCTACTACGTTAGCCTTGCCTGGATGATAATCCATGATACAATCGTAGTCTTTGAATAACTCTAGCCATCTTCGCTGCCTTAAGTTCAATTCCTTCTGAGTGAGCAAATACTTCAGACTCTTGTGATCTGTAAAGATCTTGCAAGTCTCTCCATATAAATAATGCCGCCATACCTTAAGAGCAAACACTACCGCTGTTAGTTCCAAGTCATGCGTCGGATAGTGTTGCTCATGAGGTTTCAACTGCCTGGAAGCATAGTCGATCACTTTACCATCTTGCATTATAACACAGCCCAGTCCTATACCCGAGGCATCACTATACATAGTATACTCTTTACCCAAAATGGGTTGAGTAAGTACAGGAGCCTTAGTCAACATATCTTTCAACTGCTCAAAACTCGCTTGGCACCTATCAGATCAATGGAACTTGACCTCTTTTCTGTGAAGCCAAGTCAGAGGCAAAGCTATCACTGAAAGGCCCTTCACAAACCATCTATGATATCCAGCTAACCCCAGAAAACTCCTCACTTCTGGTACAGACTTCGGTGGTAACCAATTCACAATAGCTTCAACCTTGGACGGATCTACTCGGATACCTTCTGCCGATACCACATGTCCAAGGAATGTCACCTCTTTTAACCAAAACTCACACTTACTAAGCTTGGCATACAACCGATGGTCTCTTAACACTTGCAATACTAATCTCAGATGTTCCACATGTTCCTTTTCATCCTTTGAGTAAACTAGAATGTCGTCGATGAACATAACAACGAAACGATCCAAATACTATCTAATCAAATCCATGAAAACTACAGGCGCGTTAGTCAGTCCAAATGGCATCACCAAAAATTCATAGTGACCATAACGCATCCGAAAAGCCGTCTTTGCCACATCCGCATCCTTGACTCTCAACTGATAATATCCCGATCTCAAATCTATCTTCGAAAACACTCCAGCTCCTTGAAGTTGATCAAAAGGATCCTTAATCCATGGTAATGGATACTTATTCTTCACTGTAACCTTGTTGATCTGCCAGTAATCAATACACATTCTCAAAGTGCTGTCCTTTTTCTTGACAGATAAAACCGGAGCACCCCATGGCGACACACTCGGTCGAATAAAACCTTTATCCAAGAGCTCTTACAACTGACTCTTCAACTCTTTCAATTCCATCGGAGCCATCCTATACGGAACCTTAGAAATCCTGGCATAATATCCACAGACAATTCTACTTCTCTTTCTGGTGGCAAACCCGGTAATTCCTCTGGAAAAACATCCTCAAAATCTCTTACTACTGAAATATCTTGTATCTTTACTTGTCCTCTTCTAGAATCAAAAATCAAGGCAAAATACGCTTCACATCCCTTCCTCATAAACCATTTTGCTTTCATGGCCGAAATCACATTATACAGCGAGTTATTTCCCACACCTCTTACTACCAAAGGCATCTGATCCTGATCCTTGACCACAACTGTTTTCCTCTGACAATCAACTATAGCTCTATGCTTGGATAGCCAATCCATGCACAAAATAAGGTCAAACTCATGAAATGATAGATTAATCAGATCAACTAGAAATTCCTTACCTTGCACCATCAGAGGACAATTCCGACTTACCCTATTCACCTTCACACTCTGCCCTAACGGACTAGTGACACAAATCTCATAATACAATTTATCCTCAATAGATATTTCATCACACAACTTATCAGAACACAAATAAGAATGGGTAGAACCCGGATCTAACAAAGCAAACATTTCAGTACTGAAAAGTAAGAACTTACCGGCTATTACTTTCGAAGTATCCTGGTCATTACGGGCTCTCATCGCATACGCTCTTGCAACCACAGGCACGGGACAATCAACTGTCTCAGAAGAATCTCTTTCCCGAGGCCGTCCACTTAGACCCCGTCCTCTACCTCTAGGACGACTGCCTTGAGGAGCATTTGACCCAGCTCAACTTGACTCTTGCCGACCTTGGGTATTCTCATAGAAATTCGAGCAATTGGCAAGAAAATGGTAGGTGCTACCACATCTAATGAGAACATTGAGGTACTCCATCACCTCGACCACCCGAAACTCCTCTACCCGCACTAGATCCTCTGAAAGAATCTACCTCCTCCTTCTAGTAGCCGGACTAGAATGCGACTCACTAGAGGGGTTCCCTTGAGACTCACATGACCTCGTTCCTGAAGAGGAACCTCCTCTAGAAGCCTTCTTCCTTTGAGCCTTCTCTCTTAGCACATTCTCATATCGCTCCGCTCTCAAAGCTGCCTGCACAATCTAATAGTAACTGACATCCGGTGCCGACATCAATGAAACCCACATCACCTTCAGAGACTCATTCAAACCCGCCTCAAACTGTTGACATCGGAACTCCTCAGTGAGAACTCCTGGCAGTGCATACTTGCTGAGTCGATTGAACTCCTTCTCATAATTCACTACAGACAATACTCTCTGATGGAGACTCAAAAACTGCGCCCATCTTGCCTCCTTAAACGCCTTAGTCACATACTTGTTCTGAAACTCCCTTTCAAAGAACTCCCACGTCACAGGCTCGGGAAGTTGCAGATGCCTAAGCACCAATGTCCACTAATCATAAGCTGAGCCTTTTAACAAGGAGACTACACACTCCACTTCTCTCTTCGGAGGACAACGAATTTCCCTTAACACCCGTATAACTTTCTCAATCCACATTTCAGCTTTATCTGATTCGTCCAAACCGGTTCCAAAGAAATCCTCTGCCCTAAACTTTTGCATATTCTTGATCAGAGCTTTAGGGGCAGTAACTCTTTCCGAAACCCTGGACATATCCTGAGATATCTTGAGCATAGCCTCAAAAGGGACCGTAGGGGCATCAGGTTGCACCCTAGGTGGCTGAGCCGGACCCGAAATAAATCGATCTGGCTTTCGAGGATTCGCACTCTCGGCTGACCCCTCAAGTGATCCACGAGAGGACTCCATCAAACTACAAAATATACACAATGATCTGCATCAGGCCAACACAACGCTAGACATATGCTCTACCTTACACTAGCCTAGAAACATCTAAACCTAGGCTCTGATACCACAAAATGTAACACCCCTTACCTATATGTAGGAAGCTAGATCCTTGGAGGAGGATAAAGGGTCCAGATAGATGAGGGTTGTCATGCAAAACCTCAAGCACAAACATACAATAATAAATCATACACTCAAAGCAGTAAAATAAAATTTCTTAAGCATAAGGCTAAGGCTGAGAACAAAAGATATAATGTTATTAATGTACATAATAGTCTTTACATATCATAATACAAAAGTGCTGAAGCTCAAAAGATTGCTTACAAACTTGGTACCAAACCAACTTACAAAAGAAGAATTTACATCAATAGTTTTCATTACAAATTCACTAAACTATTACATAAGCAAAAAGAAGTACAATCCTGAACTATAAAATATCTCTCCTAGTTGTGTCGGCCCTTCTGAAATGGATCACTTGGCTCACGGATTCCCACATCTTCCACACCTGCACGGATGAAACACCCGTGCTAAGCGAATACGCTTAGTGGATAAAAGCACAATGAAAAATGACAACTCATAATGGACGTTGATACAAATCACATGCACATGGCACATACTTATATCAATACTTAAACAATTCATCATACTGAAGATAATAATATCTATTACCAACCAATCAAGCATACATTACCAAATCAAAACTCATAATCACATAAGAAGACCTGCTTATTCAAAGTAGTGGATAGCGAGTAACGCATAATCATTCGAAACGCATGGATACCCGAGGGTATCAAAATCATCCCTTTTTTTAAAAACATTTTCGCATGGAATCTTAAGCAAGATTCAAGTTAAATGGGGATCGCGTGGATCCAATATAGGGACCTGATCAGGGTCCGAAATGCATACACATGGCTGCAGCAACTGAACTTTATAGGCATGCCTATTTATCCACTTATTGACTTTCGCAGGTTAAACATAGTTCAACTAATTTGTATTCATATCATTCTTAAAATTCTCCATATATATCTATGAAAGCATATCTAGACTGAAAATTAAACATTAGAAGCATAAAAAGAAAACCCACTTTTTGAAGCAAGGAGGTGTTGCGCTCACGACAGAGACAAAGATCTGCCTCAAGTCGCGATCGCAATAGTCCTCGCACTTGCGCGGGGACAAAAACATACCTCACTGTCGCGCTCGCGATAGTGAACGGCCAGTAGCTTCTATCACGCTCGCTCGGGTGCGCGCTCATGACATTAGACTGCCCAAAGATCATGCGACGGCTAATTGCTCTGTCGCGCTCGCGATAGAGAGCTCTCACCAAGGCTGCTCGGCAGCGCGCATATAACTCGCGCGAAGGCAGCAATCACTGAGCTTTGTCACAACCTCACAACAATGTCGCACTCACGACAGGGTTGGGATTTCCAGCCCTTACGCAAAAAACCTGTAGAATTCCACTTCCAAAATTCCCCCAAACCTTCAATTGGCTTTAAAACACAACCCCACACAAATAGATCATTCACACCACCTTAAACCACCTAAAACTCAACTTATAAACTAATTATCATCATCAAATCATACGATTTACAAGATCAAATTCAATAATGAATCAAACCAGCAATTTTCCATAGAATTTCATACAAACTCATGCTATAACCCAATTCCTCACCAATTACACATCTCAATCCAAAATAATTAATATCTATAGCAATTACATATAAATACCCATAAATCACCCCATCAATCTCACCCATAACCACAAAACACAAAAATCACACAAAACATATCAAAATCACAAACATTCCTAAACCTCGAATACTTGAACTCTAATGACGGGCTCCGCTTCCACTTGTGATTTCCTTGCCTTTGGGCTCTCTAGGAGGGTTTTCTGAGCAAATAAACATCAAAGCAAACTTCAAAACTCAAACTCCTAAATCATACCCAAATACCCAAATTAGAGAGAACAAGAAAAAGAAGAAGAACAACCCAAGATAACCCAAAACAACCCAAGACTTACCTAGAACAACCCAAGATAACCCAAAACTCACCAAGATTGTAGCTAGAAAGGGAAGATTGCAAGAACTTTAAGAAGAAAGCAAGAGGAAGAAGAGGAAATGGGAGAACAAAGAAAACGGGAAAAAGAGATAAGGGAAAATCTGACTTTCTCACCTCTCTCCTCACTCACATATCCACTCTAATGCCACATGGCAACTCCTTATTGGAAAGCTACCCCAAGACATATACAAAGCCCATCCTCTCACATACACACAAACCTAACCTCACTAAACATATCCTACTCCCATATACTCACTCACACCCAAACACAACCCCACAACACATAATATTTCAATTTAAATCATAGACATACACATAATAACACATGCCAAACTTGAACACACACACAAACGGCTCATACTACTAGGGCGGTTACAGGGCGTTACATAAATATTATAGGCTCAATTTTTTTTCCTTACTTGTATAAATCCTATTAAATGCCATGAAAATATCTTAATTTCACATAATTTATATGATTTCTGTTATTTTATGTAATTTTTGCATGCTTAGATATTTTTTAGAATCATTATGTCATGAATGAATGAAAAATAATCAAGAAATATGTAGAAATGCATATTTATAGGATATTCTCCATTAATATTGTTTTGATGTTTTTTACATGTTTAAATCTGTAATTTTTTGATATTTTTAGTTTTTATGATTTAAATAAATTTTTAGAGCTTTGGGCATGATTTTGTTGTGTTTCTAGGCCTTAATATGCATATGTAGATCATTTGACATGAAAATATGGATTGAATTTTGAGTTTTTTGAATAATACTGTGTTTTGGGCATGACAAACGGGAAGAAGGCTTTAGTGATGCCCATCGCTCGAGCGAGCGACGGGACGTCATGGAGCCCTCTCCTTCCCGCCTGTTGCTCCTCTTTGGCCCATCCCTCCTCCTGTTATGGCCGTTTGTGGCCTTGTTTGGCTGTTTTCAACTTATTTTAAAATCCTTTTTATTAGTATTTTGTCACATGATTAATTTTATTTTGTTTTTAGCATATAATATCATTTTTCTGGTTATTTACATTTTGTGATGCTTTTATTTATTTTTATTTCCAGTATGCACATATTTATTTATTTAAGCATTTTTTTCACTTATTTATTACATTTCTAATGAATTTTTTTCTTTCATTTTTTTTACTCAAAATACCTTTGCATGCATGCATTCCTCAACGAATGGAAATTTGGAGGCTATGATGCATTAGTCGCACGGGATTAGCAATTTATTTTTATATTTTAGTTTATTTTAGCTTGCTTTTCTTTTATTATTTTTATGATTGGGATTTGTAATAATAAAGGATTTTTCGTATGTTAATCTATAAATTGACAAAAAGATTTTTATATAATAAATTGGGATTTTCTTAATGAAATAGGACCAACGTCCTAATTTTTCTTCCCAAAAGAGTTCTTTTTATCAAAATGGGATCACTCATCCTTGTTTTCTTAAAACCCTATTTAAAGACTCCTTATTTTGAAATATGCATGCGGGAACCAATGTTCCAACCCCGAATAAATATTCCATTTTATGTATGTTTCTATTTTTTTATTAAACAATTTTACTCTGTATTTATATTTTCCTTTATAGCTTTCTTTATGTGCTTGTAGTGCATATTTACTTATTTGTTTTTGCAAAATCGTGTGAGAAAGGAAATAGAAAATTAATTTTAAAAACTCATTTATATGAACATTTAACCAGGTATAAGTAAGAGTGATGTCCCGAACTATTTCTGGTTTTAGCCTCATAAGGTTAGAACAATTTTCCTAATGTTTTATTGGGTGGGGACTCCATGATACTCGCCTTATGGTGCCCAACTGACACCTTCGTAGGTTGATCGTCAACAATGGTGTAGGGATACTCCTATCTATTGCGAAGCGACCAATTTTTACAAGTTTAATGAACCTTTCTCAGACCCTAAAAGTGAGCCTCCTGGATCAACGGGGTTCAGTACGCATCACACTATCTATCCATGACTCAGTTATAACAAGCTATCAATCAACTTACACCTATTTTCTTCATATTGAGACTTAAGTAAAAATTGCCAGTCATCTATCATCATTTCAGAACAAACATTAAATTTTCAGAATACTCTTAACTCATGTATATCGTTATTACTGTGTTATTCCATAAATTCATCACTTGCTTAATTAATACATTTCACAATAAAATATTTCATACTTTAATAAATTTCATGCATGATCATCAAATCAAGTCATTATTCAAGGTTCTTACAAGTTATACTTTGTTCATATGAAAAATCATTTCAAATTGAGAAGAGAAATTCACTTTACAAAATGAAGTTCAAAGTGTTACACAAAGGGCAGGAATTCTTGCCAGTCGTGTAAGCCAAAACAAATACAATTATTGAAAACATAACACATTTACACATTGGGAAAACAAGGTTACACAGCGAGCAGGCATTCCTACCAGCCGTGTAAACTGAGGAATCTAAAGATTTCCAAAAGATGCTTTCCAAAACCGTTTTACACGATGGGCAAAGGATTCTACATGAAGGTCAGGTGTAGTTACGTAGCGGACACGAATTCTTGACTGCTGTGTAACTCAATTTTTAGCCAAATTAGCAATCCAGGACCATTTTACACGGCAGGCAAGAAATCCTAATCGTCATATAACCCTGTTTTATTGCCTTTAAATCCCTAATTCAATAGGTTCACTAGTTCAGCCAAAATGAAAATGTAAACATCATATTTAGGCAAAGTGGTCTCTTAACAATTGCTTCCGAAATAATTACACATCCTTTAGACACCTATAACTCCAGATATGACCCAAATAACCTAAATTGCTCCTATAAGGTGGCATAATTCCTATGCTAAGTTTAGACCCAAATTTGAGCATTTTGTGGCTAGAATTAGCTCTAGGTTTATTCTAAACATATATAGATACATTTCTTGAATTTTCAACCCAACTAAAACCATGCAATTTGGAGCTCTAAAATGCAACTTATAATCAAAACAATCACCAAAGGTCAGACAGGATTTGGGCAGAGTTTCCCCTTAAAACTCAACATGCCTAAATCAACCATCTCTACACATTCGTCAACCACAAACCAGCTCAAATCAATACACATCACTCATACATACTTCAAAATAAATATTTCATTATTAATTGCACATAACACACAATTCACAAACCTTTTCTCCTTGCTTCTTCCTTGCCTCTCTAATCCTTCTTTTCCCCTTCCTTCTTCTTCCTCTTAGCTTTACCAACTTCTACCTCTACAAAACATATCATAAATTCAAAAATTATAGAACAAACCATAATTCCATTCCCAAACCCATTTGTAGAAGATAAAGAAGACAAATAAATCAATACCCTTACCTTAAAAAGCTTCCAAAACACTTAAATTTAATTGCTTAACTTAAAGAACTCTTGAGCGAAATTTTAGTTGGAGTTTTATGTGTTTTTGAGTGAGAAATGGGGGAGAGAGGATGCTAGATTTTTGGCCCTTCCAACCGACTCTCATGGCTTAAAAATCCATGAAATTTCTCCCTCTTTTTAGACCAAAATTTGGCAACTTGTGATTAGCACCTTTTTACTTTTTCACATTCACTCCCTCACTTACCTCATATTCATACATTTACCTTGTTAATTAACTAAATTCATACATTAGCATACCAAATAACATATTTAATATAATTTAGTCTATACGGGGTCAAATAACTAATTTACCTTTAGCTTTTTAATTAATACCGATTATGTCCCTAACACATATACTTGACCAACTAGACAATCTAGGCCACTCTCATACCCTAAAAGTATTGAAAACAATTAGGGTAGAAGTTGAGGCCTTATAGAGAAAGGTTAAAACTTATAAAAGATGGCAGAGGTGATTTGGTTAATGCAACCAACTTCAAAAAACTTATTAGAAGCCTAAGGTACCTAATGGCAAACAGGCTAGATAGTGTTTGCAAAGTGGGAATCTTGAGCAGATTTATGGATTCACCACAATAATCCCATTGGTAAGTAGTAAAATGGATCCTAAGATACAATTGATGAAGGTATGCTCTATTCAACAACTGATAAGATGGAATCGGTTGGCTATACATATAGTGGCTAGGCTAATGATATTGATAAGAGAAAAAACACTTTTGGTTTAGTTTTTCACCTTGTTCCATGAGCATTTTCTTAGTCATCAAAGAAACAACAAGGAGTTTCTTTTTCAACTGCAAAAGCAAAATATATAGCAGTAACAAATTGTGCTACTCTAGCAATTTGGCTATGAAAGATGCTTAGTGAATTCCAACACCAATAAGATGGTCCAATGACAATCTACTATGATAATAAATCATCAATTGCCTTCGCAAAGAATCCAATGTTTTATGGTTGAAGTAAGCACATTGATGTTAAACATCGCTACCTTCAAGATTTGGTTAAAGAAAAAAAAATTTATCAAATAGCTGATATTTTCAAAAAGCCCTTGAGAGCTTAATTATTTTACAAGTTAAAGAATCTGCTTGGAATAATAAAACCAAGTTTAAGGGGGGTTATTAGGAATTAAACTTAGTCTATAGAATTTTCTAGTTTACTTAGTTGTGAAGTAGTATGAGTTAGAGATAGTTGTGTTTGACTTGGTCAAAGTACCAAATCAAAATAATTTTGTATTACATTAAGGAGTTGGTTATTAGAGTCGATAACTACTATTGTCAAATGAAAGTAGGGAATAACTGACTTTAAATTCTTATAAATATGGCCATTGGCCATTGCATATGTATGTATCTAATTAACAAAAGGTGTGAGATAAATGTGTGTAAGATTTAGTAAGGTGTACAGGACCAATGAGTTATACAATGTTGGAGTATTTGTAACACCCCTTACCTTTACATAGCAAACAGTAAAAATTTATGGCCGGTTTACAACGATAGGTGAAGGATGTTTCCCAACAGAGTACGATTGACTTAGAACCAAAAATCAAAATTATAAAAATTTCTTTCGTTACAAAATAGCTTTGGCATAGCACAAAAAATAAAGTTTATAATATTACTACAAAAACATATATTACTTATGAATAACTAGACAAATACAAAGGCTGGTTTCTTTACACTTGACTTAGAACCAAAAATCAGAATTATAAAAATTTCTTTCATAACAAAATAGTTTTTGCATAGCACAAAAAATAAAGTTTACAATATTACTACAAAAATATACATTACTTATGAATAACTAGACAAATACAAAGGCTGGTTTCTTTACATAATCCTTATATATATATGTGTGTGTGTGTGTGTGTATTACAAATACTATTCAAATAAACCCCTACAAACTCATTGGCCTTGACGGATGTGGGATGCCCTTGGAGACTCATCTATCTACGATACCTGCTCAAATGAAACACCCATTGTAATGGCCGAAAACGTACCCTAGTTGTAATTGGTATAATTGGATTAACTAAGGGTGTAATGTGGACTTGATTGTAATAAAAGTAAGGACCTAATTGAGAAACTAAAGGAAAGTTAAGTGGAAAAGTTGTAATTTTGCATCATTAAGCTAATTAAGGGTTAGTTAACTTAATTGTGAATTAATTAAACTAAGTGGAGAGTTATTAGGCTGATTCAGGACAGAAGGTGGAGGTTGAATCCGGGTGGCACTTAATTGTGCTGCCACCTACACTAAGTGCATGCATATATATATAATTGAGGAGAGAGAAAGGGGCCACTATTAGCATGAATCTTCAGCCATTTCCACTTCCAAACTTTGCATTTCTTTTACCTTTCATTTTCGTGTGGTTCTTTAGAATTCATCAAATTAATTGTATGAATATTGCTATGTGGATCCAGGATTAAGTTGTTAAAATTGAAAGGTAAGTGGTTATTTGTAGTTCATCTTCTTCTCTTTCTGGTTTTGGTATGTGGTGGATTGAGGAATTGATGATTTGTGTCCAATTCTGGAAATTGGATGGAATTTGTAGAGGAAGGAGTAAAGAAAGATAAGGGAAAAGCAAAGGTCAGGGAATCGAGTGCCAAGTGAACGCTAGGAGCTTAGGCGACGAGGTTTGGGAAACTTGCCCTATTTTAATATGTGTTAATTAGTTTAGTTGATTCAAATATTTAATGCTGGTATTTGAGAACTGCCGTGTGACTTATATGTAAATATTGAATGGTATGTGATTGTAGAGGAACTTAAATGGCATGAGATTATGGGTTGTCTTTAACCAATGAACTTTACTTAGAATTGTGGATTATATATATGTGAGTTTAATGCTAAGTTCATGGAATTAAGATGTTTGAATAGAAGTTGTAATGTGTTAACTAATGAGATGAAATACATAATGGTTTATGTTTGAAACGGTGAGTTGGTAAGTCTTGAGTATAACAGGAAAATGAGGTGATTTGCAAAGAGGTGTTTTGCAACTTGTGAATAGGTTACGGTGACAACCAAGAGATTGCTACCGTGAGATATGCAAAGTTTGCATTCTGCCGAGGGTGATTGATAAGTCATGGTGACAACCAAACTGGTTGTGACCGTGAGGTATCATGTAGTCTATTCTGCCCAAAGTGAATTAGGTATGTCACGGTGACAACCAATTGGTTGTGACCGTGAGGTATCAAGGTTTACATTCTGCCTCAAACTGGTTATGACCGTGAGATACCCAAGAGTTGCATTCTGTCCGGGTATTAAATGTATGTCACGGTGACAACCAAATTAGTTGTGACCGTGAGATACCCTAAACTACATTCTGTTTTGAAACTTTTGGTATGTCACAGTGACAAACAAATTGGTTGTGACCGTGAGGTACCCTATTTTTGTGATGAACTCTTATTCATTAAGGAGTGATGCTTGGATGTTAACTTAGTGATTAATCACATGCAATGACACTTAATGAGTGCTTAATGCTATTATTAAATGCGAAGTTTATAAGTGAATGATTAATTTAAAGTGATTCATTATGCTATGCTTAAGCCAACTATGTCAAGACTAATAAGGTAAGTTGGCACAATTATATGATGAGTTTAAGCATATGAATTCATTGCTAGTTTATCAATGTCCTGTTAAGCATGTGATCAAGCAAAATGTTAATTAAAAATGAATAATCTTAGCCTGCGAGTCAAGTAGTGGATAGATAGGCATGCCTATAGGGGTCAAAGTGCTGCAGCCCAATGCGTTTGATTCCTTGGGAATCACAATGAGAGTTAAATCCTTATTGGATTCTTAAATGTGGAATATTGATTCTATTGTAACTATTGTACCTTAGGGTACCAATGCAAGTGTGTGTATCCACGGATACACTAAAATTATAGTACCTCAGGGGTACCAATGCGATACCCGTTATTCACGTCTTTGAATTGCAGGCAAATCTAATCATATAAGATAATGATAATCTTAAATTATAATTTATTGTGTGTGAACACGTTGGTTATAATGAGTATGTACCAGTCATATGCATGCTATATAAAAATGTGATTAAATAATAATGTTATGAGTACAATGATTTACATGCTTTTGACTTGATAGCTTAAGTATGAATTATATCACAATGCTTGTGTGATATTTGTTTTCATGGGTGTATATATATATTCTTTGTATGTGTTTCCACACTAAGCGTTATCGCTTAACACGGGTTTCTTCCTAATCCGTGCAGGTTTGGACGCGAGGTGATTTTGAGGGACATCTCCACATTGTCAACGGTCAACACTAAGAGTACATCTATAGTGTAGGTTTTGGGGGTTTCTAGTAATGTGTTTGTACATGTTATGTATGTTATTTTGGGCTAATCCAAAGTATGCAAAGTTGTAATATCCAAGTGTTGTAAACTTAATGCCTGTAATGTATATATGTAAGCAAGATTGTTGGAAAACAGGAAGTAACTTATGACTTATGATGCATGTGAATATATGTTTAGTTAAGAAATTTTTATTATTGTTCTGATTGTCGGCATGAGATTATGATTGTATAGTGTGCTTGTGCTTTATAGTGGCCATTCTTGACCGCATTAGCTGAGCAAATCCAGTGGTTGAGAATGGGCATTACAAGTTGTAGTATCAGAGCCTAGGTTTAGTCTTTTCTAGGTGATTGGGTAGTTAGGATATGTATAGACGTGTTGACATAATGCGGATGTCCTTGTGTAAACTGTGTAGATCGATGGATCCTAGTCATAACTCAAGAGAGGAAACAGCCGAAAGTGTTAATCCTCGGGAAGCAGAAGTGATGAGGTCTCGTCAGTCTAGGCTAGTTAGTTTCGAAAATGAGGTTCCAATGGTCCCAATGGAGGCCTTATTAAAGATGTCGTAGGATATAGCGAGAGTGTTGGATCAAATGACAGCACCGAAGGTTCCAGTAGAATCTTTAAGGAAACATGGAGCAGAAGAGTTTCATGGTACAAGGTTGGATGAGTCGGAAAAGGCAAAATACTGGATAGAGAAGGTGTAAAGGGTGCTAGGAGAAATAAGATGTCCCCCGGACCAACGAGTTAAGTGTGCAGTATCGCTGCTTCAAGGTGCAGCATATGACTAGTGGAAATTAGTTCTGCAGCATCCAATGCTTCCGGATCCAATCACCTGGGAATTCTTTGAAAAGGTATTTCGGAATAAGTTTGTAACCAAGGCATACAAGGAGGCAAATTGGAAGCAATTTCTGAATTTAAGGAAAAGAACTATGTCTATGGCGGAGTATGAGAAGGAGTTTTGCTGATTTAGTAAATATGCACTGCAAGGTGTTCTGACTAAGGAGTTAACGTGTCAGCAGTTTGAAGAGGGGTTGATTGAAGAAATTAAAGCGCTACTGATCTCGCTGACTGCCGAGCAGAATGTAAGTTACTATCGGATAGTTCAAGCTGCTATACAAGCAGAGAGGTCGCTGGGAGTACAAAGAGAAAGGATGCAGAAAAGGAATTCCAATCGAGGTGGGTCTAATGTGGGCAAGAGACTAAGAGATTCTCAGATGGCACCACCTGCAGAATCTGTGTTTAGTTCAGCAGCAAGGGGTAAGAAGCGAGGAGCACCTTCTATATCTGGATTTGGTAGAGGTACATCTGGTACCAAGAATGAAGTGCATGAGTGTCCCCATTGTGGCAAAAGACATAGAGGGAAATGCTGGAAAGTGACCGGTGCATGTTTTAGGTGTGAAAGTATCGACCATTTCTTAGCAAACTGTCCAAAAGCATATGAGGTAACTGGAAATCAGCAGGAACAGAGCAGAGGTGGTTCTAATTTACCTCCAGTTAATAGAGAAAGAGGTAGAGGACGAGGCAGAAGTGGCCAGTCCAGAGGTGAAGCTGATTCAGAAACAGTGAACGGACCTACTGTGGCACCACCTCAGGCTTATGCGATGAAGGCTCGAGAGGAGCAGGACGCACCTGAAGTTATAGTAGGTACTTTTCTACTCTATGATGTAGAAATATTTGCATTAATTGACCCTGGATCAACTCATTTGTATGTGTATTCTAAAAAGATATGTGATAAAATGCCTGATGCTGAATGTTTGAAGAATGACATATGTGTATCAAGTCCTTTGGGGAATAATGTGAATGTGAACAAAGTGTATAGGGGTTGTTCATTGGTAGTTCAAGGTAGCATGTTCTCGGTTGATTTAATCGAATTACCTTTTAATGAGTTTGATTTAATACTGGGTATGGATTGGCTAAGTAAATATAATGCGGTTTGACTGTAAGAGAAGGGTAGTAGTACTCCATGATAGAAAGGGAAGTAAGATGACGGTGAGGGGAGTTTGTGCAAACCCTCTTGTGAATGTGGTGTCGGCAATGCAAGCATATCGATGTTTGAGGAAGGGATACGAGGCTTACTTGGCTCTTGTGTTAGATTTTAAAAAAAGAGCAAGTAAAGATGCAAGATATACCCATAGTATGGGAGTTTCCTGATGTGTTTTCGGAAGTGTTGAATGGTGTGCCGCTAATAAGGGATAGAATTGTCCATTGATGTTGTGCCTGGAACAGCGCCAGTGTCTAAAGCCCTTTATCGAATGGCTCCTACTAAATTGAAGGAGTTAAAAACTCAATTGCTGGAGTTATTGGACAGGGGATTCATAAGGCCTAGTGTGTCTCCTTAGGGAGCACCAGTTCTATTTGTTAAGAAGAAAGATAGAACCATGAGAATGTGTATTGACTATCGGTAGCTGAATAAAGTAACAGTAAAGAATCGGTATCCTCTGCCTAGAATTGAGGATTTTTTTGATCAGTTGAGAGGGGTAGGTGTGTTTTCTAAGATCGACTTACGGTCTGGGTATTATCAATTGCAAGTGAAAAAGGAGGACATACCCAAGACTGCATTTAGAACTTGTTATGGGCATTATGAATTTCTAGTGATGCCATTCGGGTTAACCGATGCGCTTGCTATGTTCATGGATCTAATGAATAGAGTATTTAGGCCATACTTAGAACAATTTGTTGTAGTATTTATTGATGACATTCTGTTTTACTCAAGAAATGAGAAAGAGCATGAGCAGCATTTAAGAATTATGCTACAAACATTGCGAGGGCATCAGTTGTATGCTAAGTTGAGTAAGTGTGAGTTCTGGCTGCGAGAAGTATCTTTTCTGGGGCATGTAATATCTTCTGAAGGTATTAAAGTGGATCCGGCTAAGATTGAAGCAGTTGTGAATTGGAAGCCACCTAGAAATGTACTAGAAATTCACAGTTTTCTAGGGTTGGCTGGGTATTATAGAAGGTTTGTGAAAGGGTTCTCAGTGATAGCTTCACCATTGACAAGGTTGCTTCGAAAGGGAGTTAAATTTAAATGGTCAGAAAGGTGTCAAGCAAGTTTTGATCAACTGAAGAAGATGTTAGTGGAAGCACCAATCCTTACACAGCCTATCTCTAGCAGAGAATATGTCCTGTATAGTGATGCCTCTAGTATAGGTTTGGGTTGTGTGTTAATGCAAGACGGAAAGGTAGTAGCATATACCTCCAGGCAACTGAAGCCGCATGAGCAGAATTACCCGACTCATGATCTGGAGTTAGCAGCAGTAGTGTTTGCCTTAAAGATTTGGCGCCATTACTTGTATGGTGAGAGGTGTAAAAATTTCACTGATCACAAAAGTTTAAAGTATTTGTTAACTGAAAAAGAATTGAACTTGAGACAGCGTAGATGGCTTGAGTTGTTTAAAGATTATGACTGCATTGTGGACAACCACCCGAGTAAAGCTAATGTTATGGCAGATGTATTGAGTAGGAAGTCTATCTTAGCTCTGCAGTTAAAGTAAGTAAAGTGGAGATTTACGATGGATGGAGCATTGGTAGCTCAGTTGAAAGCCAGATCGGTACTAAAGGATGAATTGATAGATGCACAAAGGATTGATTCTAAATTACAACAGATTTTGCAGTTGATGAAAAATGGTGATAAGACTGATTATTCAGTGGATAAGGATGGGGTATTACTTTATAAGAATCGAGTATGTGTTGTAAGTGACAAAGCATTAAAGAAAAAGCTAATGTGTGAAGCACATAATACCATTTTCACCATGCATCCAGGTGGAAACAAGATGTATCAGGATTTAAAACAACTGTATTGGTGGCTAGGTATGAAGAAGGATATAGTGGAATATGTGTCTAAATGTTTGGCATGTCACCAAGTGAAGGCAGTACACCAGGTTCCACATGGGTTACTGAATCCTCTTTCCATTCCACAATGGAAATGGGATAACATTACTATGGATTTTGTTTCTGGATTGCCTTTGACTTCAAAGCAACAAGATGCAGTATGGGTAATATTGGATAGATTTTCGAAGTCAGCTCACTTTATACCGATTTGAATGGACTATTCAATGGATCGGTTAGCCAAATTGTATGTGAGGGAGATTGTTAGACTGCATGGGGTACCTTTATCTAGTGTTTCTGATAGAGATCCAAGATTCACCTCTAAGTTTTGGAGGAGTTTACAGGCTGCACTGGGTACTAAGTTTAACTTCGGTACTGCATTTCATCTGCAGACAGATGGACAATCGAAGAGGGTCATTCAGGTACTAGAAGATTTAATGAGAGCTTGTGTTCTGGACTTTTCCAAGAGTTGGGATAAGTATCTTCCACTCATGGAATTTGCTTATAACAATAGTTATCAGATAACTATTGGCATGGCACCATATGAAGTGTTGTATGGGAGAAAGTGTCGTACACCAGTTTGTTGGACAGAATTGGGTGATCATAGGGTTATTGGACCAGATTTGGTAAGGGATATAGAAGAGGAGGCAAAGCTTATACAGCAATGACTAAAAGCAGCCAACGATAGACATAAGTCTTACGCAGATTTGAAGAGGAAGGATATTGAGTTTGAAATAGGTGACGTGGTGTTTTTAAAAGTGTCTCCTTGGAGAAAGGTGTTACGATTTGGGAAGAAAGGAAAATTGAGTCCGAGATTCATTGGACCATATGAAGTGTTAGATAGAGTGGGTTTAGTGGCTTTCCGATTAGCATTGCCTCCGGCTTTAGCCAAACTCCATGACGTCTTTCATGTATCCATGTTGAGAAGGTACCAAGTAGATGAGTCGCATGTGATATATGTGCAAGAAGTAGAGGTTCAATCGGATTTCTCTTATGATGAGAAACCGAAGGCAATTCTGGCAAGGGAGATAAAACAACTTCAGAATAAACGAATTCCACTTGTGAAAGTGTTGTGGCAACACCATCGAGTAGAAGAGGCAATGTGGGAACCTGAAGCTGCTATGAGGGAACAACATCCTCACCTCTTTGACTCAGGTATGAATTGCACGGACGAAATTCTTTTTAGGAGGGGAGAATTGTAATGGCCGAAAATGTACCCTAGTTGTAATTGGTATAATTGGATTAACTAAGGGTGTAATGTGGACTTGATTGTAATAAAAGTAAGGACCTAATTGAGAAACTAAAGGAAAGTTAAGTGGCCAAGTTGTAATTTTGCATCATTAAGCTAATTAAGGGTTAATTAACTTAATTGTGGATTAATTAAACTAAGTGGAGAGTCATTAGGCTAATTGAGGACAGAAGGTGGAGGTTGAATCCGAGTGGCAGTTAATTGTGCTGCCACCTACACTAAGTGCATGCATATATATAGAATTGAGGAGAGAGAAAGGGGCCACTATTAGCATGAATCTTCAGCCATTTCCACTTCCAAACTCTGCATTTCTTTTACCTTTCATTTCCGTATGGTTCTTTAGAATTCATCAAATTAATTGTATGAATATTGCTATGTGGATCCAGGATTAAGTTGTTAAAATTGAAAGGTAAGTGGTTATTTGTAGTTCATCTTCTTCTCTTTCTGGTTTTGGTATGTGGTGGAATGAGGAATTGATGATTTGTGTCCAATTCTGGAAATTGGATGGAATTTGTAGAGGAAGGAGTAAAGAAAGATAAGGGAAAAGCAAAGGTCGGGGAATCGAGTGCCAAGTGAACGCTAGGAGCTTAGGCGACAAGGTTTGGGAAACTTGCCCTATTTTAATATGTGTTAATTAGTTTAGTTGATTCGAATATTGAATGCTGGTATTTGAGAACTATCATGTGATTTGTATGTAAATATTGAATGGTATGTTATTGTTGAGGAACTTAAATGGCATGAGCTTATGGGTTGTCTTTAACCAATGAACTTTACCTAGAATTGTGGATTATATATATGTGAGTTTAATGCTAAGTTCATGGAATTGAGATGTTTGAATGGAAGTTATAATGTGTTAACTAATGAGATGAAATACATAATGGTTTGTGTATGAAACGGTGACTTGGTAAGTCTTGAGTATAACAGGAAAATGAGGTGATTTGCAAAGAGGTGTTTTGCAACTTGTGTATAGGTTACGGTGACAACCAAGAGATTGCTACCGTGAGATATGCAATGTTTGCATTCTGCCGAGGGTGATTGATAAGTCACGATGACAACCAAACTGGTTATGACCTTGAGGTATCATGTAGTCTATTCTGCCCAAAGTGAATTAGGTATGTCACGGTGACAACCAATTGGTTGTGACCGTGAGGTATCAAGGTTTACATTCTGCCTTGCACACATGAGGTATGTCACGGTGACAACCAAACTGGTTGTGACCGTGAGATACCCAAAAGTTGCATTCTGTCCGAGTACTGAATGTATGTCACGGTGACAACCAAATTAGTTGTGACCGTTAGATACCCTAGACTACATTCTTTTTTGAAACCTTTGGTATATCACGGTGATAACCAAATTGGTTGTGACCGTGAGGTACCCTATTTTTGTGATGAACTCTTATTCGTTAAGGAGTGATGCTTGGATGTTAACTTAGTGATTAATCACATGCAATGACACTTAATGAGTGTTTAATGCTATTATTAAATGTGAAGTTTATAAGTGAATGATTAATTTAAAGTGATTCATTATGCTATGCTTAAGCCAACTATGTCAAGACTGATAAGGTAAGTTGGCACAATTATATGATGAGTTTAAGCATGTGAATTCATTGCTAGTTTATCAATGACCTGTTGAAGCATGTGATCAAGGGAACTGTTAATTAAAAATGAATAATCTTAGCCTGCGAGTCAAGTAGTAGATAGATAGGCATGCTTATAGGGTCAAAGTGCTGCAGCCCAATGCATCCGATTCCTTGGGAATCACAATGCGAGTTAAATCATTATTGGATTCTTAAATGTGGAATATTGATTCTATTGTAACTATTGTACCTTAGGGTACCAATGCAAGTGTGTGTATCCACGAATACACTAAAATTATAGTACCTCAGGGGTACCAATGTGATACCAGTTATTCGGGTCTTTGAATTGCAGGAAAATCTAATCATATAAGATAATGATAATCTTAAATTATACATTTATTGTGTGTGAACACATTGGTTATGAGTATGTGCGAGTCATTTGCATGTTATATAAAAATGTGATTAAATAATGATGTTATGAGCATAATGATTTACATGCTTTTGATTTGATAGCTTAAGTATGAATTATATCATAATGCTTGTGTGATATTTGTTTTCATGCGTGTATATATATATGCTTTGTATGTGTTTTCCCACTAAGCATTATCGTTTAGCACGGGTTTCTTCCTAATCCATGCAGGTTTGGTTGCGAGGTGATTTTGAGGGACATCTCCGCATTGTCAACGGTCAACATTAAGTGTACATCTATAGTGTAGGTTTTTGGTGGTTTCTAGCAATGTGTTTGTTCAAGTTATGTATGTTATTTTGGGGTAATCCTAAGTATGCAAAGTTGTAATATCCAATTGTTGTAAACTTAATGCTTGTAATGTATGTATGTAAGCAAGATTGTTGGAAAACAGGAAGTAACTTATGACGTATGATGCATGTGAATGTATGCTTAGTTAAGAAATTTTTATTATTCTGATTGTCGACATGAGATTATGATTGTGTAGTGTGCTTGGGTTGTGTTGCGGCCATTCTTGACCGCATTAGCTAAGCTAATCCAGTGGTTGAGAATGGGCATTACACCCGTGCTAAACACAAAAGGTTAATAGGAAAAAATAAACATAATATGGATGACCACTCACTGCAATCGTCGATGAAACACACAAATATATGCATTTATCAAAATTACATATATACATTATATAATCATTAATTATACCAGTACCGATTACATATTATCAATCATTTTCATAATACTTAATAATAGCCAAAATTTACATTAGCTATATGTATCGGTTTATCCGATACTTCATCATATATATATATATATATATATATATATATATATATATATATATAATCTTAACAAAATAACCGCCTATAATAATATGCATAGATAGTATATACACACATAATTTTGTTCGTATAATGTTAAAGCCATACTAAGCATTTTACTATGTACTTTCCAAAGTTAGTATATGCCTCATTCATTTAGTTGAGCAAAACATGTGCAATTTCATAGAGACACTCTTATCAACATTTATTGACCCCAATGTTTCTTCTTTATTGAACATACCTTACTTAGAGTTGGATTTCTATATTTTCCTATTATATTCAAATGTAATTGAAGTATTATTATAATATCTTTATGTGAAATAAGTCAAATTAACTCGTTAGGTCTTCATATAAACAATACTATATTCGTATTTATTTACATTAGCAACCATATAGCCACAAGTAAAAGCATGAAATCATCCTTTCTATACTATGCACATTAATGCTAATACATATTACTCATTTCATTACAGAACTAGAACACTTAGCTTTCTTCACAATTCAATTTCAAACATATTAATCATCGACCCTACTTCATTATTTCTATTATCATCATTAATACCATAGGTACATGATGCATAAGTATAGAATAACAGAGTTGTTCAAATCATCCTTACCTTTACATGCTTATGAAATACTTTTTTTTCTTATTTTCTTTTGAAATACCAATCGACATGTTCACAAAAGAGTCACTCATGAATAACCAATTATTTAAATACTTATCGTAAGTGTATTTAAAATTCATACTTCTAGTACATTCATTTATCGATTTATATTTCGTATTTAATGCATGCATTTTCCCAAGATGGTGGATAATTGGAAAAATAGAATGCATAGGTACCCAAGGGTACTAATATCATATCACGCAAAAGGATCCAAACAAGATCCAAAACACATAGGGACCCAAACAGGGTCCAAGAACACATATGGATCCAATCGAGATCCAAAACACATAGGCTCCAGCAATAGAGGTCCCTATAGGCATGCCTATCTATCCACGACTCAGTAATGTAGGCTAATACTCATAATCAATCACATTCTTATAATTTTCATATCATTATTATATTCATTACAATTTCAAACACATAATATGATCATATAATGATCGTTACATTTCCAAACACATATTATGATCATATAATGATCATTACATTTCCAATATATCACATATAATTCTCCCGTAAGATTTTCAATGTTCATTATTCAAACAAAGAATCCTTCATAACACTTGTTACAAGATTTAAGTCATATATTAGGGTAACCTATTAAACATTTTATAACCATATTGAATAAGTTTTTCCTTATTTTTTAATTTCACACTCATATGTTCACATTTATCGTCAAATTCATTTAATGCCAATATTATCACTTAACACAAATATACATATATTTTTCTTTTTATTTGCCTATGAGTACATATCTTTATTTGATTAGGTTCACATATAATCTCATACAAACTACACTTACATACATTTACATGTATACTGTGTGTATATATATACACACATACGTATATCACTTACACATATAATTACCTTTCAAAAATATTCAAAGTATATTAGTGAATTTCAAACAATTTCTTCATGGTTATATAAGCATAGCTCCATTTTCATGTTCAATTCTTAACATTACTTATTACCTTCGAATACTTATTTAACACACTCACTTCCATTTAATAACTTTATTTCATTACTCTATTATAGCATTAATCCATCCATATACATTTATTTACAAATATATCATATTTATTTACATATAAAATCTAAAGATATTCACACTATATTTAATTCCTTCTGATTATTTTTAATCATGCTTTAATGTTAATAAAATCCTTTTCCTTTAATTCACATGTCAAAATTGTCTCTAGGTAGCTTGGTATAAAAAGGGATACAAAAACAAGAAAAGAAAACAAAAGGCCAAAGGGGCTGTGCCGACTCGGGACAAAGGCTTTGGTACAGAATCTGCTTCTAGGCAAAATCTAGCCTACACATTATGCAGCCAAAATGACCTAGCAAAAGGCATTTTTAGTCAAAGTGGTCTCTTAGAAAATGTTCCCCAAGATGTTAGCTTTCTAATGGCATAAATTTTAGGTATTTAGATTTAAATCCTAGGAGATATGGCCTAATAATTATAGACAATTCTTAGGCAACTTTTAGGGACAGAATTGTGTCCCAAATTTAAAAATTTGCTAGGAATGATAGAGACATATTTTGGCCATACTTCCTTCACAAAGGTTGCACTCCTAGATGTTTATTTTCTATATAAATTTGATTAATTAAATTATAATTTTATTCTAGGAGATATGCCTTCAGAAACACAAACTACTCCCTTGACCCGGCTAAAATAAGAACCCTACTGTTGGGCTCAATTTCGAGACACTTAGAGTCAAAATTACTCATAATCATTTATATAAAATTTGTAGGTATGAAAGGCACGGTTTAAATGAAACTAGAATAAACCAATTTGGATATACATACACTAATTTACGGCCTAAAATGCATCTCATGGTCAAGTATGACTTTGGACAGAATTTTCCTATACACTCTATAAGCCAATAATCAACATTCCAACCAACTCCACAACCACAAACACACTTAAATTCAGATATATCTAAAATACACACAAAAAAACCAACAAGATTAAATAACCAAAACGTAAACACAAAGGTTGAATTCCCAAACCTTAAATTGCTCCCTTTTTTCCTTCTTAAGCTCCTTTAAGCCCTCCTTGCTCCAATCCTTCTTTTTTTCCCTTTTCTCTTTGGCTAGAATCAGCTTTTATTCAACTATAAAACCCATGCTACCTCCTCTTTAAATTCATAATTTCAAACTCAAGAAAGATGAGAAGCAGAAGAAGACTGAACACATAAAATCTTACCTTAATTGCTTACAATTATAGCTTGATTGGTCTTGATTTTTCATCTTCACCCATCTTAATTCTTTTGCATGATTTATGTGTAATCAAAATGAAAAAATAGAGAGCAGAATTCCCTTCTTTTGGCCGGCCACTTTGGCCTCTTTTATATGGCCATCAAATGATAGCTATCCTAATTTCCAAATGTCAAGCTTCCATTGGTCCATTTTAGATTTTATGCCAATTTCCATTTTGATCATTCATCTTTTATCTCTTTATACATTTGGCATATAACTTCTTCCAATTTAAACATTTACATACTATATTTGTTAATTCATCCAATTAAGTTATAATTTAGTCAATTACCACTATACCCCTAACTTTTCACTTAATACCGACTATCATTTTCTTCATGTCACCTTTCTAACCATCCAATTACACTTTTTTGATGATCACTATGCCCTAGACATGCACGAATCCATTTAGGGTACGTTTTGGGTCATTACAGTATTAATAAAATTTTGAGTGCTTGTTTTGTTCATAAGTTTGTTTTCATGGCAATTATGTTCAATTTGATTGCAAGATTGTGTAAAAACATATATCTTGAATGTTTTCTTTGTAACATAAAAAATAAAGAGAAGAAATACAAATTTTTTGTGAATTGGACCAAAACTGAAGAATAAAATTAATTTTAAGTGGAACTGTAATGCCCTAAAATAATAGTGACTCGAATAGTGCGGGAAAAGAACCAAATATTTTAGGCATATAAATAAAATTATGAATTAATTGATAAGGGAGTATATTAAGTGTTAAAAATTTAAAATATTCTTGAATAAAATAAAAGTAACTTGATAAAGCAATTAGAATTTTTATAGAATAAAAGATATAGTGTGAAAGAAATTAAATTAGGAATTCAATTAGATGGAAATGTTAAAAGGAAGGATGTAAAAGTACATATGGAGGGACTTAAGTGAATTAAAAATAGGGACTAAAGGGGGATTTTGCATCAAAAAAAAACTGCTCCTATACCAGCAAAACTATGTCATTTTGCTCTCCCTTCTCTCTTTCTTTTTCTCTTCTCTTTTTTTTTTTCTTCTCCCCCGATCATTCCCAATTTTTCCTTTAGTTTCCAGCCATCCCACTAATGTAAGGTCCCGACTTGTACCCTAATTGTTCTAGACATACTTAGGGTATGAGAATGGTCGAATATGTTTAGTTAGTAGAATAAATGTAATAGAAACATAGTCAGTATTAATTAAAAAAATTGAGGATAGTTCGGTCATTTTACACTTATGGATTAAATTTCATAAAATGCTAACTATTATATGCTAATGAATGTTTATGATAAAATCATAAGTCAAATGTATGATTTAAATAGAGTTATAGACTAAATAGCAAAGAGATAGATGGACCAATCAAATGAAAACACATAACACTAATCAAATGAAAACACCTAGCACTAATCTATAAGTACGGTGAAATTGGAATAGCATTTCATGGATTATTTGAAGCCATGAAGCACGGCACATATGGGTTTAGAAACCAATTCAATTTTTATTCTAAGGCAGTTTCTCTCTCCCAAATCACACACCAAAATCTCCATTAAAAATCTACTGTAAGAATTCTTTAAGTTGGAAAGTAATTTTAAGTGTAATTCTAAGTTAACAAGGTAAGTGTAAGTTGTATTTATTTTCTTCTTCTTCTCTCATCTAGTAGAAATGGAAGATTATGATTTGTATGGTCATTAATGAGCTTATTGATGAATTTTAGAAGAAAAGGTAGCTGAAACTAAAGAAAAGGAGAAAGAAAGAGAAAGGAGAGCAAAGTGAAGCTAAGAGAAAGGAAAGATTGAGGTTTGAGAACTCTATGCCTTTTGTGTATTATTTTGAGTGATTTAAATGTTATTAATGTTATTACAATAATAATTGATGTTTGAGTTTGAGTTGTGGTTGATTGATTGGTTGCAAGTGTGAATATGGGCACATAGAAGATTTAGGGGAAACTCTATCAAATTGTCATCAGACCTTGTGTCATTATTTTGGGTACTAATGGAGTTATAGAACTCTAAATTTGATGATTATAATTGGAGAAAAAACCTAAGATCGATTCCTGCAAATGTCTAGAAGAGATCTAGAGCTGAATCTTACTCTAAGTGCCTCAAATTTGAGCCCAAAGTTAGTACATTTGATTCTGCCCTGGTAATGGGAGCAGGTTCTATTCCTAAGGCCATTTCTGGAGTTATAGTCATCCCAATGTTATGAATCAAATTATACTTAAATTAGACATCTAGGAGAACAAAATTTATAAGAGATTATGGTCAAATCATGTCCATGTCATTCCCAGTAAATTTTCCAAAGTTGGGACACAATTCTATCCCTGAAAATTGCTCTAGAATAGTCTGTAATTTCAAGGCTATAACTCCTAGGATATTGGTCCAAATGATGTGAAATTTATCAAAATAGAACTCTAAGACATAGGGAAACAATTGTATAGAAGATCATTTTATCTTAAAATTATGTTTACTAGCTCAACAACGCAGCACAAGTTAGAGGTAGGAGTCTGCCCTATGTGTGACTTAGCACCTGACTCAGCACCATTGTGCTGAGTCGACACCTCTGCCCTTTGTAACGAGTTGGCACCACTGTGCTGACTCGAAACACCCCCACTTCTACCTATTTTGATTATTTATGCAATATTTTTCATTCTAAAGTGTTCTAATATATTTTCAAAGTATAGAATAGTTAAAAAGGAACCTACAAGACTTAAGAATAAGGTAAAACAATTAAAAGTGATTATAATATAAATACATTAGGACTTTAAATGTAGAGATTACATGAAATTAAATATTGTGTGTGTCATAGAATACATGAAAATATCTATATAGCATATGATGATAGTAATAAATGAATAGATAATTGTATGTTATAAGTTTATAAGATATATGTTCATGTGTACATGAAGAGTTTACATGTTATAGATATATGAATAAAAGATGTATAGTTTGATAAAAGGAAATGATTTATGTGTAAGTAGAACTTATAAAGATGCCTTATTCTTGTACAAGTATGATTTATATGTATCTGAATATAGTACATGTAATAAATAAATAAATAAATAAATATATATATATATATATATATATATATATATATATATATATATATATATATATATATATATATATATATATATATATATATATATAAGTGGTACAATAAAGAATTAAAAGAGATATAGTAGATAAAGTTCAGTTGCCTGCAAATTGTCTAAGTTGTGGATAGATAGGCATGCCTATAGGGATACAGTTGCAGCTGCCACAGTTCGACACATGTATCATGTCCATAGTCCTAACACGACTGGTATCTGTAGTTTCTCTCGAGACAACCATGTCTTTATCGTTTTGATACTCAGTATTTAGTGTCCATAGTTGATACTCGAATGGTATCCACAGTTCTCATTATCCACACCTGAAGATAGTGTGCAAGCCAAAAAAGGTATATGTTAATTGTAATAAAGAATTGTATCAAACATATGAATCGGCAGTGTCTATCCTATATGCCATGTAACTCAATTTGTTATGAGTGCCTCTATGTTAAGAAAATATGTGCTTGTTTGGATAAGTCTCTTTTATTTGAATATGGATGCATAATTGAATGTGTACGTGACCACATGTGTGTGTATATGTGCATTGACGACTGCTTTAAGTGGTTGTCCATCTCACATTCGTTCTCCACAAAACCTTTATGTAACGGGCCAAAATTGAAATTTTTAAGAATAGTGAATCATTGGATAAAGTATGTCAACGGGAGCCCGAATATGAAATTTTGGGTCAAATGGGGTTCGAAAAGTGCAAAACAATAAAAAAGAGGCATTTGGGGCGTCTGTGGTGATAGATGGTCGTCTGTGGGCGACAGACGGCTAGGCTATCAGTGGTGAGCGATGGCCAGTCCGTCTGTGGCTTCAAACGGGCGGCTAAAGGTTTTTCCAGTCTAGTTTGACCAATTTTGACCTGAGTTTGACCGGACCATATCTTGAGCTACGGACCTAGGAAAAATATTATGAAAATATGGACACGCTCGTATGAATGAGTAAAATCTGATGGTGTTAAAAGATTATATTTTTGGTGACACTAAAAATTCGGCTATCAGACAAATAAATAATTATCGGACCGGGAAATAGTTTCTGATTGAGCCAAAAATATTCGTGTAGCCTAATGAATATATTTCGAGAACTATGGGAGTATTCGTATGAGGAATTGAACCCAAAAAGTGAGAGAAATAAAAAGTGTAATGGCCCTAATACCGAGTTAGTAGGGATTAGTGAAATCTATGAAGTCTATGGTGTGAATTTCATGTTAAAATATCAGTGATTGGATCCTAAAATACAGTAGAAAAGAAAGGTTAAATGTGCTCAGGCCAGGAAAGCCCCGAATGGGTGACCTCTCAGGAAGAGAGTAGCGAAAAATATTTTATTGGATCATTGGAAAGTACAAGTTATAAGGAGTCCGGTGGTATAATTTGGAGTGAAAATGAGTTCAAATAGGCCATCGACAGTCAAATCGAAGAAAAGCCTCTGCTTCGATTCAAATGGTAACTAGGTTTGATCAAAATTTTACTGAGACTTTAAAAATAGTAAACAACCTCTAAAAAGTTATCTGAAGGCATAGATGGATTCAGAATAGCATATAAAACAGTTTGGTAGTAAAAAAATTATTTTATGGTGACATTGAAAATTGGATAAACCGAACCGGTTTAATTGAATTAAACTGGAAATGGACCCTAAATGAGATAGAATGAAGGTCAAATGAGTTATTAAAAGTAAAAATAAGGTCAAGCATGAAAAGCAAACTGATCCGGTTCAACCAGTGAACCAGACCGATCGAACTAATTTGATTATGGTTTGACTAGTTTGATCAAAGTTTGACTAAACTCTAAATAGAGTAATGGACCTCAGAAAAATTATTTGAAAACATGGATTTGCTTGAAATATTATGGAGAATCAAATGGTAATGAAAAATAAATTTTACGATGAGATAGAAAATTGAGTTATGGAACTGATAAAAAATTAGCGGATCGGGAAACGATCTTTGATTGAGCTGAATTTTTATGTAGATTCTAAATTATATATTTTAAGAATTATGGAATTGATTTTGGGAAGAATTGAGCTTGGAAAATGGGAGAAATAATTTTTGGTTGGATGATTTGGCCCAATTGATTGACCCGTGATTTGGCCCATTAGGAGAGGCTATATAAAGGCTGGAATATCATATTTTTCCATTAGGAGAGGCTATATAAAGGCTGGAATATCATATTTCTCTGGAGAAATCCCTAGAATTCCAGCAGCTCTCCTCCTCATCCATAAGGCATAATTGTTCATCTTGATTTTTTCTCACTTTTCTTCAATTCTCTCTTCATCTCTCCCTAAATCCAAGCCTCCGAAGCAAATTCTAGCCTCTCTAGAATCTGATGGTGGTATTAGAGTTCATTTGGTGGATTAAAAGTGGGAAAAAGCAAGTGACAAAGGTTATGTCTCAAAAATGAGGTAAGTGATATAGGGTTCCATAATTTAATTTAAAAGTTCCAATAGGTATTTTAAGGTATGTAGAGTATGTTTATGATGTATTATTGAAATTAGAAGCAAAGGAAATGATTGTTTTGTATCCTTGAAGATTCGGCCACTTAAGGAATTTTTATGGAGGAAGGTGTTTCCAAGGATTTAGGCATGGAAAAAGGGTACTTTAAGCATAAAAAAGCAAGGATCTAAGGTAAGTGGATACAATATCCTTCTTTTTCCATTGAATAAGCATGATTTTAAGTTTTGTCTAAGTGTTAAGTATGAGAAATATACATGTATAATTAAATCTAACATTATAGTCATGTTTAGGAAGGTGAATAATGATGATTTAAATGGCTAATATGAGAAAATAATGATTTGGTGAAGAAACTATTTTTGGGCCGAATTGAACACCTAGGAATAATTCAAGTATACTAGGTTATTATGGTATGTAATTGACATCTGGGTAATGTTTAACATGATATTTAGTGAACGGAATGATTAAAGGAAAGAAAAGTAAGGTTAATGTGAATGTATAACTTAGGCCGAATGGTATTCTTAAGGTAAACTATGTTAAACTTTAATAATTAATGCATATACATGATATATTTGTGATATATGATATGAGATCTAACTAAATGAGTGAATAAAGGAAATATGTAAAGACTGCTTAGGCCGAATATTAATCTTGGAATAAATAATGTGTAATTTGTTTATTTGTTAAGTATAATAGTATAATTGAATAAAGAATGGAAAATAAGCATGTATGAATTTACCTAGAATTATAAGTGTGTATTTGTATATATATATAAAGAAAATTAATGCATTATGTTTAATATGGAAATAATTGAAAAGTGTACATTTAAGTGAATTCATGGTATAAAAGATGTTTATATTGAATATTGAGTGAATTGAAATGGAATTGATGACAAAAAAAATAAAAGGAAAGTGAAACTGCATGGTATTGGTTAATATTGTGGAAAGTATGTACTTTATATATGAAATAGAAATGAATTGGATGATGATTGTGCTTTGCCCTTAGTGATCTGGTAGAAAATCTAGTTCAGGATATATATAGCTAGCCATAGGGACATTAGTGTATGTCGCCATAGTGAGTCATGGCGACTTGCAATTATAGACTAATGACTGTCTATTCATAAATGTCAGTGTAGTGAAAAGTGAAAGTATAGTGTCATCGGAGTGTAATTTGGCCCCCTTAGTGGTCACTCCGATACTACCGAAGTATAATTTGGCCCCCTAGTGACCACTTCGATAGATTATGGCTATAGAGCCCAGTCCCGCATATCCAGTCTAGTGATAACTACTAGGTGTTACTAGGGACAAATATAAAGAAATTGATTAAAAAGAAATTTATTGGAAAAAAAATTATGGTAAAAAAGTGTAAAAAAAGAATTAAATTGAAAGAAGACAAACGATTAAGGACTAAAATGTAATTTATCGTGAAAATTATTAGTTAGTGGGTTGATTGAGAAATTATAAGTTAAAGAAGTGATTAATTGAGAAAATATAGTTAATTAATGGCATAATTGTAAATAAATTGAGAAGAAGGGTAATATTGTAATTTGATAATAGTTTAGGGGCATTATGGTAAGTATGCAATTTAATTAATTGATATAGTGATAAATACGAAAATAAGCGAAAATAGAATTAAATTGAAAGAAATAGAAAGTTCAGGGATAAAACGGTAATTTTGTACTTAATGGTTAGAAATGGTGTAAATTAGGTAAAAAGTGTAATTAAAATAATAATAGTGTAAAGAAATGAAAATATAGGGACTAAATGGTAATTTGGTGTAAAAGTGATAAAATGGGGACTAAAATGTAATTTGGTAAGTTATAAAAGGGTAATGACAGAAATTTAAGTGTAAAGAGGGATAAATAAGTAATTAAGTGTAAATAGGGTATTTTAGTAATTAAGAGAAAATAAGGGACGTAATCGTAATTATTGAAAAAAGATGAAGACCTAATTCTAAATTTACAATAGTGTTGCTAATTAAGGAATTAAAGTGTTATTAATCAATGATATAGGCATTAAACGCGTAATTGATAATTAGTGAATAAATAATCAAGGATTATAGAATATTGTTGTATAAATAGTTATTAAATGTATAATAGATTTAATTAAATTATAGATATGATGATTATAGACATGTGTGTGTAATGTTAAGGAATAATTAGAATTATTATATGTTAATAATAATAATAATAATAATAATAATAATAATAATAATAATAATAATAGTATGATATTAATATATAATAATAGTAAGGATTTTAATCAAGAAAAATAAGTAAGGGTAAAAATAAATGTTATGTATATGTATAGTGATATTTGATATGGAAAATTATGATAAATTTACCAATAAGAATAATTGATTTATGTGGTATTCTTATCGAAGGATAAATATGAAATTGGCTATATGGACATTTATGCATAATTAATTATAGGGATATAAACATGAAAAACAAAATAATAATTTTACATAACTATCGAGTGCATTGTAGTTTTTGTCAGTGCAGTGTTGTGACATCCGGTATTCGTACCATTTACGGGTATAAGGGTGTTATATTTATTTTGGTATCTGAGCAAAGTTTTAGGCAGTCCTAAAATCAGAAATAGTGTAATGAAGACGAAATGATGCGTATACATGCCATGAATAGGTATTGATGACAGAAGTGACTATAGGTATTTGAGGGAATATTAGAAATGTCACACCCCGTTTGCCCCCTAGTAGAATGAGTTTGTCTGTATGTGTAAGCATGTGCATGTGTTCGGCATATCATAAGGGTATTTCGGTAAAATGCATGTTTTGGGGTTTATTAGCATATGGTTATATGTATGACATTAGTGTGAATTAATTGGGCAATGGTTGTGTGCATTTGAGCATATCATATTAGAGTGTTATAAGTTAGGAATAAATAGTGTGTGAGTGCATACCATTGTAGGGTGTGCATTAGTTGGGAGTGTATTGGTTGTGTGTGGTGCATGTCTAATTGGTGTGAGTGATTAGTTTCACCAATAAGAAATTGACACATGTTTAGGGCAAAAGAAAAGAAAAAGAAAAAGAAAGAAGAAGGGAAAAATACAGAATCTGCTTTTCTTCACGTTCTTCCATCTTCGCATCTTCTTCTTCCTTTTCTTTTCTCCAAGAACCCTAGTGTGGATTCAAGTCTTGTTGGTGGAATTAATCATCCCTTTTCATCTTCTTTTGGTAAGTCATTGCATTCCTCATCTTTGTTTTCCATTTGTTTCATCTTCTTCTTTGGGTTAGATTTAACTTAGGGTTTTTATTTTGGTAGTTCTTCGATGTGTCGTTGCTTAGCTGTGGCTCCTCGCGATCCCAAGGGCAAGGAGATTGCTGGGAGTAGTGGAGCTAAGTGAAGTGAAGCCTTGAATTGCAGGTTTGGGATTTTTGTTTGTGAATTGTGTTTGAATTTGAACTTACTGTAAATTTTTAGGGTTTATGTTCTTGAGAAGCTTGAATACATTTATGTTTGATTTGGTTATTTTAATTTGTGAATTGAGTTGTATTTATGTTGTTTACATTGTTTGAGATGTCTTCTGGAAGGTAAGAACAGATGTGAATGGTTTTGAATCAAATTGGGATTGATTTCTGAGTTCTGGGAATTCTGGAAATGGGAAAAAATCACGTTACTGTTGAATTTCCCATTTCCAGATTGTGTGTTGCGTGACTAGCCAAGAAAGGAGGCCAGTCATGAGACGTGACTCCCAGTCACGCCTCGTGACCAGCCAGAGAGGCCAGTCACGAGTGGTGACTGCAAGTCACAACTCGTGACCAGCCAAGAGAGGCCAGTCACGAGACGTGACTCCCAGTCACGACTCGTGACCGGCCAGTGTAAGTAGTCACGGGTAGTGACTCCCAGTCACGACCCGTGACCAGCCAAAAGAAGGAAGCCAGTCACGAGACGTGACTCCCCGTCATGACTCGTGACCAGCAAGAGAAAAGGGACAAGTCACGTCGCATGACCAGCAAAAGAAGAAGCCAGTCACGAGGCGTGACTCTCAGTCACGACTCGTGACCAGCCTTGTGAGGAGGCCAGTCACGAGTTGTGATGCCAGTCACGACTCGTGACCAGCCAACCTCGTTGGTCACCCCGTTCGGCCTATTTTCTGAAATTTCCCGGTTTTAACTCAAAAATGAATTTCCGTACTTCTTCTGAATGGACTTATACTGCTGTATGATGCATGTCATACTTTTATATGCTTTGATATGAGTGATACCATGATTTTTCAGATGAATTATATGTTATATTCTAAAATATGATTTGAATGACGCATAACCTGCTAGAGTCAAGTAAGTGGATAGTTAGGCATGCCTAATAGAGTCCTTTAGCTGCAGCCCTCAGTTCAGTTTGGACCCCGATTAGGTCCCCCGTTTGGTTCCTCGCGAACCCTTCCGTATTAGGATCTTGCTTAAGATCCCCTCAGTAAAAATATTGTGTTTTGATAAAAATGAAATGACTTTTGATTTGTACCTGTGAGGTACCCTCAGTATTCGATTCGTACCCGTAAGGTACCTTCAGTACACTCGTTATCCACTACCTCGAGTCTGCAGGTGTTCGATTGAATTGCTCTGTTCTGAATTGGCTATATAAATGTGATATCTGAATGAGTATAATGATGAGATATATGTTTGATTATTTTGGAATGGATATGAATCTGAAATGCGGAATGTATGGCTTTAAATTGTGAGTATGTTTATATGGATTATTATTAAAGCTATTGCATTTTGCCATTGTGAATGTGTTATGCCTTGACGACCATTGTGAATGGCCGTCCATATTTGATGTGTGTTTCCCCACTAAGTGTTTATCGCTTAGCACGGTGTTTTTACCCGTGCAGGTGCGGAAGGAGTTTTACTTTGAGAGAGTCGCCGCCGTCAAGCCAACACAGAAGGTTTTAGTGTAGGACTCAGTTTTTGTAATCAGTGATGATTCTTTTTGTATAGAACTCTCCTGTATCAGTTTTGTTATAGCTTCCGCTTTTGTATTTACATTTTGGTTATGTAATATCTTTTGTACCAGCTAGTTTGATCAGAACATTATTGTAATGGTTTATTATATTAATGCATGATCAGCTATGGCTTTCTTTTCCTTTAAAGTTTTTAATTATCCTGTATTTCAGTATGTATGGTATGAATGAATGTATGTTTTACTTTGTATCTGTTTGGTGGCACCTTTGCTCATATGGCATCTCACTCCTTATCGGATGGGATCGCCTACGTATGGGTAGGGGGTGTTACAGTTTTTGGTATCAGAGCTCCGGTTTAGGCGTTTCTGGGTGTTGTTGTGTTAATTTGCTTAGATGTGTATGTGTCTAGATCTGTGTTGGCTGATGCGGTTGTTTCTTATTTGTTTAGATGGCTTCTAATTCTGCTCGTGGATCACTTGAGGAATCCACTGAGAGTGTGAACCCTCAAGCTGTAGATCCATCAATTTCTGTGTCGGCTCAGCATGCTAGGTCCAGCCCGAGGCCGCAGCCATGCCTTTTGAGGCTATGTTTAGATTGCATCAGGACATGGCTAGGGTTTTGGAGAGAGTGACTGCTCCTAGAGCCCCTATGGAGAACTTGAGAAGGGCAAGTGTGGAAGATTTCTATGGTACCGGTTTGGATGAGTCTGAGATGGCTGAGAAGTGGTTAGATAAAGTGAAGCGTGCTCTGAGAGAGATTCGGTGTCCTCCCGACCAGCAGGCAGAGTGTGCACTAGTTTTACTGCAAGGGTCCGCTTTTGAATGGTGGGAATTGGTTTGCAGGCATCCTCAGCTACCGGATCCGATTACTTGGGAGTTCTTTGAGGGTGAGTTCACAAAGAAGTATATTACTCAGACTTATAGGGATGCTAGATGGGCACAGTTCTTGAGTTTGAGGCAGAGGACCATGTCAGTTTCTGATTATGAGAAAGAGTTCAACCGGTTATCTCGCTATGCTCCGCGTGGGGTTATGACAGATGATTTCAGATGCAAGCATTTTGAAGCGGGATTGAATGAGTCTTTGAAGATTGCTTTGATTTCTTTGATGTGTATGCCTGGGGTTAGCTATTATAAGATTGTGGAGGCTGCTATGAGGGCTGAGAGATTTGAGACTGTGATGAGAGAGAGGGCTCAGAGGAGGAACCCTTCTCGTGGAGGATCTTCTTCATCCTCGGGTAAGAGATCGAGGAACCCATAGGATGAGTCATCATCTGGCCCGGCTTCCAGAGGTAGGAAACAGGGTTCTGCAGCTGTGTCAGGTTCTGGTAGAGGTGGTAGATCAGAGACTGCATCAGTTTGTCCTCATTGCAGTAAGACTCATCGGGGTGAGTGTAGGTGGCTCTCCGGTGCGTGCTTCAGGTGTGGGAGCACTGAGCATCTTTTGGCTAGCTGTCCGAGATTGCATGAGGATTCAGGTTCCCAGAGAGAGGCTAGCAGGGTCGGTTCGAATGCTACTCAGGCTACCCGTGGTAGAGGCCGTGGTAGAGGTCGAGGTGGTCGACCTAGAGAGGGTGCTGCATCAGAGACAGTGGATTGTGAGTTGCCTGTTGCAGCTAGAGCATATGCTGTGCGAGCCAGAGAGGAGCAGGATGCGCCTGATGTTATTGCTGGTAAGTTCCTACTCCATGACACTGAATTGTATGCTCTAATTGATCCTGGTTCCACACACTCATACTTGTGCTCAGATAAAATTATTGATAAGTTGCATGTGGTTGATCAGTTAGATTATGAGATATGTGTGACCAGTCCATTAGGGCATAGTGTCAGTGTGAGTAGAGTCTTTAGGAGTTGTCCTTTGATGGTTGAGGGAGTTATGCTTCTTGCGGATTTGATTGAGTTGCCTTTCAGAGAGTTTGATCTGATTCTAGGTATGGACTGGTTGGGTAAGCATCGGGCTGTAGTTGATTGCCATAGGAAGACAGTTGTGCTTCGGGATAGAGGTCAGTCTCCTGTGTTTATGAAAGGTTTGGGTGCTAGTTCTTTGAATAATGTGATTTCTGCGATGCAAGCCAAGAGGTTTATCAGGAAAGGTTGTGAGGCTTTTCTAGCAGTTGTGCTGGATTCCAAGAGAGATCAAGTTCAGATTGAGGACATCCCTGTTGTGCGGCAGTTTAGTGATGCGTTTCCAAGCGAGTTGCCTGGTTTGCCTCCTGAGAGAGAGGTCGAGTTGTCCATTGAGATTATGCCGGGTACCACTCCCATTTCGAAAGCACCTTATCGGATGGCTCCTGTAGAGTTGAGGGAACTTAAGACTCAACTACAAGAGCTATTGGATAAGGGGTTTATTCGACCTAGCATATCTCCTTGGGGAGCTCCAGTTCTGTTTGTCAAGAAGAAAGATGGATCTTTGCGGATGTGTATCGATTACAGGCAGATTAATAAGGTCACAGTGAAGAATAGGTATCCGTTGCCCAGGATTGAGGATTTATTTGATCAGCTTCGAGGTGCAGGTGTCTTCTCCAAGATAGATCTTCGATCAGGGTATTATCAGCTTCGAGTTCAGGACGCAGATGTGGTTAAGACTGCATTTCGGACTAGGTATGGTCACTATGACTTTCTTGTGATGCCGTTTGGTTTGACCAATGCTCCAGCGACTTTTATGGATCTGATGAACCGTGTGTTTAGGCCATACTTAGATCAATTTGTAGTAGTGTTCATTGATGACATCTTGGTGTATTCCAAGGATGAGAGTGAGCATGAAGAGCATCTCAGATTGGTTTTGCAGATGTTGAGAGAGCATCAGTTGTTTGCCAAGCTTAGCAAGTGTGATTTTTGGCTTCGGGAAGTATCATTCTTGGGTCACATTATTTCAGCTAGGGGTATCCAGGTTGATCCGGCCAAGATTGAGGCTATAGTTGATTGGAAAGCGCCTAGAAATGTTCAGGAAGTGAGGAGTTCCCTTGGTTTGGCAGGGTACTACCATCGGTTTGTTAAGGGTTTTTCTGTGATTGCCGCTCCGATGACTAGATTGTTGAGGAAAGGGGTCAGATTTGAATGGTCAGATAGATGGCAGGCTTATTTTGATCAGTTGAAGCAGTTGCTAGTTGAGGCTCCTATTCTTACTCAACCCATCTCGGGTAAAGAGTTTGTCATTTATAGTGATGCTTTGGGTGTTGGCCTTGGATGTGTTTTGATGCAAGAAGGTAAGGTTGTGGCTTATGCTTCTCGTCGGTTGAAGCCACATGAGAGGAACTATCCGACACATGATCTTGAGTTGGCGGCTGTGATCTTTGCCTTGAAGATTTGGCATCATTATCTGTATGGGGAAAAGTGTAGGATCTTTTTGGACCATAAGAGCTTGAAGTACTTCCTCACACAGAAAGAGTTGAATATGAGACAGCGCCAATGGCTTGAGTTGTTTAAGGACTACGTCTGCATTGTGGATTACCATTCCGGTAAGGCCAATGTAGTCGCTGATGCTTTGAGTCGGAAGTCAGTTTCAACCTTGTTTTTGAGACGGTTTAGATGGAGATTTAATTCAGATGGGCTTTGATTGCTCAGTTGCGTGTGAGGCCTACTTTGAGACAGAGGATTGTGGATGCTCAGAGGGATGATCAGAGGCTTCAGCGGATTGTGCAAGAGGTCAGAGCGGGTAAGCAGTCGGAGTTCTCAGTTCAGGATGAGGTGCTTTTGTTTAAAAATCGCTTGTGTGTGCCAGAGTCTGAGGATTTGAGGAGTCAGCTTATGAGTGAGGCGCATAGTACAGTTTTTACTATGCATCCTGGCAGTGAGAAGATGTATCGGGACATGAAACAGTTTTATTGGTGGTCCGGTATGAAGAGAGACATCGTGGATTTTGTGTCCAAGTGTTTGACTTGTCAGCAGGTAAAGGCCGAGCATCAGGTTCCTTCAGGATTGCTTACGCCTTTATCCGTTCCTAAGTGGAAGTGGGATGATATCGCCATGGACTTTGTATCTGGTTTACCTTTGACTCAGAGGAAACATGACTCAATTTGGGTAATAGTGGATCGGCTTACAAAATCAGCTCACTTTCTGCCAGTTAGAGTGGACTACTCGATGGACAGATTGGCTAGTATCTATGTGGATGAGATAGTTCGGTTGCATGGTGTGCCTTTATCCATAGTTTCAGACCGGGATCCGAGGTTCACTTCCAAGTTTTGGAAGGAGTTGCAGAGAGCTTTGGGCACTATGTTGAACTTCAGCACAGTGTTTCACCCTCAGACAGATGGTCAGTCAGAGCGGGTCATTCAGATTCTGGAGGATATGATGCGGGCTTGTGTTTTGGATTTTTCGGATAGTTGGGACAGATATGTATCGCTGATGGAGTTTGCCTACAACAACAGTTTTCAGTCGAGTATCGGTATGGCACCATATGAGGCTTTGTATGGTAGACAGTGTAGGACTCCGGTTTGTTGGACCGAGCTATCCAAGAGATCAGTGATTGGACCAGAGTTGGTTAGAGATACTGAAGAAAATATCAGAGTTATGCAGCGGAATTTGAAGGCCGCCAAGGATCGACAAAAGTCTTATGCCAACTTGAAGAGGAAAGACGTGCAATTTGAGATCGGGGACAAGGTTTTCCTTAAAGTTTCACCTTGGAGGAAAGTGCTTCGGTTTGGGAAGAAAGGTAAGCTTAGTCCTCGTTTTATAGGTCCTTATGAGGTTTTGGGTAAGGTTGGACCTGTAGCCTATAGATTGGCTTTACCGATGGAGTTAGCAAAGTTGCACGATGTGTTCCATGTTTCGATGCTTCGTCGGTACAGGTCAGATCCTTCGCATCTTCTTTCGGTTCAGGATATTCAGGTTCAGCCGGATTTTTCCTTTGATGAGGAACCACGAGCCATTCTAGATCGAGAGGTGAGGCAACTGAGTAAGCAGATCCCTTTGGTTAAAGTGTTATGGAACCATCACGGAGTCGAGGAAGCGACTTGGGAACCGGAAGAGGCGATGAGAGCTCAGTATCCGCAGTTGTTCAGTTCAGGTGAGAATTTCGAGGACAAAATTCTTATTAGTAGGGGAGAGTTGTCACACCCCGTTTGCCCCCTAGTAGAATGAGCCTGTCTGTATGTATAAGCATGTGCATGTGTTCGGCATATCATAAGGGTATTTCGGTAAAATGCATGTTTTGGGGTTTATTAGCATATGGTTATATGTATGACATTAGTGTGAATTAATTGGGAAATGGTTGTGTGGATTTGAGCATATCATATTAGAGTGTTATAAGTTGGGAATACATAGTGTGTGAGTGCATACCATTGTAGGGTGTGCATTAGTTGGGAGTGTATTGGGTGTGTGTGGTGCATGTCTAATTGGTGTGAGTGATTAGTTTCACCAATAAGAAATTGACACATGTTTAGGGCAAAAGAAAAGAAAAATAAAAAGAAAGAAGAAGGGAAAAATACAGAATCTGCTTTTCTTCACGTTCTTCCCTCTTCGCATCTTCTTCTTCCTTTTCTTTTCTCCAAGAACCCTAGTGTGGATTCAAGTCTTGTTGGTGGAATTAATCATCCCTTTTCATCTTCTTTTGGTAAGTCATTGCATTCCTCATCTTTGTTTTCCATTTGTTTCATCTTCTTCTTTGGGTTAGATTTAACTTAGGGTTTTTATTTTGGTTGTTCTTCGTTATGTCGTTGCTTAGCTGTGGCTCCTCGCGATCCCAAGGGCAAGGAGATTGCTGGGAGTAGTGGAGCTAAGTGAAGTGAAGCCTTGAATTGCAGGTTTGGGATTTTTGTTTGTGAATTGTGTTTGAATTTGAACTTACTGTAAATTTTTAGGGTTTATGTTCTTGAGAAGCTTGAATACATTTATGCTTGATTTGGTTGTTTTAATTTCTGAATTGAGTTGTATTTATGTTGTTTACATTGTTTGAGATGTCTTCTGGAAGGTAAGAACAGATGTGAATGGTTTTGAATCAAATTGGGATTGATTTCTGAGTTCTGGGAATTCAGGAAATGGGAAAAATCGCGTTACTGTTGAATTTCCCATTTTCAGATTGTGTGTTGCGTGACTAGCCAAGAAAGGAGGCCGATCACGAGACGTGACTCCCAGTCACGCCTCGTGACTAGCCAGAGAGGCCAGTCATGAGTGGTGACTGCAAGTCACAACTCGTGACCAGTCACGAGATGTGACTCCCAGTCACGACTCGTGACCGGCCAGTGTAAGTAGTCACGGGTAGTGACTCCCAGTCACGACCCGTGACCAGCCAAAAGAAGTAAGCCAGTCACGAGACGTGACTCCCCGTCACGATTCATGACCAGCAAGAGAAAAGGGACAAGTCACGTCGCGTGACCAGCAAAAGAAGAAGCCAGTCACGAGGCGTGACTCTCAGTCACGACTCGTGACCAGCCTTATGAGGAGGCCAGTCACAAGTTGTGATGCCAGTCACGACTCGTGACCAGCCAACCTCGTTGGTCACCCCGTTCGGCCTATTTTCTGAAATTTCCCGGTTTTAACGCAAAAATGAATTTCCGTACTTCTTCTGAATGGACTTATACTGCTGTATGATGCATGTCATACTTTTATATGCTTTGATATGAGTGATACCATGATTTTTCAGATGAATTATATGTTATATTCTGAAATATGATTTGAATGACGCATAACCTGCTAGAGTCAAGTAAGTGGATAGTTAGGCATGCCTAATAGAGTCCTTTAGCTGCAGCCCTCAGTTCAGTTTGGACCCCGATCAGGTCCCTCGTTTGGTTCCTCGCGAACCCTTCAGTATTAGGATCTTGCTTAAGATCCCCTCAGTAAAAATATTGTGTTTTGATAAAAATGAAATGACTTATGATCTGTGAGGTACCCTCAGTATTCGATTCGTACCCGTAAGGTACCTTCAGTACACTCGTTATCCACTACCTCGAGTCTGCAGGTGTTCGATTGAATTGCTCTGTTCTAAATTGGCTATATAAATGTGATATCTGAATGAGTATAATGATGAGATATATGTTTGATTATTTTGGAATGGATATGAATCTGAAATGCGGAATGTATGGCTTTAAATTGTGAGCATGTTTATATGGATTATTATTAAAGCTATTGCATTTTGCCATTGTGAATGTGTTATGCCTTGACGACCATTATGAATGGCCGTCCATATTTGATGTGTGTTTCCCCACTAAGCGTTTATCGCTTAGCACGGTGTTTTTACCCGTGCAGGTGCGGAAGGAGTTTTACTTTGAGAGAGTCGCCGCCGTCAAGCCAACACAGAAGGTTTTAGTGTAGGGCTCAGTTTTTGTAATCAGTGATGATTCTTTTTGTATAGAACTCTCCTGTATCAGTTTTGTTATAGCTTCCGCTTTTGTATTTATATTTTGGTTATGTAATATCTTTTGTACCAGCTGGTTTGATCAGAACATTATTGTAATGGTTTATTATATTAATGCGATCAGCTATGGCTTTCTTTTCCTTTAAAGTTTTTAATTATCCTGTATTTCAGTATGTATGGTATGAATGAATGTATGTTTTGCTTTGTATCTGTTTGGTGGCACCTTTGCTCATACGGCATCTCACTCCTTATCGGATGGGATGCGTGATCTTTGTGTGTATTTTATGGATTAAATTTGTATCTCTGCGTTTGTTTGAGGCGATGGCAGTGTCTAATCCGAGGTAAGTTGGTTTTGGGTTGGTTTTGAAGTTTTGAGCAAAGCTGGAGTTCATGATTGTGAGTTTTGGATTTGCAGAACGTATGTAACCAAGTACCGATCGAATGCCATCCGATCTGGAATTGGTATGAGCTCGATTCGTGCTCTTGGGTGAGAGCCAGGACACGCGACGTGCTCAAGAGCACGACCCGTGTCATGGCCAAGAGAAGGAACACGATTCGTGCTCCTTGGCACGAGTCCTGTCCCCTTTCCTCCCCGAGCGTTCTGCTTTTCGATCCGACGGGTTCCTCTTATTTTCGATCGGCACGAGTCGCATGCACCATCAGTCGTCCTCACGATTGATTGTCCGACTGCCGGTCAAAAGGAAGAGATCCGATCGAAATTGCCGAAGCCTTCGTTCGGCTTGTGCAGATCGGGAGCCCTTGCTCCCTTCGCTAGGAGCATCAGCACGAGTAGTGCTCATCAAGCCGACCCGTGCTCTTGCTCCCCTAGCGTGTGCTTCCATTCGGTCTGTACTTCAAGGTTGCTCTGTTTTGACTAAAGCAATTATGTGGTCTGCTCTGTATATATTATTATTACTTTATGAATTATAGAATGCTTTTAAATGTATAATATTTGGATTTCCTCATGATAATTGGGTGTTATATCTTGGAATTGCTCTATTTTATGCATGACCTGCTAGAGTCAAGTAAGTGGATAGTTAGGCATGCCTAATAGAGTCTTTAGCTACAGCCTCAGTTTCGTTTGGACCCCGATCAGGTCCCCGTTTGGTTCCTCGTGAACCCCTCAGTATTTGGATCTTGTTTAAGGTCTCCTCAGTAAAATATTGTGTAATTGATAAAATGAAATGGTTTTCGATTCGTACCCGTAAGGTACTGTCCGTATACTCGTTATCCACTACTGTGAGTCAGCAGGTGCTCTTTTTATTTTGCTCCACTTTGATATGATTACAAAAATATGGTATTCGGATGCGTATAACGATAAGCATGAGAAATCAACTAAAGTGTAAATGAATGTGGATGTAAACTTCTGAATGCATGTCTTTATTATGCAAGTATGATTATACAGCTGATATCATTATCTGTATTTGTCATATTATATGTGTATGGCATAGGCGACCATTGTGAATGGCCGTCCACTCTTTTGTTGTGTGTTCCCCACTAAGCGTTTATCGCTTAGCACGGTGTTTTATCCGTGCAGGTGCGGAGGATGGTGTTCTTTTGGGAGAGTCGTCGCCAATCAAGCCAACACAGAGGGATTAGTGTTAGGGCTTTAATTTTGATAGCATACTGATTCTTTTGTAGCGGAACTCTCTTTATACCATTATTTTGTAAAGCTTCCGCATTTATATACTTTTGGGATATGTAATTATCTTATTATGACTTTTGATCAGAACATTTTTGTAACGAATTTTGCTATTGTAATGATGGATCATTCTGATACTTATGAAAGTTTTAATTTTCCCGTAATGATGTATGGTTATTATGTATGAATGTATGCTTTATATCTTTATATGCTTGGTGACACACTCGGTTCATACGGCTTCTCACTCCTTGAGGATGGGTACGCCTACGTATGGGTAGGAGGTGTTACAGTGACAACCAGATAAGTTGCCACCATGAGGTGTTTCTTGCCTGCATTTTGCCCAATGAAGAAATATGTCACGGTGATAATGACATTGGTTGCTACCGTGACCCATAGTATGACCAACTACTGGTTTTGAATCCTTTGAATGTCATTGTCACAACCAAGGTTGTTGTGACCGTGAGGTACCTAGAAAAAATGCTGCAAACACAATTCAAACTCAATCAAAATACTAACTAAAATGCATAAAAATTCTAATTTCACTAAGATTGACAAAATTAATCTAAAGTAAGCATGACATGACAATAAACACCACTAAACACCCATAAATCATACGAAAAATACTATCAAAACTAAATAGTAAATTGAAGTTATCAAGAGAAGTGAAGAGAATAAGGCAAGAAAAATTGAAATCCCTAAGAAAATCAAAAATGGAAGAGAAGAGAAGGGACTAATATTTATAGGAGAACGGAGCCACTCAGATGCGGATAGATGGCAAGCGCTGATTGGATGAACTGGCAGTAATTACTCCTTGCACGGTTGCCGAATAGACGCCATCACTTCAATGCCTAACACAGCCGTTGAATCACAGTGAACGAAGCGCCTATCCACAGTGAACGAAGCGCCTGTCCACGCTTTTTAAGGGTCACGCGCACAGCTGTCTCCAACGCATCATAAGTTGGTACCCACGCACTCTCTTTGAGTGTCAGATCAACGCTCTAATGACATGAATGTCATCACCTGAGGGGGGGACTTATGATAACCGGACTCTTTGAGCAAGAGATAGGTAGCTCTCTTCCGAGCGCGTGTTGCGAACCAGACTCTCATGCGAAGAGTTAGGTAACCGGGCTCATTCGGATATCTGTCATATCAGTAGTTCGGTTACCATAACAGCTCGGTATCGGAATATGAAAAGTCATCATTCACGGATATTTTTCAGATATTGTGCAGATTCTGATCCCATAATAATGGAAAGTACCAAGAATCACTCAACAAATCCTCACAAATTAGGAATCAAGCACTAATCAAGAGATTAAGGTGATTTCCTCCTATTCGGGATCTTATTTCCTATTTGGCCTAACAAAAGAGCTCTATATAAAGGAAACCATCAGGTACATTTATCTCTCTCTGTATTCTTACGACACAGAATCTCTATTTTTAGTCAATTCACTGACTTGATCGTCGAATCTTTCATCATCAAAAACCCGTCGGTTTTGTTAAGCTTTTCAGGTGATTATTCCGAGAAGACGCTTCGAGGAATTCAACTGTTATCAGTTCTTTTTCAATCTTTTCTCATTAGTTATGCTTGAACACATATACTAGTCATGAAACTCAAAAATGAAGCAAAACAAAATGGATATAGCAAGCACCAAACCATGAAAATCACCAGCTATATACCTTGCATGTCCATAAATTAGAATGCAAAAAAAATGCAACATATTAATTTTTTTGAAACAAAATTAAATTAAAAACAAAATGCAAAACCACAATTTCATCACAAACCCAATCTCAAAATAGGAAACTAGAAACTGAAAAAACCATTAACAAATTAGTTAAAAAAAAAAAGAAAAAAATAATACTGAATTGAGAATTTATCTTAACAAATTTTTTTTTAAAAAAAAATATTAAAAGCAAATGAAAAACCACAATTTTATAACATACCAATGTGAAAACATGGGGGCTAGAAATTGAAAAAACAGTTAACAAATTAATTAATTAACTAAAAAACAAAAATAATGAAAAAGGAATTTACCATAAGAACATTCTTTAAAAAAGATTATCAAGTGGTACTCAAGGAGAGACCGGACCAAGAGTTCCCATGACTAAAATTCAATAACTTTACTCTCTCTAAACTCGAAAATTGTAATTATTCAGCTAAGTGGCATATTTTCTACATTTAGTGGCTAATTTTTCTCCTCCCATTATCCCTCATTTTATAGAAATGAGCAGCATTGAAAACAAAAGGCAAAGATTATTGTGGCTCATTTTTCTCCTCCCATTATCCCTCATTTAGTGGCTAATTTTTCTTTTATTCCCGTTACTAGATGAGCAGCATTGAAAACAAAAGGCAAAGATTATTGTTTACAAGTTTTTATTCTTTTCATCTTATACACGTATATATAAATATATCATTTATTTTTTAATTTACTCCTTCTATTAGTTATTATTTGAGCATTGAGAATAATCTGTTCGGCAAATTTTTAGCTGCGCACAAAAATTTTAATGGATTGGAATATCTTGCGGGAGAGACGTGTTTAAATATTACTCGGTGCAGGCAGCCCGTTTCCTATCAAATAACAGCGTATTTCAGTATGCTTCAATCCACAAATTCACAGACTACTTTAAACATTTTCTTGATTTAATTGTTATTGATTTATTGCTGTTATTGTTGATTTTTTTAAATAATTCTTGATATATTTATTGTTGGTGTTAATTTTGTTAATTAGCTATAAATTATTCTAACAATTCTCTACTTAAAGGAGGATTCCTAGTTAAGGAACAACACCAGGAAGTCAGCTTTTGATGGGTAGAATCGCCTGTCTTTCGCAAATAAAAGACAAATGATGAAAATGTAAAAGAAAATGTTTGCAATTAAACTATTTTGCTTTTTGAGAACAATTACCACGTATTGCACATTTATTGGCCCAACAGAAACATCGGATGCGCATTGTTTACACATCTCAAATTCAAATTTTGTTTGCTTAAAATAGGTATTTATAAAGTACAGTAAATACAAATTAAGGTGGTAAAAGTGAATATTTAGAAGTGCACGTATGAAATGAAAGTTTCTTTACAAGTTTAGGTGTTAAAAAAGGCATTAAGCCTTTACATATTTTCTTAAGCTAAATATTTCCCTGGTGAGTCTTTTATTGAATCTTCTGAAGGATATAATCCTTTTTTTTTTATTTGGAAGAGCATTCATTTCACAAAGAAATTGCTTGTAGAAGGGGTTAAGTGGAGGGTACTTCTGTCAAAGTTTTTAAAGACCATGGCTCAATAAGGATGATAATTTCTACATTAATTCGGTTCCTTTAGCAGGCATGGAAAATTTGGTTGTTAGTGATCTTATTTTAGGGAGCTCTTGTGCATGAGATAGGTACTTTATCAATGGCAGATTAGCTCCTTATGATGCTTATAGGATTTTTAAAATTCCCTTTAGCATTCGAAGGCCTAAGGATGAGCTTATGTGGCATCACAATTCTAATGGGAAGTATTCGGTCAAATCTGGTTACAAAGTGGCGGTGAATTGCTTCACGAACATTGCTTCTTTGGCTGTATATGGAAATTGGCAAAGAATGTGGAATGCTTATGTTCCACCTAAGTTTAAAGATTTTGCTTGGAGATGCCTTGGAAATTTTATCCTTCGCAAAATTTTACTTAGAAATAAAGGTGCTCCTGTATCTATTAACTGTGATCGATGTGGGCGGGATGAGACTTTCAATCATGTTTTCTTGGAATGCTTTAAAGCAAAGGAAGCTTGGCAAGATGCTAGTTTTAATTTTGCTGACATGCACCTTGCTAACTTTTTTAAATCTATTATTTTGGTTTCTGTTTCAGGGCAGGGGGAAAGATCTTTGGTTATCCTATGGAGCATTTGGTTTCATAGAAACTTATTTGTGTGGCAAAATAAAACTATCGATGCTTCTTTTATTGTGTCGTTTGCTGACTTGTTTGTTCAAGATTGGAAGAAATCCGGAGCAAGCTATGCAAAAACTGCTCCTTCGATTCCTAGTCCGGTCAATTCGAACTACTGGGCCTGTCTAGCCCCCGGTTGGCTTAAGTGCAACATAGACGCTGCCATTTTCCAAGCTGAAGCTACTACAGGTTTTGTTGTCTTGCCTAATGATCATGGAGAGTTTGTTTCAAGTTTGATAGGCTCCTTTCCTGTTTTGTTTGAGCCAAAAATGGCTGAGATACTTTCTTTTCGTGAAGCTCTTTCTTGGCTAAAAGCTATCAATGTGGAAAAGAATGAGGTAGAGATGGATAGGTTGGAGGTTTTTCAAGAGCTTATAGAGCACTCTTCAAATCCTATAGAGTTTGGTCAGCTTGCTAGAGACTGCATTCTTCTTCAAGAGCAGTTTCAGTTTTTGCCCTTCATTGGACCAAAAGGAATGCTAATAAAACTGCTCATTCCTGAGGGTAACTTTGTTGTATGCAGACCATCATGTTTGGGATTCTTATCCTTCTTGCTTAGGTTTTGTTCTTTCTTCTGATATTTCCAATGTTGAAGAGGGACGCTAATTTGGGTGTAATGGAGAGGTCCGTTGGCTCGGGTTAGATTCCTCATTTTCTTTCATTGTTGTGTTCTTCGTTTTGCTTTTATAAAGTTTGACTTTCAAAAAACAAATCATGTGATATTTTTACAGTTAAACGTGCATTTTTGGTTATATTGTTTGTTAAAATGAACAAATTTACTCTCAACCTCAACGTTTATTTTAGAGCAAATTTGCTTGTAATATTTGTAAAATAAGAAATTTTTGCTCTTACCGTCAATTACCGTTAATTTTGATTGTTAATATATTAGTTGACCGCTAATAGGACACGTGTTATACATCTATTGGACACGTAAATCAAACATTTTAGTATCAAATATATATTTTTATCCCTTACGTTTTGCTAAACGTGCAAATTTGCACCTTACATTTGTAAAATGAGAGATTTTTGCCGTTACCGTCAATTATCGGTAATTTTGACTATTAATACGTTAGTTGACTGCTAACGGCAGAAGCAAAAATTTTCCATTTTATAAGCGTTAGGGACAAATTTACCCCAAAATAAATATTGAGGGTAAATTTACCAATTTTAACAAATGATAGAAGCAAAAATGCACTTTTTGTCTATTTTTATCTTTTAAAACAACTCTCTTTGCAACGTAGAAAATATTATTATATTCTTTAAAAAATAAATTTTGAAATATTTGGTTCAAGATTGGAAATGGGGTTAATTTCACTCACGGTCACTCAACTTATTACTTATCGCACAAAAGTAACCGACTTTTTTTTTCCGACTTAAATGTCACTGAACTTTTAACATTTTTGCAAAAAAGTCATGTCCACCGGAATCCGGCGAGTACTCTTGCCGGATTGATGACATGGTAAAACTACGTGTTGTTTAACAGTATCTCCAATAAATGTTACATCTTGGTCAATTTCACTCACGGTTACTTAACTTATCGTTTATCGCAAAAAAAGTAACCAACTTTATTTTTTTCCAACTTAAATTATGTCACTGAATTTCTAACATTTTTGCAAAAAAAATTATGTATCTACTATTTGTCGCCACGTGTCATATGCCATGTCATCAATCCGGTAAGAATTCTCGTCGGATTTCGGCCACGTGTCATATGCCATGTCATCAATTCGGCAAGAATTTTCGCCGAATTTCGGTTTACATGACTTTTTTTGTAAAAATATTAGAAATTCAGTGACATTTAAGTTGAAAAAAAAAAAAAACAGTTACTTTTACGCGATAAGTGATAAGTTGAATGATTATGAGTCAAATTGATCCATTGGAAATGGAACCGCCAATTTAGATTGAATAAAATGTGAAACTTGAATCAAATCTATTTTTGAAGGATTAGATTATAATTCAAGAAAGGTTCAAATTTTGCCGGATTTAGTGCTGACTTTGACCGTTCTGGTTACGATCCGGTTCGAAGCAAAAACTGGCCCTTTGTCAATGCTTGGTTGTTCTATTGCCACACTCGCTCAAAGCATCTAACATCAAGTCCTAATTTATCAAGTGGAGTTGGATGGATAATTTACAAAATAAGCCCTTGAATTTTCTGTCATGTAAAATTGAAGTCACTGAATTTTAATTTATAAAACTAAAATCACTTAACTTCAATTAGTGTCAGTAAAAAGTCGGATTAACCAGTTTCTATTGAATTCTTTCAGTTAATTGATCACATGAATGATTTTCTTTAATTTTTTTTTGACATAATCAAATTCTATCCTCCATAATTACAAGTTTGTAAGGCCACTCGTTTGTTATATTTTTGCTATTTGAATGGAGATGAGGGAAAGAAAGACAATATGATTCCGCTATCAATGCGAAGCAGTGTATGCAAAACGTGAATAAGGGGTTGGAAATTTAATTTGCTCCTGAAATAGGCAAAAAGAATAAATCTCATGGGCCAAGTAAAAAATTAGTTTTCTTTTTTTCCTTTCGGAATTTTATAAGAAATTTAATTTTCAAAGCTTTCCGAATTTGTAACATTTAAGATGCTAAGCCAGCTACGGTGTTGTGGAAATAATTAAATCCAGTTTCTATATTTTTAACACAAGCAAGTTTAATTTATGTGGTAGGCCTAAAATCCCCAATGCTAAAGAAATTCATTGCAAATTTCCTGTAACGAAACTTTTCTCTGGGCTCTAGTTCTTTTGCAGAAAAGCTTATAAATATAAATTGGTGGTTAAGATAATTTTTTCCTATTAAATTTTTTGACCTATTTTTTTTCTTGTTTTTTCCATTAAAATTTACGAAAGAAAGAAAATATCATTATTTTGTATTGTAACCAATTACATGATATTATATGTTTTTCATTTAAAAGTAAAATATGTCTATTTTGATAATTTTTATTACAAAGATTACCAATTTTAAAAATATATATATGGAAAAATAATAATTTTAATGGAAAAAAATGGTATTTTCTAGCCCTTTTAAATAAAATAAAAAAAACAAATAACTGTACCCCCATATAAATATAATAGAATATTGATGCTAATCAAAATACCATAATGACATTACTAATGACATTACTAGAAATGCTAAAACCTGCCTTAGATAAAAGCAAAAAAAAAATTGCAAGAACCCTAGCTACTAGCAACTAGCCATTAAAGGAGGGAAAGGGCAGAGTGAAGTGATCAAGAAGTGCAGTTACAGGAACGGCCAACTTAGGCTCATAAGCAAACCCATGCAATTCACCATCATAATCTATGTAAGGACATGGTGGAACCCATTGCCATGCTTTCCTGCACATATCAAACAGCAAAGACTTATCTGATCCTCTGATTATGATCACAATGAACTCACCATGGCCAACACAGTTAAATCCATTTCCACTTTCAATTTCTGAGAATTCTATGTAAAGTTGCTGAGGCATTCTTTCTATCTCCACCCATGTTGTTCCACAACCTTGCAAGCTCCAAAGTCTTAAGCTTTTTGGCACATTTAGCTTACTTTTCTCCACTGCTGCTATCAAAATCAGTTTCCCTCTACTCTCTACCAAGCTTGGTGACCTTAGAAATCTTCTCATTGGAGCTTGAATTTTTACCCAGTTGTTTGATGATATCTCATAAGCCAAAACACTAAATGGGCTATAGTTCATGCAGTAGAATTTCTCACCAGCAAACACCATTTCGCCTGATTCTAAGCTGCAAAGCCTAGGTAAAGAAGATGTGGTTCCCCATAGAGAATAAAACCCACCAGCATCAATGTGAAAGGTTTCAGTGGACAAGTTCTTGACTGCATAAGGAGAAATCAAGTCATCTCCTGCAACTGCTACATCAATTGAAGAAAACCCAATTCTTAACCCAATTGAAGGAAACAAACGTTGCCTTAAAGTGGGTGGCAATTGGGAAATAGTACCAACAAGTGGGTTACAAAGGAGGAGGCTTTTTGTACAAGCTTCATCAGAAACCCAACAGATTAAGCCACCAGAAGAGGCAGCAGGAGAGAATCCAGATGGGATTTGAGCAAAGGAAATTTGATACCATACAAGATTACAAGGATCAAAGAGGTAACCTTCAAAGTTGGTCCTATTTTGGGAATTAGTACTAGTACTAGTAGTAGTGGTAGTGTTGTTTCTATAGATGTAGCTCTTGAGGGTATTATGCTTGAAGAAGAGAAACCAGTGGTGATGTTTTGATACTTGGATATAGAGCTGAAGAAAAGTGTTTGAAAACAAGAGAGAGTACCATCTCTTGCAGACACAGCGAGCTCTAAAAAATGCTGGAGGTGAAAGAAACGCAAGCACTCTATCAAGCAGTCTTTGTGGGAGTTTACTCCAAATTCTATTGTCCATCCAAGGACTAGTTGTGATGGTATTGGCAGCATCAGTGTTGCTGCTACTACTTGTAGCAAAAGGGTAGGAATAGGGTAAGGGAATTGGTGCACTAAATGCATCCATATCCCCTAGAAATTAACAAAATTTTGCTCAGTTTCTTTGGCTTTATAGAAGAAACAAAGACTCTTTCATTTGGAAAGAAAGTTGGTGTGGAAGTTAGGGAAGGGAAACAAGCCAAAATGGAAATCTCAAGTAGGCTTTAAGAGGCAGTTAATTTGGGAAACAAAAAGGTCTTTTTTGGTATGCTAAATGGCTAAATGCACGACACTGCTACCAATTTACTTCTTGTGAATAGGCTTTTATTTTTATTTTATTTTTCACTTTCAACCCTTCAATTGAAGAATAGAGCAAGAAAATAAATTTTTGGCTTGATACATCTCCGGTCCCTCGAATTTATGCAAAAAAATTCACTTAATTCCCTAAACTTTGCGAGCAATCTCTTAACCCTCTAGACTTGTAAAATTGATATACATTGTCCTCTTCTTTTTAGTATCTTAAACATTTGTCATTGCATGTAACACAAGCGCGATAACATTGAAAGAAGGCCCAATGAAATAATGCAACGTGATTTTACTTACCATGTAAAAATACTCAACTACTTACACTTATCTAAATAATTTATTTAGCCCCCTAAACTTTTTATGGTAAATTATTTGGGCTCCTGAACTTATAACATTGAGATACATTGTCCTACTTTTTTCACTTTTTGAAATTATGTGTAAGTTCATGCAAAACAGGCATGATAACGTGCATAAAAAAAAAATCAAATCTAATAATATCCATCATAATTTGTACGTTTAGGATTCAAATTTTTATTAAAATCAATTATTATATTCGAATTTTGTTTAAATCTGAGTAAAAATATTAATAAATCAAAATTTATTTTAATTCTACAATAAATACAAGTAAAAATATTAATAAAATAATTAAGATGATTTTATTTCATTTGGTTTTTTTTATATGTTATATCGTGTGTAGTACATGCATTTACATATATTTCAAAAAGTGAAAAAAAAAAATAGGCCAATGCATTTTAATTTTACAAGTATAGGGGCTGAGTTATTGAAACAAATTATATATTTAAATTTAACAGTACGTTAATTTCACGCAACATGCCACGTCAGTAATAAAGGGGCCAATATATATTGATTTTATAAATTCAAGTGGTCAGAATATTGCTAGCAAAATTTAGAAAGCTAAATGAATATTTTGCACAAATTCAAGAGGCTAAAAATGTATTATATCTAAATTTTAAATTGAAAAAGAAAAGGGATACACATTTTGTTTTGTGTATGAATTTATTTTACTGAAAGGCTTGAAATTTGCTTTTTAAATAGGTTAAATTCGGCCTAGGTGTTTAGCTCTCTCAATCTTTTCAACTTTTTGATAAACTATTCAATCTTTTAAATTATCTATTTTTCTTATGCAATTTTCCCCTTAAATATTAATATGAAATTTTCTTCTTAGAGAAAAAAGATACATATCTTTAAATTTATGTGAAAAAATTTCGTTGAAAAGAAAATTTCATATTAAAATATATTGTGCATAAACCATCAAGCTGATAGCCAGCAAAAAATAAAAATTACGGGAGATTTTAAGTTTGATTTATTCTAGTATATGTATATTATTTATAAAAAATATATAATTTTTGGAAAATTTAGGAAATCGAGTAAATAATATTCACAAGTTGGAGGGTAGTGATGTAATAAGAATGTATATATAGAAAAGGCCTAGCAAGTTAGCATTAGGGAACTTCACTTTTTACTTTTCCTTTTGTTCTTTTCATCTTTTGAGTTGTTTGGGAGAGAGAGAGTGGCAGTGATCTGATTGTTCTATCTATCAATTCAGTGCTTTCTTGTCAACGCCGAGTAAGCAAGGACAATTTGCAGACAAGAAAAATAATAACTGTGCTCCAGTTATTCTTCGTCAAAATAAAGTAAAATTAAGAACTATTATTTTCAATCCCAATTCAACGAAACGGACAAAATCCAATTCCTCACACCCCTTTAGAGACAAAACATAGTTTTAATCTTATTGTATAAAACAAAAAATACATATACTTCGCCATTCCATTCTCAAAACTTTGGAAATAATGAATTTCATATCTTAAATTTATATTTTATTTTTAAACACTTATTAGTAATTTGTTAAAAAGAAATGGTGTTAATTTCACATGTAATTATTAGACTGGAGGATAATAACCAGTTAGCCATAAAATAAAAAATAATAAAAAAAGATTTGTAATATAAAAAAACTAAATTACTATTCATTTTCATCTAAAGTAAATTTTATAGAAAAATAAGAATTTCAGTGCTAGAGTGACATATCAAAATGGCACGTCAACATAGTACTTTTAAACATGGTTATTGAAACCGGACCGGACCGGCCGGTTCAACCGCGAACCGGTTGGCAAACCGGTCGGTTCAACACCAGAAAACCGGACTGGAAAAAAACCGGATTGAACCGGAAAAAACCGGCCAGAACCGGGAAAAACCGGAGAACCGGCTAGAACCGGTCAAAAACCGGTCAACAATTTATTATTATTATTTTTTTTTTGAAAAAATACTTTTAATTTAAAATAATTAATAAAAATTAGTAATATTTTCATAAAAATAAAAAATAAATAATCTAATAAGTTTTATTTAGCAAATAATTGATTATTTTACTATTTAATTACCTTTGGATTTAATAAAAATAATATAATGGTTTAATAATTTAATAAAATACAATAGAATAAAAATTGAATAAATTATTAAATTTGGTTAACTTAAAAATAATTGCTTACCCTTTTCTTTAATTTCACCTAAAGTTATTAAATTATTTAATTTTTAAATTAATCAAGTAATAATTTTTTTAAAAAAAATAAAAGATAAAAAAAATATTATTATTAGTATATTTGTGATATATACTAAATATTTTGATGGATTTTTTTTATTTGAGTAGTAGTATTTATAAAAATTATACTAATTAATAATATTTTAAAAAATAGAAAAAAACCCGGTTGAACCCGGTCGAACCGGTCGAACCACGAACCCTCAGCCTTGCCGGTTCTATATCCGATCCGGTTTTAATAACATTGCTTTTAAAAGCAACAACGTGCAATTTTTGTTTTGAATTCGAAATTTGTCACGTCAACATAATGACTTCGATAAAAAGAAAAAATGACATATTAATTAGATAAGCAATTAATTGGTAAAGTGAGGAAAAATAGCATAATGAGGTGGATAAAAAGAAAAAAAGAACATATTAATCAGACAAGAAATTAATTAGTAAAGTGAAAAAAAAACCATCTCTCGTGAGGGAAGACCAATTTGATTTCAACTATTTTTATTGATTTCTAACTAAGCCACACTCCTTCTTCTTATGCTTTTTTTTCCAAATTTTCTAGTTGTTTAATTTTCGTATTCCTGTTTGCTTCTCTGCAGGTGCCTAATATTTTGATTTAATTTATTAGTGGGTGATGGTTTCTTCAGTCTTTGCATAGCCCACATCATTAAAACTTATCAACCCCATGGTTCTATTTCGAACAAATCAGAAAAATTTGTCATCTTACGATTACCCGATAAAGAAATACTTATAAACAGACTTGACAATAGAGTTGAGTGGGTTCGAATTCAAGCTACTACTTCAAGTCAGTTTTTTTCATCATTTTTGAGTTGAATCACTTTTTTTGGAGTGAATTCGGTTCGAGTTGGATTTTGGATCACTATTAGGACTGGCAAAAATCAAACTAAATTGAAAAACTGAACCATAAGCAGTTTAATTAAATCGATTCAGTTTTCAATATCCGAAAAATGCTAAAATTAAACGATCAAACTATTAGTAAATTGCTTCAAGTCTGTTTTTTCTTTCATTATTTCTGAGTTGAATCACTTTTTTTCGAGTGGATTCGGTTCGAGTTGGATTTTGGATCACTATTGTGACATATCTGCCTGAAAATGAGAAGATAGGAGATACTACTACTCCATTTCTTAACCCTTATGATGCTTTCACTAAGTCCCCTGTAAAGTGGACGAGAAAAATCAATCCTCTTATTAAAAAACCGGAAAAGTCTATTAAGGAGTATGTTTAATGCTCTAACTTTAGCTAGAACATGATCACAACAGACAAAACATATCAGTTTGTCAATTTGGAGCTACCTATTGAAGTAATCAATAAAGCGAGAAGTCAAGGATATTCACATATCCATTATGGAGCAATAAGAATTGGCCTCACATATCATGGCAGACAAGGTCTTCATGTGTTTGCAAGGATTGCTTTACTTGATTCTATATACCTTGAGTACAAGTATGCAGTTATTGGTACTATTGAAACATCACTAAATGCAGGATTTGTTATCTTCACCCTGTACCCAAATTGCAATTTGTCTCTTAAAGATCCAAATGTTCAAACGGCGTTGAAGGCACAGATTCAAACTACTGGTGCAGATCAAGTAGCAGACTCGATAGTTGCAACCTTGCACTATCAGATGGCTTACAGGATTCAAAATCGTGCTCTTAATGTTACCTTTCCTGATGAAAATAATAATGCTCTGTTGATTAGAGCAGACTCCATCAATACACAGCACTGTTTTCATATTCCTCAACAAATCTCCAATGAGGAATTACTCAAATTTTTCCCAGACACCTAGATCACAAATTATGAGCACATGAGAGAATCTCAGCAGCCAGTACAATCATTCCAACCTACCTTTATCAAAAAGGCTGATATAGTTTTCAAAAAGGAGAAGGCAATCGCTAAATCTCCAGTTCCTTTGTTCTCTACTCAATTCATGATCTATCCAATCAAGCCAGAAAAAACATTCCTATTGAAGCTTTCAACAATCAAGGTAGACCAATTCATGCTTTTAAAAGAAATGGGCACTGTTATTTTGATGCTTGTTTTTGTGATGATTGCTGTGAAAATAATGAGTATGAAGCACAACAAAAATAAAAGAAGAAAGGTGATTCAAAAAGGCACTTTAAAAAGAAATATGATGATGGCGATGATTATATTGGTCCTTTGGGATAGCCCTCTGAAAATACGATTACTTGGTATATGTGACGCGCGCCGAACCTAGCAAAGGCCCTCATTGAACCCGCTTTTAGGGTTCGAGAGATTGGTTCGCGTCTTTTTTTATCTTGGGAATCATGAGTCCTTTTGGATGCCTCCTTCTCAATAGAACATTGGAAAGGATCATCTAACCTCACGACGCCTTTGGGCATCTTTGAGATATTTTGGAGTCGCCACCCAATTTACGAGAAATTGAAAAAGGTCTCTAACCTCTATTGGTCTAAACCAGAGATGGTGTTCGGAACTTCACTCTTATTAATGACTTAAGTTAAGTTTATAAATAAGTTTTTAAGAAATCAAAATCCCATCTCTTATCTCACTCGATTATGTATTGAATTTAAAGTGCATTTGCAAGCATATTGAAAGCGATAAATAAAGCAATAAGTAAATAAATAAATTATGAACTAAAATTGGGACAGAACAATCCCCCAAAAATAAATTACAAAAACAAAAAAATGGGACAAAACAATCCCCCAAAATAAGAAAGCATAAACAAATAAAACTTGCCCCAAAATTAATTACAATGGCCCAAAAAAGAATAAAAATAATTAAGAATGCATAAAAGTAATTGAAATGCATCATATACAAATTGGGTAATTTATTACATTTTAGGAACATTGGTTCCTTTTTATTGTCTTATAATATTAGAGAACTGTTTTTTTTTGGATATTGATTGAGAAAATCTGGGATGAGTGATCTCATTTTATGAAAACTCGTTCTCCATTTGAAGATGAGATTTTATTGGTTAAAATAGGACATTGGTCCATTTTATTAAGAAAAATTTTAAGTTATTAATTATTGTAAAAAACATGATTTTCTATAATGCGGAGAATTTAAAATACATTTTACATACAACACATAATAATAATAATAATAATAATAATAATAATAATAATAATAATAATAATAATAATAATAATAATATACAACAAATAAAAAATGCAAACCCTAAATTGAAGATCTTTGGTCTCCCGGTTCTCCATCCCGTACACAAATATGACTTACATACATAAATAAATTTGAGGCAACAAAACAAAAATAAAATAAAATGAATGTTAATAAAGTAATTAAATGAATAATGTAATATGAACAAATAAATTAGTTGAATAAAATAATTAATTAAAACGATTAATAGATTAATCAAATAATAATCAATTAAAATAATTAAATATAAACGATTAAGTGAATATAAATAATTAGATATAAATTAAATTCAACAGTTGCATTAGCAGGAGATAAATTGAATAAATAAAACAAAGAATGCATGCAAAAATACAACGAAACAAAGGGAAGGAAACAGATGAAGGAGAGCCGAAGAAGGGAGTGAAGCCAGAAGTGCACGACTCGTGCAGAGGTGCACAAGTTGTGCAATGACTTCACGGGCAACCAGGGGGAAAACAGGAGCACGACGCGTGAATCTGGGATACGACTCGGACAGAAAATCACGACTCGAACAAAACAAGGAGACTAAAAGCACGATCTGATCGGGAGATCACGATTTGAATGAAACCAAGACACGACTCGATCAGCAGGTCACGACTCGTATAGAGCAAAAAGGCGATCAGACAAATATAAAAACAGGGATGAATAGAGCAACGCTAACAGACTGAAAAAATATGATATCATGCCATCAAAACATATATAAAAGAACAACAAACATACTGATTAACCATAATAAATATTTTAGGCTCATGTTTGATAATAAATAGCGACAAACATGTAATATACAAATCAATAAAATCAAACAATAAATATATACAGTATGAACAAATGAAGAACACTTGGTAAAACAAAATAGGAAATAAAAAGAAGGAAGGAAAACAAGAGAAGGTTTATCCCAGTATTTACCCTCAGATATGATCTTTGATCAGCAGATGAAGAAGTTCTGAATTTCTTCTTTACTTCTCTTGAGAAAAAAATCAAAAACAGGGACTTATAAAACTTTTAAAATGCTAAGAAAAAGATGAAGGATGTTTTTATCTCAAACCTTAGGAATTAATTTCCTGGATTCAAGAAATAATCCAAGAAGTGCTTTGAGAACCCATAATTATTTTTCTTGCTCTCTAAGCTTTTCTCTCTGTCTTTTTTCTTTTCTTAATTTTCGGCCTCTTTTTGCCCCCCTTTAGTTTCTTAACTTTTTCTTTTTATATCTCAGAGAAGATTAGGTTATTTCTCACCAAATTCAGCCATAATCCTCCGTTTTTCAACCAAATGCCCCCGAAATAATGGAATAGGGAGTGCTGGGGGCAGTGGAGCGCGTGAAGCAGGTGAGACCTGTCTCATGCTACCACTCACCAACGTGAGAGCTGCATCTCACGCTAGTGAGATGGGCCTCACCTAGTGAGGCTGCCTCTCACCAACGTGACATGGGCCTCACAAACGTGAGGTTGCATCTCACGTGGGTGAGATGGGCCTCAGACCACAGGCCCCAAGAAATACCCCCCTGCTTCCTTTTTTTTTTAAATTAAAAATGAAAAATATATTTTTCAATGAAATCATCACTTCTATCTGTCTTTTGCCTATGAACAGGTATCATTTTTATCACTGGGTAACTTCAGTCTGGGCTGTCTCAGGACCCGGTGTCTACAGTATTCTATACTATTCCTCCTGATTGGAAACCTTTTTCAAATCCACTGACCTTAAATAAACCCTGTAGACCATCCCTCCCTCGAAGAGAAGATTTGCCACCACTACAACAGAAACCTTTACCTATCCCAGAAAAAATTACCTCATTACAAAAAGGCCTTTAAATGGATTAAAAAGGAATTTCCTTCTTATCCACAACCTTCAAACCGTATACCACAAAGCTGTATGTATCAGCCCACGTCCTATAAGGAAGATTTTCCTCCTCTAAGGGGATTTACCAACCCAGAAACTTCCACAAAGGCCATTCCTTTTGTCAAAAATCTAAATAACATAGAACCAAATGGTCAACAAAGATAGGTCTCTCAAGTAGAAGCTGTACTCAATTGGCACACTGAAAATTCTCTGGCACAAGATAAAAAATTACATCAAATGTAAAATGTTGATCAAGTGTTAGAAGATGTCAGATAACTTTCTAAAAGAGATTAGATGGTGCTTAATTCTATGAGCAGTCTTCAGCTTCAGATAGAACAATGGACTTAAGAAATGATGACTTTAATTAGACATCATAAACATATTTCTCAAATAAATAAATAAAAAAAGCAGAGGTTATATCTCTTAAACAGCAAATTAAATAACTTGAGGAAATGCATCAACAGCAAAATTTCAATCCATATTTTATACCACCCCAAACCTTTGGCCCAATTGATATGTTCACTTCATCCTATGATAAACAACCTTACTCCAAACCACCAACCTCAACCTATGGCTTAAAACCCTTACCACCTGGACAATTAGATATTTTTGAAACTCCTCACCAATCTTTTATATCCAGTTATAAGAAAGGAAAATTTCGAGCACAACCATCAGTTCCATCAACAAAACCAGCTTCACCCACTCCTCCATTTAATTCCCACTACATCCCAAACTTTTGTTCCTACTATTTCACAACAGCTTTCTTCTTCCTCTTTGGAATCCATGGAAGCTTATCCTAAACCTAAACCTGAATAGAAAAGAAAAACCGATGATGCAATGATGTTAAATGTCGTAACGTATTTTCTTGATAATTATACTGCCTCATCACTACCAGTCCAATGTTCTATCCAACAATCAGAAGAATCAAAATTTTTAGATTTCGATCATTTTCAACTCTCAAAAGTGTCTGAAGAAGATACCTAGATCTCAAATTCTAAGCATGATGCTCAGTATACGTATCAAGCTCTTTTCGAAAATTCAAGAGGACCAGTCAGGACAACAGGTGTAACTTCTGAAGATGAAGAAGAAGTAGTAGATCCTGATAAATCAGATCCACCTCCTAAGAGCATGGCAATATAGTCAGTTCAATTTACTCTAGAAGATATCCCTTCATCAAAATATAAGGATTGTTTTCAAGAGTTTTTGGCATGAATGCATACACAATTAGCTCTTATTGCTCTTATAGGAGAGGTTCTCCATGAATTCATGACTCGCTCAGTTGGAAGACTCCAAGATTGGTTCTTAGGAATCAATTATGTCACCAAAGCCTAACTCTTAAGTTTGGAGTTAGAGGCAGAATTCTTCGCTCATGTCTGTAGAGAATTCTATGGAGAAGTTAATAATGATCTTGAACAAACAAGAAATGAATACTTTCGGATGAAATGTTGTTCTCTAAAAGGGGATGATCTTGACACTCATTTTAGAAGAATATCAAAATGACTTTATGTGCTTCAAGAAATGAACAATTCTGATATGAATCAAGCCTTATTTATCTCCTTGCCTGATGTTCTTTCAAAAGAGTGACCAACATAATTCAGACAGCCAATAAAACTGTCAACAATTATACTTTTGGAGAATTACGATAGCTGATGCATAATGCCTTCAAAAAGCTTTGTGAGCACAAAGAAGTAATGAAGCTTTTTGTAGAAAAAAAGTCCAATTCTCACACCGGCATATGCTAGACCTAATTTGCATATCAAATGTAAAGGTGTTCATGACTCTTGTAATTGCAAGCCCAACAAGAAAAGGCATTTCATCTCATTAAGAATAAATCCTCGTTTTAAGAAAAATAGTCCTTGGAGATGGTGATTTTTCAAAAAAAAAAAAGTTTAACGGATCAAAAAAATAAACAAAGTGTTTCCTTTGTGGAAAAGAAGGCCATTATTCCCGTCAATGTCCCAACAGATACAAGCGAACTCAGAAAATGATTGAACAAATTCCAAACTTGACAGCGGATGATGATTTAGAATCTGTTTTCTCAGAAAAAAAGAAGAAGAATCTCATAATACTCTTTTTAAAATTAAGTATTACTCTGGAGAAGAAAATGAAGATTTCCAGTACAGCATTGAAGAAATTTTTATCTCAGCAAAATAATTAATTCCTCAAGTGCTAGTAGAAGTCTTTCCAGCAAAATATGAAAAGCCCATTGAAGCCATTCCTTTTATAAACACTGGAGCAAGAACAACCATTGTCAACCCTGTAGACACCGGGTCTCGAGACGGTCCAAGATCAGGATTACCTGATAATAAAAATAAAGACTGATTTATAAGCAAGAAAATAGGGATTGATCTTCTCCCTGTCAAGTTCTTTTTGTCTGTCTCGAAATGCTTTTAAAAGTTTTTTTTATTTGTTTTATTATTTATTTATTTTACTTTCATTATATTTTTATTATTTTTTTTGGAAAAAAGAGGTTTTTGGGTTTTCATGCGGAGGACGAGCACGCTCCGTCTCATCGAAGGAGGAATGCGAGGGCGAGGAGCTGCCCCTGCCGCCCGTGGGCGCGCAGGGCGGTGCATTTATCGTGCCCGCGGTAGGGGCAACGAACGCAGTGAGGGGAGATTCCCCTTGCACGCGAAGGCGCCCAACCTTGCATGCACGAGGGCGCCCCTGCGCAGGAGACACCCGGCTGTAGACACCGGGTCCCGAGGCAGCTCAGACCGAGGTTACCCGATGATGAAAAATGGCAATCGCCCTCGAGCAAAAGATTAAAAATGATGAATCCCTTGTCGAAAACTTCTCTATTCTATTTTATTTTATTTTATCTTTTATTTTTATATTTATATTTATTTTTATTTTTATTTTGATTTTTATTTTCGTTTCTTTTAGGTCCCAGTGTCGCGGGGTCCACGCGCCGCGTGCGGAATGACACATGTCGCCGCGCGGTGTCGCGCCCACGGGGAGCATCACGCGATGATCCCCTGCGCGCGAAGCTCCCCTACGCGCGCGGGGAGCCCCACGCGTGGCGCTCCCCTGCGCGCGCGGGGAGCACTGCGCGTGCTACCCCACCCCCCCGCAAGTATGCTGCGTGTCCCTCCGCGTGCAGGGGGGCGCGCAGTGCTCCCCGCGTGTTGTCCCTTGACGCGCGCCTTGCCCCTTTCTACGAGGGCTTGCGCGCGCGTTGTGTCGCGCAGCGCGCGAGCCGCGTGCTGAAAGGCGCAACACGCGGTCTTGTACCAGACTACTGTAGCCCGTCTTCTTCCTCCAGCGTGATTTTTGGTCGTGATTTAGCCATTTCCAGTCGGTTTGAGGGGCATTTTAGGGGTTTTAAACCCAGAAAAATGCCCTGAAAAAGTATAAAAAGAAAATGGGGAGAATTTTTGGGGGAGGTTTTTTTCGGGGAGCACAGAAGGAAAAACCCAGAAAATTTTTGAGAAAAAAAAGCTTTTCTTTAAGGGCAAAAAACATCATCTGAAAATTAATCTTGAGTCCAAGAAATTAATTCTTGAGGTTCGAGTTTTCGTTTTCATTAATCAGTGTTATTCAAAACATTTAAATCAAATTTCTTCTTATTTTTATTTGAAGCAAATCGATAGGAGATCATAAATTCTTCATTTTTGCTGCAAATATAATATTTCTGAGGGTAAATATCCAAGCTAAATTCATTTTTTATTTCTCCTTCGTTTATACATATTTATTTTCCTATTGTATATATTCACTATTGTATTTTTCATTATTCATTCATGTGTTCTTCCTCCGTTGATTTTATTATTGTTATTTTTTGTTGTTGTGCATTATTATACTGTCATCCGTTTAGACTAACCTGCATTTTTATTAGTTATTGTTAACAATTTTTTATTTGTTCGTTCATATTTTTAACTTATTATTGTGGTTAATAATCTATTGCTCATCATCCATTGTTTCATCCTCCTATATTCATTAAACCTGTACCTATATGCTTGTTGTTAGATTTTGCTAAATAATGTTGTAATATCTTCTTTTTATTATTGCCTCCTTTGATTAAATGAAGATTAATATTATATATTCTCCTGGTTGTTTTATTATTTTGCTGTGTCTATACTTATATATAGAATTAATCGTGTCAATCGTGTATATGATTTGTTGTTAATAACTAATGTAATAAGTGTTATATTTGTCAGATGAATCACTATGTATTGGTTGGATTATAGATTATTTATCTGCTGTAATTTATTAAGGTGCCATTATTATTTTGCTTGTTAACATGTATTGTCAATAAATAATCTTAATTTGGAAATAAATTGTTGGCATGATGTATAATGGGATTTGTAGCCAATGAATTTTTAATCGATTTTTTTTACATGCTCAATTGATTGTTTAATTAAATGTTTAATTGATTATAAATTTATTTAATTAAATGCTCAATTGGTTATTTACTCTTATTTGTCATAATTGATTTAATTGATTGATCATTATATCATCTAAATAATTATTTAATTGATTGTACACATTCATTTGACATGATTAATTGTAAATGTTTAAATTACTTGATTGATTTGCGTGATTATTTAATTGATTACATGATTCGTTCAAATAATTGTCTATTTGTTTAATTTATTCAATTATTATTTATTTATAATATTTATTTGGCTAATTATTCATTTAATTTACATGCTCATTTGATTTTTTATATTATATTATGGATTTTACTTAGTTCACTAACATAATTTTATTTTGTTCTTTTTTAATTGCCCAAAATGTGCTTACTTCATTTTGAGTGATATTTCGAGTGGATCGGGGACCGAGAAAACTAAATCATTCGGAAGCTTGGGTTTGCATTTCTTAATCATCGTATTTATCTCTTTATGTTTTTTATGTGATTGTATGTATAAATGTATTTCAAAATTCGCCCGCATTACAAAAGTCACAATTATTTACAATAAGTAAAATTGGGAATTTTGTATTAATAAAATGGACCAATGTCCAATTTTTATCCAATGAAATCTCACCATCAAAATAGAGAACTAATTTTCACAAAATAGGGATCACTCATCCCGATTTTTCACAATAAATGCCTAAAAAGTAGTTCTCTAATCTTTTAATAAAAAGGGGGAACCAATGTTCCCAAAATTCAATCAATGTCCCGATTTATGTATGTTAGATTTTATTTTTTTAAGGTGTTTATTCAGGTTTATTCATTTTGGGCCCGTGTAATTTAAGTGTTTGGAGCAAATTTTATTCTTGTAATTTATTCATCTATTTCTTGCTTACTTTTCAATGCGAATGAAATGTGCTTTATTTTCAATGCATGATCGCGTGAGGAGAGAAGTGGAATTATGTTTCATTAAAAACCCATTTATAAGACTTAACTTGACTCATTAATAAAAGTAAAGTTCCGAACACCGTCTTTGGTTTAAGACCATCGAGGTTAGAGACCTCTCCCAAGTTTTTGGGTGGCGACTCCAACACACCTCAAGGTGCCTTTAGGTGTCATTAGGCTAGGTGGTTCTCCCCAATGTTCTATCGGGAGGAATACACTTATGATGCCTCATGGCACCCATGATCGAAAATGACGCGACCCAATCCCTCGAGCCCCAAAAGGCGGGCTGAAAGAGGTCCTTACTAGTCCGGCGCGCGTCACAGTGGCGACTCCACTGGGGAGCATCGAAACTTTGCTTCGAAAGTGGTGTAAGTTAAAATGGTAAATGAGTTGTTTAATGAAATAAAAATTTCATTTCTTTCCAAAAATTACATTGCATTCATTAGAGACTTAGAATACGTTAGTTGGTCCCCTATTTACCCCGGTGCATTCCTAAAATATGACCATACTTTCACTCATTGTAGGGAAGTGTTTGGGATAATCACCGGCCCAAGCCTCGTGCTATTAATAGCATATCAAATGGAGACCCAATCGGTCGCTATGCTCGTGATGAGCTAGGCCTATTGGCAGGGACCATGCTTAGGTAGACCTAAAGTAACACCACCTCTTGACTAAAGCTCATATAATGACAATAGAAACTTCCATTAGGTTACATGTACCTTAACAAATGTGCTTGCTACGTGGGCCTTTATATATTAAACCAATTCGAGCATATTAATTAGGCGCTCATCAAAGGCTTTCATGCCCCGGTGGGCCCACGGTTAAGGTGTTTGAAAGGTCCGAATATGTAATGGCCAAAAATTCATACGTATGCGCTTTTAAATTAAGAGTGTTATGCTGCTGGTTCCTCATCATGCACTATACGCACCCATTGGATTCCCTGTTAACCCATGGATCAAACCCATCTAGGAAAGAGACCGCATTACCGCGTGTGTGGGAGTAACAAGGTTGGAAGGTGCTATGTGCTTGTATGTGGTTGTCTCTATTGCATTAACACGATCATGCATTATTACTGTCATTCATGCATCATGCTAACAACTTTGATTTTTTAGCTATCATCGGTACGAATCCGTGGTCTAGGGGTTTAGACGGCCGATTGGTAAGGAGAAGGTCTTTCTTTGAGTCAGTGGAGCAAGCTTCGTATTGGAGTTTAGAATCTCTATCGGATAGCATAGAATCCCTGGTTTCAGAACTATCATTAGACATGGCCAATCCAAATGCAAATGTCGCCCAAGATGTGGTTGGGAGGGTCCAGGAAATGGAATGCAGGTTTGAGGAGTTTGAGAGGAGGATGATGACAATGATGGGTAACCTAACTGCTGCCCTAATGCCACCAGCGGGCCACCAACCTGCCACTCCTACTGGAGGTCAAGCCGAATAAATTCCGATCAGGGAGGCCCCTCCTGCAGCACTAGTGGAACCCCCTTCTGTTGTCGAGCCCAGGACTTTTCCCAATATTGAGCATAGGAGAGTTGGGGAGCACAGGCCGGAAGAGGATTATGTAGAGGATAAACCCGAGGAGTCTATGTCAGTAAAAGCCAGATCACCTAAGGAGGATGTTGCCTTGAAGAAAATAGAGGAGAGGGTTGAAGCAATGGCCCGTTTGTTGTCTATAGGCAAGGGGATAAGCCCAGAAGACCGAGACTTGGATGATGAAGAAGTGCTCCCTCAGAGGTTCAAGATGCCCGAATTGCCTAAGTTTGATGGCACTTCAGATCCGTCTGCACATATTAATTAGTACACGCTTGTAATAAAGGGGACGATGCTCAGTAAAAGACAGAAGGTCGAGTATTTCTGCCTTAGTTTGGTTGGGCCTTCCATTGATTGGTACCATGGTTTAGATCGAAGGGCGAGAGAGGACTAGGATTTGTTAACTGAGGAATTTCTGAAACAGTATGACTGTAGTACTCGCATGGAGGTTACACTGAAGGATTTGGAGTTGCTTCAACAGAAACCTAACGAATCATTCCACGAGTATCTCACTCGATGGAGAAATAGAGTGATGGAGATGAGGCAGAAACTAGACACCCCCGATGAGATCCGTTTATTCATCAGAAATGCGAGTCCATACCTTAGGGATGGGTTGAAGATGAAAGGGCTTAGAGACTGGGAGTCTCTAAAGGATATCGCAATTGAAGCAGAGGGAGAGTATTTGGCGAAAAAAATGAGCCAGGAAAGCTTTGTCAAGAAGAACTTTGGAAGCCCGTCAGGGGGTAGAGCAGGTGGCGCAGGGAGCAACGGTGGTAACAAGAATAGCAGTGGTAGAACAGCTGAGGTTTCGGCCACAGAAGCCAGCCAGGGGCAAAGGTATTATTTGAATTTGGCTCGACTACTATCTTGGGTTCTGGAGAGGTTAGTGAAAGAAGGACAGTTGAGACCCTTACAGCTGAGACCAGCTGAGAACCATGGCCAGCCGGGACATAGAAATGATCAGTACTGCGCTTATCACCAACATACAGGGCATCTCATTGACTTTTGTAAAACATCAAGGAACAAAGTCCAGTATCTTATTGATAGCAAGCAAATTACGAATCCAGAGAAAAGGGAAAGGAAAAAGAAGCCTGGTAATTATGCATCAGTTCCTCCTCCAGTGTACATGGTCGGGTCGGGTTTACCAGAATGGTATGTATTACAAGATCTATATGGAAATGAATATGTCGCTATCACTCGCAGAGCGAGTGAAGAGGTGATTCCTATAGCAGCCATAGATTATTGGTCCTTTAGCGAGGGTGAGGGTGAAGGAGAAAATGATAAAAAGCCGGCGAATCCTTGGGATTCGGATGATGAAGGGAAGAAGAAGGTTGGGGCTGTAACCAAAAGTGGTAGAGTGATTCCGGAGGTGGATAGGCCTCAAGAGCCAATGCCTGTAATTGCTGAAAAAGAGCCTGAAGAGGATGGGTTGGTAAAACAGCTGAAGAAGACCGCAGCACAGATATCTATATGGGACCTACTGAGACAGTCTCCTTCCCATAGGCAAAAGTTAGTGGAAGCTTTGAGTGAATCTACCGTAGCCACCACAATTTTGCCATCCGAGCTATTAGATCTAGTTAAAGGAGGATCCGGGGAGAAGCTGATATACTCTGATGCTGATCTGCCAATTGAGGGCCGCAACCACAACCGTCCCCTGTATATCAAGGCGCAAGTGAATGGCAAGCACACCGTTTGCGTCATGGTTGATGATGGATCGTCTATAAATGTCTGTCCACTAGTGGCGCTGCAAGCTTTTGGACTAGATGAGAGCATGTTGAGCAAATCCGATTTGAACATCACCGCTTACGATAACTCTCGGAGGCAAGCATCAGGGACATTCAGAGCATTGGTTAAGACCGGACCTATAGAGACGGAGGCAGTCCATCCCGATAAATTTTTCAGTCTTACTAGGGAGGCTGTAGTTCCATAAGCTATGTGTAGTACCATCCACACTGCACCAAATGATCAGGATACCGCACGAAGGGGAGGTGGTAACCATTAGAGCAGCAAGAGAAAATTAGGTATCTACCTTAGGGATTGCCAATCAACCATTTAACGGTTTTCATGTCTCAATGATAGGGAAAGAAAAGGGGTCAGTGGATAGCCCACAAGCAGTGAACATGATGAAGAAAATGCATTTTCTCCCTGGAGCCGGCCTAGGTAAGTATTCCCAAGTGATGCAGTCTGCTGTCACCACGTGAGGTCAGAAGGACAGAAGGGGTCTGGGATACAGCGGTGAGTGTGGCGAGAAAAAGGAAGTGTTAAAGATCCCTCACATTTCGAAGAGTTTCATTTCGGCCTCCTCAATTTGTGCCTATGCGGGGGAGGAGGAGCCCCAATGGGTAGATGGAAGGATCGTACCAGGCTTTGAGATCTTTAACGACGTCTTTGACTGGGATGTCAAAATTATCAAATCCGTAGAAGACTTCTGGGATGAGGAAGTGATAACCCAGTGCAGTGTTTGGGATGGAGGTGAGCCAGAAGAGGTTTTCACGGATAAACTGTTCGCCACCAGAGTGAAAGGAAAAGAGAAGGCGGGAATTGAAGCGTCAATGCAGAATTTGAAGATCCAAGACCAAGAAGCAATTGGAAAGCCACTCCCAAGCCAAGACAATAGCGACCCATCGGCTACGACATCTGCATCAAAGGAAGAAGAAGATTGTAGTTATTTAGATTCACTTTTTGTTCTAGAACTTTTTAATGATGGCAATGTATGCAACTCTAATTTTATTAATGAAATGAACGATTTTGCTTACTTGTGCGATGTTTCTGATGATTTCATTCCACATGATCATACACATGATGCATACATTTTTGACATTAATTCAACTAACACAACTCCATTTAATCTTGGGACTTTGGAAGATCCAAAACAAATCTTAATTGCGTCAGATATAACTCCTGAAGAGAGGACAAAATTTGAGAGAATCTTAAAAAAATATGAAAAAGTCTTTGCCTGGACCTACGAGGACATGCCGGGAATCGACAGAAACATAGCTGAACATGCAATTCTAACCTACCCTGAGTCCAGACCTATTAAGCAAAAACTCAGAAGGCTTAGGCCAGAGTGGGCACAGAAGGTGAAAGAGGAAGTACATAGGCAGATTGAGGCCAAATTTCTAGTTGAGGTTCAATACCCGACCTGGTTGGCTAATGTAGTTCCTGTGGCTAAGAAAGATGGAAAGGTTCAGGTATGTGTGGACTATTGGGATTTGAACAAGGCCTGTCCCAAAGATAATTTCCTCTGCCCCACATTGACGTTCTAGTTGATAGTGCAGCTTCTAGTATGATATACAACTTCGTAGATGGCTATGCTAGGTATAATCAGATCCTTAACAGAATTGTAGACCGAATCAAGACGGCTTTCATCACCGAATGGGGTACATTTGTTTATCGGGTTATGCCTTTTGGACTGAAAAATGCAGGCGCGACTTATCAGAGGATGGCTACCAAGATTCTTGATGACTTGATTCATAAGGAAGTGGAGGTGTATGTAGATGATATGATGATCAAGTTAGATACCAGGGAAGGTCAATTTGAGGCTTTGGAGAAGTTCTTTCAAAGGATCAATAAGTACAATCTGCGCCTCAATCCCAAAAAGTGCATTTTTGGAGTCACCTCAGGTAAGTTGTTAGGTCATGTAGTGAGTCAAAAAGGGATTGAAGTGGATCCGGATAAGATCAAAGCGATTAGGGAGATGCCTGTGCCCAGAAGGAGAAAAAGTCAGGAGTTTTTTGGGAAAGCTTCAATACATCAGCCAGTTTATTGCCAAACTAGCTTCAGTATGCGAGTCCATTTTTAAGCTCCTCAGAAAGAATCAGCCGGTAGTATAGAACAGCGATTGTCAGTTAGCTTTTGATACCATCAAGGATTACCTCTTAAATCTCCCAGTTTTGAGACCGCCGTGCCATACCAAGCCATTAATTCTGTATTTAGTGATAGAAGATAGATCAATGGGTGCTATGATGGCTCAGGAGGATGAATTTGGAGTAGAGTTCGCTGTGTATTACTTAAGCAAAAAGTTTCTGCCGTATGAAGCTAAATACGTTGAAGTGGAAAAGATATGCTTGGCGGTAATCTAGGCCTCCAAAAAGCTGAGGCACTACTTTCACTCGTTCAAAGTTCAGGCAATTGCTAAATAGAATCCTTTGAGATACCTTCAGCAGGCGCCTTCTTTACTCGGAAAGATGGGTAGGTGGTTAATACTGCTCCAAGAATTCGATGTAGAGTATATCACTAGGAAAACTATTAAAGGGAGAGCTTTAGCTGAATTCCTAGCTGATCACCCTATAGAAGGAGAACAGGTTGAGTATAACTTCCCAGATGAGGACGTCATGGCCATTACAGTTCAGGGGTGGCAGATGTATTTTAACAGGGCCGTTAATAGTAAGGGGGCAGGTGTAGGTGTCATTCTGATAACTCCGGAGGGTGAAAAATTGCCATTGGCTAAAAACTGAGGTATAAAGCTACTAATAATGAGTCTGAGTATGAAGCATGCATTTTCGGATTAGAAGCTCTTTTGGCCTTGGGGGCAAAGTCTGCAGAGGTTTTTGGGGATTCATCCTTGGTGATTCATCAGGTTCGTGGGGAATGGTCCGTTAAAGAGGAAAGATTGGTTCCGTATATGAGACACCTCCATATGTTAAGCGGCCAGTTCGAAACTTGTACTTTCCATTTTGTCCCAAGAGATGAAAATCAATTTGCCGATGCACTTGCAACCTTGGTGTCCATGTGGGATAATCCAGAAAGGGTGAGTATGAAGCCAGTGCTGATTTCGAGCTCACAGAAGCCCTGCTTTGAATATGAACAGGTGATGGATGTCGAGACCACAGATGAAAAACCTTGGTACCATGATGTCAGAAATTACTTGGAAAATGGGGCATTCCCAGAAGAAGGCACAGAGAAAGATCAGAAGTTAGTGCGCAAGCTGTCTACTCAGTTCATCTGCATAGATGGGGTGTTGTACAAGCGGCAAGCCGACGGTATCCAATTAAGGTGCTTGGACGAAAAGGAGGCCAAAAAAGTAATGGAAGAGACCCATGCCGGGGTGTGCGGGGCCCACATGAATGGTTTGATGCTAGCAAAGAAGATTATGAGACAAGGATTCTACTGGCTCACCATGGATATGGATTGTTCGAAATACGTGAAGCAATCCCAGTTGTGTCAGCAGTATGCAGATTTAAGGCACTTGCCGATTTCAGAGTTACACAGTTTGACATCGCCTTGGCCGTTTGCAGCTTGGGGCATAAACATCATAGGAGAGATACATCCCACGGCCTCCAATGGACATAGGTTTATCATAGTCGCCATTGACTATTTTACCAAATGGGTAGAGGCTGAATCTTTTAAGAAGGTGGATGCTCGGGATATGGCCAAGTTCATTGAGAAGAACCTGATATGCAGATATGGTCTCCCTCATCATGTGGTGTCTGACAATGGGGTCCAATTTATGGCTGAAACAATGGGGTTGCTTCAGAAGTACGGAATTGGGCATCATAAGTCTTCTCCATATCGCCCTCAAGCTAATGGGGCAGTGGAAGCCGCCAATAAGAACATCAAGAGGATCCTGGCCAAAATGGTGCAGAACTATAAGGATTGGGCGAAAAAGTTACCATTTGCCCTGGGGTTATAGGATGGCTATCAGAACTTCTACAGGGGCTACACCATATTCTCTAGTGCATTGAACAGAAGCGGTATTACCGGTTGAAATAGAACTCAGATCATTAAGAGTAGTTATGGAAGCCCAAATTCCAGAAGCTGAGTGGGCGCAACAGCGATTGCAGCATCTGAACATGTTGGATGAGAGCAGGCTAAGAGCCTATTACCATAACCAAGTCTATCAAAAGAGTCTTGCCAGGTCATTTGGGAAGAAGGTCAAGAAGCATCCGTTGAAGGAGGGAGATTTGGTCTTCAACTAAATGAGACCGGGTGCACCAGATATCAGGGGTAAATTCAGACCGACATGGGAAGGACCTTTCACCCTTAAAAAGCTGTTGTTGAAAGGAGCGGCAATTTTATCAGATAGCGATGGGAATGAGTTCAGAGAGCCGATCAACATTGATAGACTCAAAAGGTTCCATGGCTAAAGACACGAAAGATCAAAAGAAGAGAATAAATGCCCCGCGGGTCGAAAACCGAAAAAAGGCGGCCTTGCAAAAATTGGGTGCCTTGTCAGGGTGAAAACCGAAAAAAGGTATCCCAGGAAAAAATAAAGGGCTGAGAGATAATGTTCAATCATGAAAACCTGAGGGGGCTGATTGATAATAGGAGTTTGACGCTTGCGTGATCTATCCTAAGATTAAGTGTAGTTTTTGTGTTTTTGAGTTTTTTGTCAATAAATGATCATGTGTATTGAAATCATATAGAAATATTCATAAGGTTGCAAATAAAAGATTCAGTTTTCGCTTTCCATGATTGTCTAGTTCTTTTACAAAAAGTAGAGATATGAAATGTCTGTTACAATCTAGATACTACTCTTCACTGATTTCTTTCACTCAGATGTTTAAGCCAGCTGGTTCTGTTATTGGCTTCGGGGCTGGTCAGCCATTGCTTGTACTTAGGTGGGCTAGTGAAATCAGAGTCTTCAACTCTTGGGATGATAGTGCTCAGGGGTAGCCGTGCCCAAACTTCAGTGAAGGCCGTGATGAATGCTGAAGATAGGAGTCCTCCATAAAAGCCCAATGGCTGAGCCACAACAGTCTGACGCCCACCAAATTGGCGAACACAGCGGAATGTGATATAAAATGACGGCCTGTGGAGTCCGCACAGCGGGACACATCCTGAACGCCCATCTCGAGTCACGTAATCAATGCGTATCCAAGGGCTCATGAAGCTGATGTCACTATCTGCTAGTGTGGCCATCCACATAAAGCCCGCATGGGGGGAGTCAAACTGATAAGTTCTCCGTCTGTGGAAGAAGTGTGCCAGTGAATATGTCCCGATCACCCTGGGAGGGGGTTCTGACAAAAGCTTTAGCTTCTCCTGCAGCCATAGTTCAATATGCTGGATATGAGAGGCCAGACGAGGAGCCAGGGACCATATCTTTTTGGGCTCGAGGCCAGTATTGCCAGATGAGCTGTTTAGATTTCGTGCAGGCGATGGATCTCTTGATGAGGGAGTATGTCATGGTGCCAGACAGGATCGCCCCTACTCACTGTTGGGAGGCGATTGCAGCACGGGGGGTTCCATACCGTACCAGCCGGATGAAGAGTACTCTACTGCATTCACAGGCCTTGAGGTACATCCAGAAGGTGCTAGCCAGTAGCTATTTCGGACGAGCTAGGAGTCAGCGTTCGATAAATGTCGCCGAGATCTGGAGCCTATGGGCTATGACGACTGGCAGGAGGATGAATATAGCTCATGAGATCGTTTCCACTTTGGTCAGAGTTGGACGGGGGACCACTGGGCCCATATATGTTGGCGGAGTGGTGACCAGGCTACTGCTTCATTTGGGATTCCACCCTGACTCATTCGGGAGACACGCTGAGGGTGACATGGGTATTGATATGGTCGTCGCCGGGGCTATGGGCATGGTGGAGCCGATATCAGAGGGGTCAGAGCAGGTTAGGCTGCTTTGCATGGCAGAGACCAGGCATCTCTGCAACTTGGCTTCTCTCCCAGAGACTGCCGATACATCAGGGGATGCCCGCATGCAGCAGGGTGATGACGAGGTGCCGCATACACCTCGAGGTGAGGAGGGCGTAGACGATTATGACCTTGCACATATCATCCGCACTCCCCCTCCACAGCAGGTCCCATTTGACGGCATGGCTCACACTTCTGGTATGCCGCATGTCCATCACACTCAGTCTGGTTACCAGGGGGCATCTTCTTCTGCGGCTTCCCCACCACCACAGTACAAAGCACCTCACAGCCAGCACACCTCAGAGCCTGCCTTCCAGGATATGTACCGGGACTTGATGACCACATTCCCAGCTATGGGGCAATGCCACGATGGGAGCATCCATCTCTTAAGATAGCAGATCTTGGATGAGCGTCGGCACATGATGTAGCAGATCATAGACGAGCTTCAGTTCATGAGACAACAATTCATGGACGACCGCTAGCTCATGAGGCAGGAGATGGCATAAGGGTTCGGGGAGATAGGTAGACAGTAGGGCCAGATAGAGAGATTGATGTCCACCACTCTCGAGACCCATGCGCAGAGATTTGAGGAGGCCTATCGGGAGATGGATGACTCACTAGCTATCACCCGATAACGAATCGGTGTTTTGGAGCAGACTACTGGGGGGGCATCTCGGGATGTGAGAGACTTGCGGGATGATTTGGGAAGAGATCTTCCCACTATCCGATCCGACTTGGGACATCATATTAATGAGTACGCTGCTGCGATCTCAGGTTTAGCCTCCAGCTTTCAGGAGCTGTCTCATATAGTGGCGAGCATGGCCAGCCCCTTTCTCGGCGGACAGGCACAGGTCAGGTTCAGAGCATCCGATCCGTCATCTTTAAGGCCACCGCCCGAGGATGTCACATATCAGCCTGTACCTCCTCCGACTCACCTAGACGCCCCCGATATGCCTACTGACTACCCTCCGTGGTAGAGTCATTTTAGGGAGTTGATAGACATTATTTTGGGTGTATGATGTACAAAAATATTCTGTGTATAATATAAACTTATATTAGCTTTTATTTTTATTCTGCTGATACTATTAAATGTAATGAATATATCACATGAAAAAAAATAATATAATAATAATAAAGTAAACAAAATAATAATAATAATAATAATGAAATAATGAATGAAAAAAATGAAAATGAAAATAAAAAAATATAATAATAAAAAAATAAAAAATAAAAAATAAATAAAAAATTCAAGAGATTGATTAAAATATTAAGATAACAAAAATGAGCTGATTTGTATATCATTAGAACAGATTAATGTAATCAATTAAAGTATTTTCTTGAACATTCAGGCGCACGACAACGATGTTTAACAGCCACTCAAATGAATGATCAACTCGCCAACTGAGAAATGAAGTCTGTCATGACACCACAAAAATCGGTTATATACCAATCCGGCTGAAGCTAGACACCGCACAGGTTAGATGCTTCAACGAATACAAGGCTAGACACTGCACAGGTTAGATGTCGACACGGCTGGAGCTAGATACCGCACATGTTAGATGCTTCAACGAATACAAGGCTAGACACCGCACAGGTTAGATGCCGACACGGTTGGAGCTAGACACCGCACAGGTTAGATGCCGACACGGCTGGAGCTAGACACTGTACAGGTTAGATTCCTCAACGAATACAAGGCTAGACACTGCACAGGTTAGATGCCGACACAGCTGGAGCTAGATGCCGCACAGGTTAGATGCGTTAACGAATACAAGGCTAGACACCGCACAGGTTAGATGCCGATACGGCTGGAGCTAGACACCGCACAGGTTAGATGCTTCAACGAATACAAGGCTAGACACCGCACAGGTTAGATGCCGACATGGCTGGAGCTAGACACCGCACAAGTTAGATGCTTCAACGAATACAAGGCTAGACACCGCACAAGTTAGATGCCGATACGGCTGGAGCTAGACACCGCACAGGTTAGATGCTTCAACGAATACAAGGCTAGACACCGCACAGGTTAGATGCTGGCACGGCTGGAGCTAGACACCGCACAGTTTAAATGCTTCAACGAATGCAAGACTAGACACCGCACATGTTAGATGCCGAAATAGGGAGGGTTAGACACCGAACAGGAGGTCAGACATCGCACCGGAGGAAAACCAAAAGCGGCAAGGGTTAGCACGTCGGCAAACAGATAGTAACTACCCCGGGTGGTCCTAGTCAGAACAAAAGACAGCTGCCTTAGGTATGCGTCTCTTCTTCCTTTCCTTGAGTTTTGGCTCACCTAGGCACCCAGGCACTACATTCCCCAAAACTGGGGGCAACTGTAGACACCGGGTCCCGAGGCAGCTCAAACCGAGGTTACCCGATGATGAAAAATGGCAATCGCTCTCGAGCAAAAGATTAAAAATGATGAGTCCCTTGTCGAAAACTTCTCTATTCTATTCTATTTTATCTTTTATTTTTATATTTATATTTATATTTATTTTTATTTTTATTTTCGTTTCTTTTGGGTCCCGGTGCGGCGGGGTCCGCGGGCCACGTGCGGAGCGACACTTGTCGCCGTGCAGTGCACGTGGAGCATCGCTCGAAACTCCCCTACTCGCGCGGGGAGCATTGCGCGAAGCTCCCCTGCGCGCGCGGGGAGCATCACGCGAAGTTCCCTTGCACGAGCGCTTCCCCCCCCGCGCGTGAGCAGGGGAGCACGCGAGGCTCCCTTCGCGCGCCCAGGGGGGGCGTGCGGTGCTCCCCGCGTGTTGTCCCTTAACGCGCGCAGCACAACACGTGCCTTGCCCCTTTTCGCAAGGGCTTGCGCGCGCATTGTGCCGCCTTGGCGCAACGCGTGCTGAAAGGCGCGACACGCGGTCTTGTACTAGGCTACTATAGCCCGTTTTCTTCCTCTAGTGCAATTTTTGGTCGGGTTTTAGCCGTTTTCAGTCGGTTTGAGGGGCATTTTAGGGGTTTTAAACCCAGAAAAATGCCCTGAAAAACCTAAGTATAAAAAGAAAATGCGGAGAATTTTTGGGGGAGGTTTTTTCGGGGAGCACAGAAGGAAAAAACCCAGAAAATTTTTAGAAAAAAAAGCTTTTCTTTAAGAGAAAAAAAAATCATCTGAAAATTAATCTTAAGTCCAAGAAATTAATTCTTGAGGTTCGAGTTTTCGTTTTCATTAATCAGTGTTATTCAAAACATTTAAATCAAATTTCTTCTTATTTTTATCTGAAGCAAATCGACAGGAGATCATCAATTCTTCATTTTGCTGCAAATATAATATTTCTGAGGGTAAATATCCGAGCTAAATTCATTTTTTATTTCTCCTTCGTTTATACCTTTTATTTTCCTATTGTATATATTCACTGTTGTATTTTTCATTATTCATTCATGTGTTCTTCCTCCGCTGATTTTATTATTGTTATTTTTTGTTGTTGTGCATTATTATACTGTCATCCGTTTAGACTAACCTGCATTTTTATTAGTTATTGTTAACAATTTTTTATTTGTTCGTTCATATTTTTAACTTATTGTTGTGGTTAATAATCTGTTGCTCATCATCCATTGTTTCATCCTCCTATATTCATTAAACCTGTACCTATATGCTTGTTAGATTTTGCTAAATAATGTTGTAATATCTTCTTTTTATTATTGCCTCCTTTGATTTAATGAAGATTAATATTATATATTCTCCTGGTTATTTTATTATTTTGCTGTGTCTATACTTATGTATAGAATTAATCGCGTCAATCGTGTATATGATTTGTTATTAATAACTAATGTAATAGGTGTTATATTTGTCAGATGAATCACTATGTATTGGTTGGATTATAGATTATTTATCTGCTGTAATTTATTAAGCTGCCATTATTATTTTGTTTGTTAACATGTATTGTCAATAAATAATCTTAATTTGGAAATAAATTGTTGGCATGATGTATAATGGGATTTGTAGCCAATGAATTTTTAATCGATTTTTTTTACATGCTCAATTGATTGTTTAATTAAATGTTTAATTGATTATAAATTTATTTAATTAAATGCTCAATTGGTTATTTACTCTCATTTGTCATAATTGATTTAATTGATTGATCATTATATCATCTAAATAATTATTTAATTGATTGTACGCATTCATTTGACATGATTAATTGTAAATGTTTAAATGACTTGATTGATTTGCGTGATTATTTATTTGATTACATGATTCGTTCAAATAATTGTCTATTTGTTTAATTTATTCAATTATTATTTATTTATAATATTTATTTGGCTAATTATTTATTTAATTTACATGCTCATTTGATTTTTTATATTATATTATGGATTTTACTTAGTTCACTAACATAATTTTATTTTGTTCTTTTTTAATTGCCCAAAATGTGCTTACTTCACTTTGAGTGATATTTCGAGTGGATCAGGGACCGAGAAAACTAAATCATTCGGAAGCTTGGTTTGAATTTCTTAATCGTCATATTTATCTCTTTATGTTTTTTATGTGATTGTATGTATAAATGTATTTCAAAATCGCCCGCATTACAAAAGTCACAATTATTTACAATAAGTAAAATTGGGAATTTTGTATTAATAAAATGGACCAATGTCCAATTTTTATCCAATGAAATCTCACCATCAAAATAGAGAACTAATTTTCACAAAATAGGGATCACTCATCCCGATTTTTCACAATAAATGCCTAAAAAGTACTTCTCTAATCTTTTAATAAAAAGGGGGAACCAATGTTCCCAAAATTCAATAAATGTTCGATTTATGTATGTTAGATTTTATTTTTTTAAGGTGTTTATTCATGTTTATTCATTTTGGGCCCTTGTAATTTAAGTGTTTGGGGCAAATTTTATTCTTGTAATTTATTCATCTATTTGTTGCTTACTTTTCAATGGGAATGAAATGTGCTTTATTTTCAATGCATGATCGCGTAAGGAGAGAAGTGGAATTGCGTTTCATTAAAAATCCATTTATAAGACTTAACTTGACTCATTAATAAAAGTAAAGTTCCGAACACCGTCTTTGGTTTAAGACCATCGAGGTTAGAGACCTCTCCTAAGTTTTTGGGTGGCGACTCCAACACACCTCAAGGTGCCTTTAGGTGTCATTAGGCTAGGTGGTTCTCTCTAATGTTCTATCGGGAGGAATACACCTATGATGCCTCATGGCACCCATGATCGAAAATGACGCGACCCAATCCCTTGAGCCCCAAAAGGCGAGCTCAAAGAGAGCCTTGCTGTTCCGACGCGCGTCTCACCGGCAGCCTTGCGCAAGGCCGCCCCTTGTACGAGGGCGCCCCTGTGCACGAGCAGCTAAGGCCATCTCTGCACGCTGGGTGCCCCTCGGTAGGCCCTTGTCATTTTCCTTCCTTCTGCGAAGCTATTTTCCCTTCTGACGCGGGATTTGGTCGGATTTTGAAGGAGCTACAGTCCAAATTGGACTGAAAAACCTGATTTCTTCAGTTTTTATGTTTTTTGGGGGGTGAAATATATAAGGAAAGAGAGAGAAAAACAAGTGGAGGAGGATTGATTTTTTAAAGGAAAGAATAAGGATTTTTTATAGAAAAAAACGTGGATTTTCTTTGAAAAAGAAGAAGAGTTCTCTTAAAAGCAAAAAACTTATTTCTTTGATTTTCTTAGATTAGAAAACATTTGTTGAGATTGGAGTAACTTGAGGAAGGAAAAATTAATTTCCTTAGCTTGGGTTTTCTCGTCAAATAACAAAAAAATCATTTTTTTTAAGTTTTATTGTTCTTTTTTGAGACAAAAACTTATGATTTTTGAATCTTTTTGAGTCTGTTTTCAAATCTTGCCGAGAAAAATAGATTGAGACATCTTGCTTCCATATTATCTACTATGAAGGTAAAGATTCTTGGATCCATTTTTTATTATCTCGTTTTATTTTATTTTATTTAGTTTATTTTGCTTTTCTTGCACTAATAAATACATGAACTATGATTCAATGAATGTGTGTTTTCGGATTTAGGATTTGTTTTTCTGCAATATGATTCTCCAATCTTTATCTTACTTTTGGTATGAATATGGATAAATGCATATGACTTGAGTGTGAAAAATCAGATTTATTGTTTGTGTTTTTGGTATGATTTTTGTGATAATCTTTTCCTTTTTATATTTAAATATTAGTATTTTCTATTGCATACTTATTTGCTTGCCTAACTTATCTTGTTTATTTATTTAATTTTATTTGTTTATTATTGTCATTTGTTATTATTATTATTATTATTATTATTATTATTATTATTATTATTATTATTATTATTATTATTTTGCATGGTGTTATTCCATGCCTTAGTTGTTGTTATTATTATTATTATTATTATTATTATTATTATTATTATTATTATTATTATTATTATTATTATTATTATCATACTTTTGCATAGCTAGTTTTTGCATCATGTATTAAATTAATGTGTTTAATTTTACTCATTTTATTTTACTTGTGCATTAATTTTATCTTGTATTTTCCTTATTTTCATTGTTATTTAGTTGATTTTAGAATTATTGCTAATATTTTTTATTGTTGTTTTTTTATTTGGGGTTTAAAATGTCATGTTGCTTATTTGAGCATTTTCGTGACCAAATGGAGGACGAGGTGTAGGGGATTACGTCATCTCAGTGAGATCTTACCTATCTTTTATTTGTGTGGTTATGTTTTGTTTGTAAGTAAAATAGTTTTATTTTATACACGTGTCAGATAAAAAAATCGCAAAAATATTTTTATGACTAAATCAGGATTTTTTATTAATAAATTATGACCAATGTCATTGATTTTAGCCAAAAAATGCAAAATGTCACAGATTAAAATGAATAGTTATTTTTTCTCAAAATGGGAGTAATATGTCCCAGTTTTCAAGCCAATAGCCGAAGAAACTCTTCGATCCCCTTTTAAGTGAGCATGAAGGAACCAATGTTTCTAAACCGAATGAATATCCTGATTTATGCATGTTACCCCTTTTGATTGATTTTGCGTGACTGTTTAGCTTTATGTTTATAGATCTTATGGGCCCTTAGAATTAATTATTTTTGGGGCCATTTTATTTAGCTTTTCTTTCCATTTGGGGATTGTATTTGTGCCAATTTTCATTTTAGTTTATATTTAGGGATTGTATTTCTCCCAATTTCTCTTTTATAAATGGCGTGGTTTTGTGTGTTTACCGCTTTATTTATCTCTTTATTTACTACTTTATTTACCGCTTTGTTTACAGCTTTCAATTACCGCTTTCTTGATGCTTTAAGTGCACCTTTAATAAATTGCATTAATCGTATGAGAGGAGAGATAGAATTTTCTAATCTAAAAACTCATTTATAATTAACCAAGGCATAAACAAGAGTGGAGTGCCAAACTGCTCTTTGGTTTAAGACCATAGAGGTTAAACGGCCTTTCCCAATTTCTCGTAAATTGGGTGGCAACTCCAAGATATCTCAAAGGTGCCCAAAGGTTTCATGGGACTAGAGGGATTCTAAAATGTCTTGTATTACCCAAGATCGAATGATGCGAACCATCCCTAGAGCCCTAAAGCGGGCCTCGCAAAAGGGAGCTTCGGTTCCGGTGCGTGTCACAAACCCAGAAGTTTTACTTATGGAATATTGGAAGCCTCATGAAGAGTTCTTTCGGGCAGCAGATGGAAAGGTCTTTTCAACAAAGTTAAAATCTATTCGTCCCATTAAAATCCTAATCTTTCCAGACTGCTACATCTGGATTTCAGCTCTTGTTTCTCAATTACCAAGAAGAGATATTATTTTTAGTTTTGATGCTTTTAATCAGATGGTCAGATTACGCATTTTTCCATAAGGATTAATGTTCAAAACCTATTTTTACCATACACAGAAACCCCTTATTTGTTTACCTTTCAACCTTGCTAAAAAGTCTTCACAATCCAAGAAGAACTCACAAGTCTTTGTGCAGCAAATTCCCATATTCAATTCCTTCAAAAATGTTCTTCACCCCTTTGGAAAAACCAACATTTTTCATCTACCTACCCTTTAAAAAGACTGAAAACATAAACCCAACCAAGGCTACCCATTCCGATATGACACCTTCAGATATCAGTTTAGCAATGACAGAATGTGCTCAGTTACTTTAATAAAGAATTATTGAAAATACTACATCTGATTGGGCATGTCAAGCCTTCTATGTGAATAAAAGATCAAAACAAATAAGAGAAAATAAGAGACTTGCATTGATTACCAGCCCTTAAAGCATTTTCTCAGAGATGATAAGTTTCCATTACCTAAAATATCCTCCCTATTCACTTTCCTCTTAGAAGCAAAAGTCTTTTCTAAGTTTGATCTTAAAGCAGGATTTTGGCAGCTTGGAATTCATCCAGATGACTGCCACAAAACTGCATTTTGCATTCCCAACCATCACTACCAATGGACTACTATGTCATTTGGTCTTAAAGTTGCTCCTTCATTATTTCAAAAGGCAATGATTCGTATCTACGAACCAATCCTTCATTCAGCATTGATTTACATTGATGATATGCTTCTGTATTCTTCAATAGAAGAAGAACATCAGTAACTTCTATAGCAGTTCTTATCTCTCACACTATAGTATGAAGTTATGCTTTCCCTAAATAAAGTGCAAATTGGAAAATCTGAAATTAATTTTCTTAGAATGCACGTTTTTCAAGGAACTTACCAACCTATTGAACATCTTAGAGCAGAGTTATAAAAAATTTCAGATGAAAATCTGTCACTAGAGCAAGTCCAACAATTTTTGGGTATTGCAAATTCTCTCAGAGATTTCATTTCTGGTTTTACAAAAATGGTTGATCCTCTTCGCCAGATGCTCAAGAAGAATCCTCCTGCATGGTCCAATGCTCAAACATCTACAGTACAACTCTTAAAGGAAAGAGTCAAAGTTCTACCTCCTCTGCAGATTCCCCCCACAGGAAAATGAATCCTTCAGACAGATGCAAGTGATTGTTTCTGGGGAGCCATTTTATTTGAAGAAATGGATGGAAAGAAGAAACTCTGTGCTCACGCAAGTGGAAAATTCAAAGATAGTGAGATGCATTACCATTCAACATTCAAAGAAATCTTAGTAGTCAAGTATGGAATAAGAAAGTTTGAATTCCATCGTATTGGTCATCGATTTACTATTGTGATGGATTGCTCTTCATTCCCAAAAATGTTAGAATTCAATGTAAAAGCCATCCCACATTTTCAATTTCTTCGTTGGAAAGAATGGTTCAGCAAATATGAGTTTGATGTTCGACACATAAAAGGAAAAGAAAATCTTATCCCTGATTTGTTAAGCAGAAGAAAACCAAATCAACTCATAGCCATTCTTGTTATCTACATGTATGAATCAGCCCCAGTCTTTCTTGTTGAAGGATCTCCTCCAAAAGTTCTAGAAAATCTTTCTCCAGTCAGGTTGAAAGAATTTTCAAAATTGCAATTGAGAAATTATCAGTCAATACTAATCAAGAAATATGGGCCATTATACTAGGATTATCCAAGCTATCATCCATAGTGTCCTTTTATAGCTTTCATGGGATTTCTCCATTTTCATATGGAAGCTCCTATCATTTGGCCAAAAGAACTCATTTCTTTCCTATGGTATTTGTAACGTCTCTTCCCGACCACTCATTTAAGCTCAGTTAAAGCAGTCGAGAACAATCATCACACACACAATCATATGCACTTATAATGTCTATACACATGCAGAAAACTTGTACAAATAAATTTCTTTCTTACTATACATTCTCATGCAGCGGATTACTCATACAGATCACATGCTTGCACACACACATAGATACTTACATATCTATTAATTAATTATTACATCACACATATTATGTATTTCTGAAATGAATATTTACGTGCCCATATTACATTATACAAAATCACCCAAAACCTACTCTATTAGCAATCCTAGTGTTGACCTTTGCCAATGCGGGACCGTCCTTCAGATCACTTTGCTTCCAAATCTACATGGATTAGAAACCAGTGCTAAACGATAACGCTTAGTGGGGAAACAGTACACAATATACAATAACAGATACACACATATATATTTATAGTAGAATATAAACAATAAGAGTCACATATTACTTTCATGCCTCATAATCAACATAAGCATATAGTCAGTGAACATGTCATCCCAGAATATTGACATCTAAATTCACCATATCCCATCAACTTCGTATGCTCATCGCATTTATATTCACATGTATATTATATAAGGTTCACATTACTCAATTATCCACATAGTTATTTATAGCCTTGCCTGCAACTCAAAGATATGGATAACGGGTATTGCATCAGTACCCAAAGGTATAGTAATCGCATTTGTCAGAGATACACACTATTGCATTAGTACCTAAAGGTACCGAAAACATCAATAATTACAAATATATTCGCATAAGGGAATCCAATATGGATTCATTTCGCATTGAGGGTTCCAAAGGAATCAAACACTTTTGGCTATAGCACTTAGACCCTATAGGCTTGCCTATCTATCCACTACTTGACTCGCAAGCTATATCATTAATCCGGTTCATTGGTTCATTTGATCATTCATTATATCAAATATACAATAAGCAGGAGCAATATAACATAACACTTAACTTATACAACATATGATTTATTGAGCAAATCCATATTCATTTGTCATTTGCATTACATCATATTAGTTCATAGTATTTGACACGCAATAACCCTCATTGAAAGATGTTAAACTTGGTTGAAACATTATTCATACATATGCATAACAACTGTGAATGATTACAAATTCTTTATGCAAAATAGGGTACCTCACGGTGGCAACCAAAAGCTAATCACCATGACATACCATTATCACATAAAACAAAATGCAAACTGCAAGTACCTCACGATGGCAACCATTCTAGTTATCACCGTGACATACTGAAATCTTTTGGGCAGAATGCAAATTATGGTATCTCACGGTGGCAATCAATTTGGTTATCACCGTGACATACCAAATGCACCAAAATAGAATGCAAATTAAAGGCATCTCACGGTGGCAATGTAATGGGTTGTCACCGTGACATACCAAATTCATCCGGTAGAATGCAAAACTTGCATACCTCACGGTAGCAATCATTTGGTTGTCACCGTGATCTATGCAAGAATGCCAAAACACAAATGTGTTTTACCATGGCACAGCTGTGCTCACTAATCTCATTTTTGAAACCAATTTCAAGACTTCTAAACCCTATTCAAATGTCATTTTTAGCCAATTCATCCTTCTAACAATATGTTCTCCTACTCATTAACTTTCTAACAATGTTAATTTCAACACAATTGGATAGCAACTCAAGAAGTTATAACCAAAAGATTATAGCATGCTCCAAGTGACCATTATACACATTTTGGTTACCCTATTAAAACCATTTTGAAATCTTACACATGTTCGACAAAACATATTTTAATGTCAAGTTAAGACACCAATTTCAATCCGAACATATCAAATAGACTTGTATAATCCATTTCCTCGTAATTTTTGCATTCAAACACTTATATCCGAATTTAGGGTTCAAGCACAATTATCACTTGCTAGCCAAGCCAACGCATATTTCCAATTCCATATCAAAAATATCATCACTAACATTCAGAGTTTAATCAATTAACAATACAAACACAAATTAAGCAAGTTTCCTAAACCTGTTCTCCTATGCTCCTAAAGGGCTCCCTTTGTACTTGGTTCCACAACTTTTTACTTTCCTTTGTTACTTCTTGGTTCAATAGCTACAAGCATAGTCTAATTTCCAGAATTGAAACGACAATGATCAATTCTTAATCCATAAAAATAAAGAAACAAGGAGGAGTAGGAGGAGAAAAACCATTATTAATCACTTACCTTGCATAATTAACTACACCACACATATAATCACCATGCAGTCCACTGAATTTTCATAATCACTAAATATAATCTCATGAGTGTTTAACTAAGGGAAATGAGAGAAATTAAAGAGAGCCAACCAAAAAGAAGAGGGTCAAATACAGATTGCATGGATCAATATGTGTTGGCATCCTCTAATGAAGACACCCGGATTCCACTATCAACACCTAATCTTGCTTAGCCAAATCAGACTTCCATTAACATTAATTAACTTTAATTAATTCTAATCATTCATTTTACCATTTGGTCACTTTAACTTGTTCACTTCATGCACTTAGGTCCTCATTTAATTACACTTGAGTCCATAACTAAACAAACTTCAAATTAAACTTACCCACTTAACACAATTAAACCAACTTTACTACTAGGGTATATTTCAGGCCATTACAGTATTATTGTCATCTCTATTATATTGCTTTTCAAATCCACAATAGACATATGGCCTGTTATATATAGGAAATTGTCAGACGTACAAAGCAAAATCCTCATCTCACAACATTCCTCACTTGGTTTAAAACCTTAGAGTAGTGGAAATCAATTCTCATTCGAGATGCCAACACTCAAAGAGTTTCACATTCATGGGAAATGAGAACAACATATATGTTTTGTAGAAGTCATATGTGGTTGTATAGAAGATATAAGTCAGTTGCCATGACCTATAATCTCAGAGCTCTGCCATACTCTATCAAAAAAGCTTATCTCAACTTCCATCCCCAGTTTCTCCACAAATGGTCAGAATTAATGGATCACCTTTTTGAAAGAATGGTGTTATCCCCAAAGAAATTTGACCAAACTGGATTAATGATATTCCATGGAAATCTTATCCACCAAATTATTGGAATGTCATCACAGAAGATTATCAATTTTCGGTCAAAAACAATACACATGTTGGATCTTCACAAGCCAGCCCAATAAGAATCAATCTTCTAGCTCAATCCTCAGATACATCTATCATTCCAAATCTGTCACAAGCCAGCTCATCAAATTATTCAATGGATTTGGACTCCCAATTCCAATCTTTAGCAGGCTCATCCCAAAGACAAAATGACAATAATAATTAAGAAGAATATGTCCCCACTCATGTATCTGACTCAGATGAAGAAGACAACTTAAAAGAACCGATAAAGAAGAATCACTTTTGATTCCACCTTATCCTGGCTACCACCTTATCTTATCTTTCTTAGATAAACATGTTTTCACTTTACTTTGTCTCTTACTTACTTTATGGCTTTGTAAGATAGTGAAATGGCTCTTTGTATAGTGGAATGACTCATCCTGCTATTTCCACCTTCTATATATAGGAGTGAAGTCTTTAGTTGTAAGGTAGACCCGGAGAATAGACACTGCCTTTATTTTCATAAATAAACATGATTGCTTAAAACTCTCTCTCTCTTCTCAAATTAATAGCTTAAACCAATATTTAGATCTTAAGATACCTTTATTTTGATCCTGTTTTATGCATGCTATAGTTCTTATTATGCCTAAAGAAGATAACTCCTTGTTAATGGCTCGTGGTTGAGGCCCCTTTTGTTGAGCATATCTTTACCCACATAATAGGTGTTATCTCATGTCCATAACAAATTATTTGTAAATTACATCATTTTTTACCATATTGTATATTTATTTTTATGAAAACCCTTAACACTAATTTTTTCTTTCTTTTTATTTTTACTTGTGTGCCCTATCTCCCTCTCAATTGGTAGAATGAAGAATTGTAATGTCCCAAAACCTGATTTTTATGAATAGTACTTTTTGGACCGCGAATAGTGCTACTGGGGTGAATAGTATCACTCAAGGGTCGAAAATTATTTTCTTCGCTCAGTTGGAAAGTACAATTCATGAGGAATCCGAAGATATAAGTTGAGGTGAACTTGAGTTAAAATAGGCCCTTAAAAGTCAGAAATAAAAATAAGTTACAGTTCGGTAGGAATAGTAACAGTATAGATCGAACTTTGATCAAGGCTAAAAAAATGCTAGAGACCTCCAAAAAAATTATTCATTCATATAGACTCGTTGTAAATATTATAAGGGAATTTTTGAGAGTAAAAAATTAAATATTGGTTGAGATAGAAAAAATAAATTATCGAACTGGTTAAATTCCATCAGAGCGAGAAAAATTATCGAAATGACACCGTTTTGACCCAAAAATATTTGTGTACCTTAAGAAATATTTTTCAGTATTTTTAGATATATTTTTATAGAAAAATACAAAGAAAAAAGTATGGACCAATAGGAGGACGACAAGCGGCATAATATTGTCCCTTAGATCAAATAGTTTTTGGCTTAATCCTAGCCATTCATTTGGGCATATAAATGGCTAAAATTTACAGAATTTTCATGAGAATTCTCCACTCCTGTCCATCCCTTTTTGAACATGATTCTCCTACCTTTCATCTTTTTCCATTTTTCTTCAATTTTTCACTAACTTTCCAAGCTGAATTCCACCTCCTAAATAATTCTAAAGCCCTAAATAAGCCTCCTAACATCTCAAGAGCATAAATTGGTGAAGAATTTGGTGGAAATTATGAAGAACAAACTTAGGGAAGTAAAGATCAAGTAAGCTTATGGAAGTAAAGATCAAGTAAGTAAATTAAGGTTTTATTTGATTTATAGGTAGAATTTGATATCTGAATTCATTATATATGTAAATTTTGATGAAAAGGAAGAAGGAATTGAATGAATTTCATGGTGTATAATTCGGCTAGGTGAAGAACAAAAAGATAAAGGAAGGAAAAGTAAGGGGAAAGGGAAAGAAAAGGAGAATTGAGCAAAAAAAACAAGGAATTTGAAGTTAGTAGATACAACTACTCTCATTTTTCATATTTTTGATGTGTGTGTATGTGTATTCATGTGTATGTATGTGTATGTACATGTAATAAAAATCAGAGTTAATTGAAATTAGGGTTGTGAAAGTGAAATTAAGGTTGAAATAATGTCTATAGAAGTTAAAATTTGATATCTTGCTTTAGGACACCTGTTATGTAAGTATGAGATATAAGCCTAATGTATGATATTTTAATGAATTGAAGTTAGATTAATGAAATTAAGGTTGAAATAATGTATATGGGATGTAGGAATTGATGGAATAATGTATAGTTAGATAATTTGCCTTAGAACCTATATTATATAACTATGGAACATAGGCCAAATGTAAGAAATTTTAGTGATTTAAGATTATGGAACTGAAATTGGAACTAAAATAAGGTGGTTAGTAGGTTAAAAATTGATGTTGGAGAACTTAACTTAATAAAGTAAATGGAAAATTCATGTACATGTAATGTTAATGAACTAATGGTATAACTAAGAAGTAAATGTCTTTAGAACATAGTGGATATAAAAGGTATAAATGGCCGAATGATGTATGATACATGAATTTAATTAACTATTATGTAATTTGCTTGATTTAGTCACAAATAAAGAGTATTTGATGAGAAGAAATGAAATGAACTTTAATGGCGATATTGATAATCTTAGCCGAGTTAGGCATAAACATGAAAAGCAAGCAAGAATATGATGAAAATGATGCTAAATAATTAAGAGGAAAGAAAGTATGTGGACATATATAAGAAAAAGAATATCGAACACCAAAAATATACTAGAACCGAATGTATGGTAACATGAGAATATGATTTTATGTTCATGTATTGAATAAATTTGTTTATTGTGTGTATATGGTTAATTGATTTGAATTGGAACAGTGATTGAATTGGATAGTGAATTAGTGTAAATTGATTATTGAAATGGAATAGAGATATTGATATGTAGTGGAAATAGATGCTATGGTCATACCAAAATTGGTGTAGTGTGAATTTGATGACTTGCTTGATTGCTTATGCCAATTTTATGGTGAGTTTAAAAGGATGCATATAAGGGGTTAATTGTATTGAAATGGTATGTGAGTTGATGAGGTAAAATGTGCATGAGTTGTGAGTTGGTTTGCCACAAAATAGTGAATGCAAGAATGCAGGGTGTGCTTATTGCACAGCTGTATATTGGCAACTTTACATGAGTCACGATCACAACCACTGGGTTGTCACCGTGAGGCATGCAAACATTGCATTCTGTCCGGATAGAAGTGGTATGTCACGGTGACAATGAATCGGTTGCCACCATGAGGTACCCTGGTTTGCATTTTGTCCTAGAATTGCTTCGTCTGTCACGGTCACAACCAAATCGATTGTCACTATGAGGTAAGAAGTTTTGCATTATATTTTATGAGTTGAAGTATGTCACGGTCACAGCCAAATCGGTTGCCACCGTGAGGTACTTCAACATTGTCTTTTCTTTTGAAACATTATGAGATTTAAGGATGCATGACAAGGCTTAATTAAGTTTAATTGTATTATAATATGAGTTTATAATATGCAAGGCATGCAATAATATGAGTTTATTATTGATGTTGCTTGGAAAACTATACAAGTATTTTATCATGCGTTCGAACCTTATTACGTGGTTAAATAATACTATGCGAATGTATATTACTTTGTGATTGATTAGCGTGCGAATAAATGGTGCCATGAGAATGAATGCATAATGAATGAATAAACTAATAAGCCTGTAGTCGAGTCATGGATAAATAAGCATGCTTATGAAGGGTTAGTGAATTGCAGCTGATAGGAGCTTAATTGATGTATAATTTAGTGTTTATTTTGTATGTATTTATGTAAATTAATCATGCTATTGTGTGTAAATTTGATGTGATGTGTTAATTTATGATTATTTGTATTAGAGTGCATGTTTGTGTGTTTACTGTTATTTTTAGGTGAAAAATGAAGAAAAGAACAGATAAAGAAAGAAAGGATCACGAGAGCAAAGGAGCAGGTCACGTCTCATACAAGGAGTCACGTGACGTGACCGTAGGTAACGAGACGTGACTGGAGAAGAGAAAGAAGAGAAAGAAAAAGAAGAGAAAGAAAAGAAGAAAAGAAGCTGAGAGAGGAGCGTCACGCGACGTGAGCGTAGGTGGCGACTCGTGACGCGTGAGAGAGGCCAAGAAAGGGAAAGAGAAGAGAGAAAGAGAAGAGAAGAGAAAGGAGAGAAGGAAGCGCGACGTGAGCACCAGTCACGCCACACACACGCGAAGAGTCACGCCGTGATGGGAGGTAACGTCCCGTGACTGGCCAGAGAGGGAAGAGAAAACCGAAAGAAAGAAGGGAAGAAGAAAATGGGCAAGCGTGTTCTGTCGCGATCGCGACACCGTTGCGATCGCGACAGAGACGACCGTTGGGGCAGTTTTGAGCCAAAAGACACATGAAAAGTTGTCTTTTTTCACCACACTTTGCAACCATTCTCAAGGGACACAATTCTTAGATTAATATCTATAAATAGGTAGTTTAACTGTAATTTTAGGAGGATTAATTTTTAGTTAAGTAATTTTTCTGTATTTTGCAAGACAGAATTTTCTTAGTAAAATTTCTATTTAGTTTTATGATGTGAAGAAGAAGATCAAGGAGAAGGAAAATTTATTTTCAAGAGATTGAGAAAAGGGTTGAAAGGCTTCTATCTTATTCTCTTATTTTTAATTCTTCTCCAATATTTTTATGAATATCATTTTAATGAACTTGCATATTATAATTCTTTCTATTTCTATCTACTTTCATAGTTTTTCATTGTAGATTCTCTATTAATATCTTTTGCATGATCTTTACAAGTTAAAGTAATTCGAGAGTTTGCTTTATCTGACATCTAATAGAGATTCATTATTAAGATATATTTGAGAGATCGGTATATTGAGATAATTGCTATAGGTTAGTGTTTATTCTTAAAATATGTAATTAGAAACCTCTAATTCATTAATGAAAATTGTGAGTTAGAATTTTAATTATATGTTTTAGGCATTTTAATTCATGTCGAGAGAGTGAGTTAAAAGTTTATTCTAACTTGGCTTGCATGAAAGATGAATAAATGTTAATCAAAATGGATGGATCAAATTCATTATGTTTAGTTCTTCATTCATATATCCTTTATCTTCTTCTGATAAACATAAATTAGGTTTAAATAAAGTAGTTCAAATTCAACTATCAAATTTATTATCATTGTAAACAAGATTAAAATCAATTAGTAATAGTGTGTAAAAACGTTCCTCGTGAGATCAACAATCTTAAGTACTATTGCGGTACACCGTATACTTGCGGTATAATTAGCATATATAGAAAATGCTCATCAAGTTTTTGGCGCCGTTGCCGGGGAACGGTTATTTGCCATTATAAAGATTGATTTATGATTTTGGATTACAACATTTTGTTTTGTTTTAATTTGTTTGTATGTTTAAATTAATTTTATGTTTTGTTTTTGGTTTTACAGGATTTTGAAAGTTCATGCCTAGTACAAGGAGTTCTTTAGAAGAACTTGAGCCTTTAAATCCTGAAATTGAAAGATTCTTATCAAGTAACCGGAAGTCAAATAGAAAGAAGAACAAAAATAGGAGATCAATTATTATGGCTGACGAAAATCCACCAAGACTTATGGACTTTGCCACACCTGCATTGAGTGGTGCTCAACAAGGAGTGGTAAGACCAACGGTAAATGCCAATCAATTTGAAATTAAGCCTTCATTATTACAAATGATTCAAAATAGTATTCAATTTTATGGTTTGGCAAATGAGGATCCAAATGCTCATTTGGCAAACTTTCTTGAGATTTGTGATACCTTTAAGATAAATGGGGTTTCGGCTGATGCAATCAAGCTTAGGCTTTTTCCATTCACTTTGAAGGATAAAGCAAAGGCTTGGTTGAATTCATTGACAAGGGGTTCTATAACTACTTGGGATCAATTGGCCCAAGCATTTTTATCAAAATATTTTCCCTTGGCCAAAACCGCAAAAATCATAAAGGATATTACTACATTTGTTCAAAATGATAATGAATCATTATATGAGGCTTGGGAAAGATTCAAGGAATTGCAAAGGATGTGTCCACACCATAACTTGCCAAGAGAATTGTTGATGCAAACTTTTTATAATGGTGTAAATCCAACTACAAGGGGGACTATTGATGCTGCTACTAGAGGTTCTTTGATGAGAAAAACAATTGATGCAGCATATGAGTTGTTGGAAGAGATGGCAATGAACAACTGTATGTGGCCTCCTGAAAGAGTAAGGGAGTATAATAATTCTAATGCTAGGGGGGTACATTCAGTAGATTCTATGGTTGCATTACAAGCCCAAATTGAAGCATTGAATCATAGAGTTAATAGTCTAAGTATGGGTTGTAATTCATTAAATGCATGCAATGTGTGTGGTCAACAAGGACATAAGAGTGATAATTGCAATTTAGGCATGGTTAATAAGGAAGAACAAGTTAATTTTCTTCAAGGTCAAGGTCGTGGTAATCCTTATTCTAACACTTATAACCCTGGTTGGAGAAACCATCCTAACCTTTCATGGGGGAATAATAATGTTAACAACCAAAATAGAGGTGTAGGATACCAATAGCCACAAGATAGGTTTGGGGCTTTTGAGGTTAAAATTGATAAGTTCATTGAAGAAATTAATTATAAGATGCATTCTCAAGATGAAAGTCAAAAGAAACTTGAAGAAAAATTTGATCAAATTGCTAAAAATCATGCTGCCACTATTCATAATCTTGAGGTTCAAATAGGTCAACTTGCTAATTCCCTACCTTCTAGAAATCTAGGATGCCTTCCAAGTAATACTGAGGAGAATCCTAGGGAGCACATTAAGCCATGATTTGTCTAATTCTTTTATTTAGGTTACTTAGTTATATTATTTTTATTTATGTTTTGTTCTTTGTTTTAAATTTGTTTATATAGTATTATTTTATTGATTTTCATGCTAATAACATATTTGTTTTTAAATAATAGCTAATTTAGTCAGATTAAAATTGTTTAATAAATATATAAAAAAAAAATTAAAATAAATGAATAAAAATAAAAGAAAAAAAATATAAATAGAAAAAAAAATATAATAAAAAAAGTTTTTGGAGACGTTTGATTCTGTTGCGATCGCGGCAAGTATCGCGATCGCAACAGCAACCGATTTTTGGCAGGGCTCAAGACGTGATGAAACTTCACGCGACGCGACGCGACGTGACGTGAAGTGATCGCGGCAAGCATCGCGAAATCGCGATAGAAGGATTGCAGGGCGTGCATCTCGTGATGCAGCTTCACGCGATGTAACGGTCTGAGGAAGTGGACTTCGCCCAGGTAAGGCAGGAGCGTCACGAGTCGTGACGTTGCCTCACGACTCGTGACGGGTATATCAGGTAATCAGGCACGTTTTAATTTTTTCTTTTCTTTTATTATTTTACTTATTCTTTTTCTATTATTTGTTTTGTTTTGTTTTCTTTTCTGATTTAGATGATTTAATTTAAATTACATTAACCTAATTTTACCATTTAAGCATTAAAGACACAGAAAAAGGAAAATTAAAAGCGGGAATTTAATTTCAAAACCCTAACGTCGTGACCCTTCATTTTATTCCCTTTCTCTTTCATTTCAACTTTTCATTTTCTTTGCCAACGCTGGTCACGAGATACCGACCCTCATTAGCAATTTTTCTTCTTCATTTCTTCTTTTCTCCTTCTTCTACAGAGACTTTCGAATTTCCATCCTCTGTTTTCCTTTCATTTTCCTAGTTTTACATTACAGCATTCCTCATTTATTTCTTCTCTTTTCTTTTCTTCAAATGATTGAATTAGGTATTTTGGGTTTTGCTTTCTATTTTCAGGTTTGTCAGTTTATTTTCATTTTTCTTTTTCATTTCTTTTTTCCCCTAACACATTTAATTTAGGCATGTTCATGCATAACTAAATCACATTTCGTTTGTAGTTATTCTCTGTTTACATTACTGTTTCGTTTATCTTTTCTGTTTTCCTTTAGTGTATTTGGTTTTGTTAATTTCTTCATTTGTCTTCAGATTTACTTCCCTATAATTTTTATTCTCTGTTTACCCAACACAATCAAATATGGTGAGAACAAAGAATCCCTCTGTTTCCCGAATTGAGCAAGAAGAGCAGGAAGTTGAAGAGGTGAACATTGCTGCTCATTATGGTGTGTTATTTCCCATTTTTTCTGTAGATGAAGGCAGTAGGTATTTAACTCTTTGTGATAGGCATTTGATGCAATGTAAGTATTTTCCAGACTCTTTGCTTAATCAAATTGGCATGCTAGAAGTAGTTAATGACATGTTAAGAGTCTGTGGATTATTTAAATTTGCAACTATGCATGAAGATGTTCGTCCTGATTTGGTTTTAGAATTTTACACCACCTTAAAAAAGAATGATAATAATGAGAATTGGTTAGATTTTAGGATGGCTGGAAAACCTTATACTTTAACTTATTTTATGATGAATAGGATGTTTAGATTTTCTCAAGTTGGTTTAACTGAGCCACCTAAATCTTTTAAGCCACATGAATTTTGGACATTTTCAACTGATTTGCAAACTCGTTATAGGGCTAGGGATGCTAAATCTATGTTTATTAAAGATTTGAGATATTGGATTTTGCATAGAGTTTTAGCTTCTCTAATTTTTAATAGGTCTGAATTTAACAGAGTTTCATATAATGAGTTGTTTTTGATGTGGTGTATACATAAACGCAAGGACGTATGTTGGCCTTTTTGGATAGTAAGTCAATTGTTGCAATGTGTACATAAGCATGATTTACCGTTAACACATGGGCATGTTATTTCTAGTATTGCAAATAATTTAAATGTGGATCTTGATGCCTACTATAGAGTTTTTCCTTGGCATTATTTTAATAAGAATATGTTAGTTCGTGGAGAGGTTGTTGGTAATAATTTTCAGAAAATTCCGGCACGTGCTCGATCTTGTTGGAGGGATATTGCTGGAACTTCTGAGCCACAAGTAGAGGCACAAGAAGAAGAAGGTGAGGAGGAGGCAAGTGAGGATGAAGTGATGCCCGATATTCCAGCTGCTGTGGGTGCTGCTCCTGATATTGGCTCATCCAGCCATAACATCCCATCAATGTTATCTAATATGCAAGAGCAATTATCTTCCATTGAGCGACGTCAAAGGAGGCTGGAGTACAAGTTTGATAATTTCCTGACCCAAGCTGGTTTTGTGGTTCCATCGCCTCCACCTTCACCATGATAGGGGAGTTTTCTTTTTATTCTTTTTATTTGTTTCTTTTACTTGTTTTTGTGTGTCATTACTCCACATTGAGGACAATGTTGGTTTTAAGTGTGGGGGAGTGACTGTGTTGTGTGTTGTGATATTTGTGACTGTGTTTGTGAGTTTGTGTAGGTATTATGTAAATTGCATGATTGTTTTTGTTTGTGTGTTTTTATATTTCAATTAGGCTTTTTAGTAAACTTTATTATAAAGCATTGTTTATTTGGTATATGATATAGGTTGTTCATTTCATTATCTTTTATGCTCATTTTTATCAGTTTTTCAAAATTGTTTGGGATGTGTTTTAAGTTTTTCAAGTTATTTGGTTTTACTTATTTCAACATTATAGATTATTTAGTCTCTTTACCTACCATGTTTTTAAAGTTAGAATTTGCTCATTTTGTTTAAAATTTTAAGTTTCTATTTGCCTATGGAAACTATAGCCATAATATTTGCCCTTATTTCTTTTCAATAATGGATGAGGACTAAAAATAAAAGAAAAGTAAAAATAAGTGGGATGGAGCATAAAATGCACCCACTAATTTATAGCAAGATGTATATTTAAAATTGCAAAAATATGGGATGGAGCGTAAAACGCACCCATATTAACTTCTCTTGCTTTGCATGGAATTAAATGAAAAATATATATATCCATGTAAGAAAGAATATAAAAAAAAAACAGTATAGTGTAGTGATTATATCCATGTATGAACATATATATATAAACATATAGTATAGTGGTGAGTATACCCGCCTGTCACGCGGGTGACCCGGGTTCGATCCCCGGCAACGGCACCAAAAACTTGATGAGCATTTTCTATATATGCTAATTATACCGCAAGTATACGGTGTACCGCAATAGTACTTAAGATTGTCGATCCCACAAGGAACGTTTTTACACACTATTACTAATTGATTTTAATTTTGTTTACAATGATAATAAATTTGATGGTTGAATTTGAACTACTTTATTTAAACATAATTTATGTTTATCAGAAGAAGATAAAGGATATATGAATGAAGAACTAAACATAATGAGCAGCTGCTAGTGTGACACCGACGAGTGTCTAGTCATCGATACCGATGGGTATCTAGTGATATAGTGTTTGGGACTTCGGTCTTTGGTGATTAATAACTATCGTACCCGTATCCACCTCTAAAACGATTTAGGCTTTTAACGATAAATGTGTGTGTATGATTGTGTTCTACTTATGTATTGATAACATTGCTCTCATTTGATAGTGTAATAGTAATGTTATGCTTAGTGAACTAGTGATCTTGTTAGTGAAACCTTCCGCTGGCTTAGTGTAGTGATTATTGGCATGGTAAAGTATGAGATATTGCTTAGTGTAGTGATTATTAGCATGCTAAAGTATGAGATATTGCTTAGTGTAGTGATTATTGACATGGTAAAGTATGAGATATTGAGCATGGACATGTGATTATCGACTAATAGTTAACGCATGACTTCCTGTTTAAAAATGAACTATTGGATATCGGCATGTTAATGAATTATTGACTTAGTGATTGTTATATGATATGGTGTATGTTTAGAGCATGTCCTCTTATTGTATAGTAACCTGTGAATGCTTGTGTTAGTATTTGTTTATCTACATCCCCACTAAGCGTTATCGCTTAGTAGGGTGCGTGTCTCCCGTGTAGGTTGTGGATTGGAGTCAAGGTTTGAAGGAGTTCTGCAGGCCACCTTAGGAGCTAGAAGTGTTCTTTTTGGGCTTGAAGGTTGTAATGATTTTGTATGGATAGAGCTCCATTTTTGTAATAACTATTTTTTTGTAACTTGTATAGTGATATGTAAGTTAAGAGAAGTGAAACTGTAATTGTAATATGTGGACTATGATGAACTAGTGGTAGTGTATGGTTTTATAGTCATTAATGTATATTAGTGTCATTAGTGAACATATTAAGATAATGAATAATGTTAGTGAGTTAGAGTTCAGCATGTTTGGTATCATGTAGCGCTCCCTTGTCCTCCCAAGGGGCATTGGGGCATTACAAAGATGGTACCTTGCGCATGTGTATCGACTATCGGCAAATCAATAAGGTTACAGTGAAGAACAAGTATCTATTGCTAAGGATAGAAGATTTGTTTGATCAGCTGAGAGGAGCAGGAGTTTTCTTCAAGATTGACTTGAGATCTGGTTATTATCAGCTATGGGTAAAGGATGTGGATATTGCTAAGACTGCTTTTAGGACGAGGTATGGTCACTACGAGTTTCTAGTGATGCCGTTTCGGTTGACTAATGTGCCAGCAGCTTTTATAGATCTGATCAATAAGATATTCCGGCCATATCTCGACCGATTTATGGTTGTATTTATTGATGATATTTTGGTATACTCGAAGAATGAGCATGAGCATGAAGAGCATTTGCGTATTGTGCTTTAAGTGTTGAGGGATCATCATTTATTTGCCAAGCTTAGCAAGTGTGGCTTTTGGCTTAAAGAGGTATCCTTTTTAGGTCATATTGTATCCTCGGAAGGTATCCGAGTTGATCCGTCTAAAGTTGAGGCAATTGTGAATTGGAAGCCACCTTGGAATGTGCCGGAGGTGAGAAGCTTCTTGGGATTAGCCGGTTATTATAGGCAGTTTGTTAAGGGATTTTTGATTATTGCCTCGCCTTTGACCAAGTTATTTCGGAAACAAGTGAAGTTTGAGTGGACTAATAGGTGTTAAGCTAGTTTTGAGTAATTAAAGAGAATGTTAGTTGAAGTTCTTGTACTTAATCAACCCATTTCGGGCAAGGAGTATACCATGTACAGTGATGCTTCAAGTATTGGTTTTAGTTGTGTTCTGATGCAGGATAAGAAGGTAGTGACATATGCATCTAGGCAGTTGAAGCCTCATGAGCAGAACTACCCTACACATGATTTGGAATTAGCAGCGGTTGTATTTGCTCTTGAGATTGGTGACATTACCTGTATGGTGACACTTGCAGGATTTTCACCGATCATAAGAGTTTGAAGTATTTGCTTACCCAAAAAGTGTTGAATCTTAGACAGCGGAGATGGTTGGAATTATTCAAGGACTATGATTGTATAATATACTACCATCCGGCTAAAGCGAATGTGGTTGCTGATGCTTTGAGCAGGAAGTCAGTTTCAGCTCTAACATTACAGCGTGGTAAGTGGAGAATAGATTTTGATGGAACTTTAATTGCCCAGTTGAAAGCTAGGCCTAGTCTAAAGCAGTTGATTATTGATGCTCAGAAAGATGACCTGAAATTGCAGCAAGTATTGCAAGTGGTTAAGAGTGGAGATCAGACTGATTACTCTGTGAGTGATGGGGTGCTTTACTTTAGAAATCGTTTGTGTGTGCCTAATGATAATGAAGTGAAAAGAAAGCTATTATAAGAAGCACACGCTACAGTTTTCACTATGCATCCGGGAAGTAATAAGATGTATCAGGATCTGAAGCAGTTCTATTGGTGGCCAAGTGTAGACACCGGGTCCTGAGGCAGCCCAGACCAAAGTTACCTGATGATGAGAATGATGCCTGTTCACAGGCAAAAGAAAAATAGACGTGATGATTTCCTCAAAAAATTATTTTTCGTTAAAAAAAAAGGAAGAGATTTGGGGCCTGTGTAATGAGGGCTAGCCTCACGTTTGTGAGGCCCATCTCACTAATGTGAGATACAGCCTCACTAGGGATACCCTAATTCCTGAGGACATATAAAGAGGAAAAGTTGAAACTGAAGAGGGGGGTTATTTTTTAAAGCGCCCAAAAACCCAGCAAGAAAAAAGACAAAGAGGAGCTTTGAGAGCCAAGAAAACGATTTTTGGTTCTCAAAGTATTCTGAGGTTGTTCTTAAACCCAAGAAATTAATTCCTAGCATTTGAGATTCAATCATCTTGCATTTTTTCCTTCAACGTAACTCTCATTTAAAATTTTTCTTAGTCTCTGCTTTTACTTTCTTTTCAAACAAAACAACGAAGGAAGCCAACACTTCCTCACTTCAATATAAAGTCATTCTAAGGGTAAATACTGGGTAAACCTCCTCTTCTTTCATTCTTTTTTTTTTTCTTATTTTTCTTTACTAAGTTTCCTATGATGTACATACTGTATATATTTGTCGTTTGATTTTATTAGTTTATTTATCGTATATTTATTGTTGTTTGTTGTCAGACATGAATCCTAAATATTTACCTTGACTTATCGGCATGCTTGTCATTCTATTATGCATGTTTTGATGGCCTATTATCATACTTGTTAGTCTGTTAACGTTGCTTTGTTCATCACTGTTTCTTGTTTGTCTGAGTCTTTATATTTTTGCACGAGTCATGATTTTCTGTCCTTGTCGTGTTCATCGTCCGAGAGTCGTGCTCATTTTTTCTGTCTTGCCTGATCGGATTTGCCTTTGCTTTTGTTCGAATCATGATTGGCCGATCGGATTGTGTCCTTGTTTTTTCCGAGCCGTGTTTCTTGATTAGATTATACTCTGTGTCCGAGTCCTTTTTCCTAGTCGGGTCGTGCGTTTTTGCACGACTCTTGCCCCCTGGTCGGAAGACTTCATGAATTGTGCGTCACTTGCACGAGTCGTGCTCCTCTTGCACGACTCGTGCAAGTGTGCACGAGTCGTGCACGTTTGTCCTCACCCCCTTTTCCAGCCTTTCCTTTAGCTCTTCGTTACCCGAGCATCTTCTCTCCTATTTTACCCGAATGTACACAGAATAGGGTTTTTGGGGAGAAAATTGTTAATAAGATTTGACAAAATTGAAAAAGTATAGCGGGACCGCCGTGCTACCTCTTCGTAGCGCATTATATGTACATTTTTCCAAGTGCCCGAACGTAGGAAGTTGCCAAAAATGCATGTGATGTAATATAATTTGCTCTATTTTTCATTGTTAATTTCTGTCTTAATTCATTTTATTAATTTTTAGCTTTTATTCAATTTATCTCTATTAATAATTATTAATGTTATCATCGAATCATTTGTCACCGTTTGATTATTTTTATTGACTTATTTGTTTTCTTTGTTTATTAATCTTTATTTGACTATTTCTTATATATTACCTACTTAATTACTTTACTAACGTTTTATTTTATTTTTTATTTTTGTGACGCGCGCTGAACCCTGGGGCACCCCGAACCGCCCGCTTTCAGGGCGATCGGGAGGAGGTTCATGAAAACTTGTAAGAAATTACAAGTGCATCCATTTTGGGCAACAAGGAGGTTTCTTGGAGTCGCCACCCAAATGAACATTGGGAAAGGTCGTCTAGCCTCAGTGAGCCTAAGACAGCGCTGCTATGTCCATTATAGGTAAGCCGGAGGTGTCTTGGAGGCTTCCACCTAATGATAGGATGGTCCTCTAGCCTCACGCTTAGGCAAACCAGAGGTGTCTTGGAGGCATCCACCCTAATAGAACATTAGGATGACCCTCTCGCCTCGTGGCGTCTAAGACTGTGCAATTTTGAGCCTTTTACGGGACACAAGAGGGGTCTTGGAGGCCCCATCCTAATAGATTATTGAGATGGCCCTCTCGCCTCGTTGAGCCATAAGACCAGAGAAGGTTTGGGACTTCCCATTTATTCATACCTCGGTTAGGTTTATAGTTGAGTTTTGAATTTATAGTTTTATCCCATTTCTCATTCAATTCGATGCAATTAAATTAAAGCGCAAATTATCCATTCAAGGGAAAGCAGTAAATAAAAAAAGCATAATTAAAGTAAAGTGCATGAAAATAAATTACAATAAAACTAGGGGCGGAATACAACCCCCATTGTAAATAAAATACAAATCATACATAAATCGGGATATTGATTAAGAATGAGGACATTGATCCTCACATGTATACTTTAAAAAAAGTGTTAAAGGTGACGGTTTATTTGGGTATGAAAAACTAGGGCATTGGTCCCATTTTTATTTAGAAAAAATGCCAAATTAATTAATATAAATGTTTTTGTAATTTTCTTTTTAGAGTGCCTAAAATAAACAATTTTATTAAAGATTACATGGCAAAATAAATAAAAAAAGCCAAATAAATGAAATATTATAAATAAAACAATTAAATATCTAACCCAAACGAGCCTTCTGGATCTCCTTGGGTGCTCACAAAAATGACCAAGTAAAGAAAATAAGTTGTGAAAGAAAAATAAAACACAAATGAAATAATGTTAGTAATTAAATCAATTAAATAAATTAAATATACAATAAATGATAAAATAAAATAAAATAAGGTGACATCAAAATGACAAATGAATTAACATGTTAACAATTTAAAATAAATGAGAAAAGTGTGTTATGAATGACAAATGGATTAAAAGATGTAATTGAAATAAAATATAACATGTTAATGAATCAACATATAAAAATATTAACATGATAATATTCATAATGAAAAATGAAAATAAATAAATAAATGAATAAATGATGAATATATAAAATAACAATGAAAAGAATAATAAAAAAAATTAAATAAAAGAATGATGAAAACGATTAAATGAATAACATGATTAATTACTATTATCACCATTAACATAAACCATTTACATGGCAAAAATATTAATCAAAATGAATTAATTAATTATATGTTGAAAATAATAAGCAATCAATATTTACATGAACAAAAATAAAATAATATATAACATATTAAATAAAACAAATATAAACTAATAAAATGAATGAATGAATGAAAATAATAAAAATGTACATGAATAATTAATTCGATACAAAAATAATAAAAAGAATAAGAAGAATGAGCCCAGATTGTTTACCCTCAGAGTTTTGGATTCGATCAAGGTAAAAAATGATATTGATTTCCTTGTTTGTGGTTTGCAGGATTAGAATTGAGATATGAAAATATTGGAATTTTATTCCAAAAAAAATAGACTTGAAAAAAATTAAAAAAGAAAATCAACAATTCTTTAAGAACAAAAAATTAATTTCTTTGCCTAAAAAATGATTTTTATTTATTAAAAGAATGAAAATGATCTCAAGAACAAACAATTATTTTGTTTGTTCCAAAGAAAAAAAAATCATTTATGAGGAAAAAAACTTCTTGTTTAGAAAATCAAATGGAAAAATTAGATTTTAAGAACAAACAATCATTTTGTTTGTCTCAAAACCAAATTTTCATCAAAAAAAGGATTCAAAATAAAAAAAAAACCTTGAAAAAAGTTTAATTGAAAACAAATAACAAGTTAAAAAATGAATTTTAAGAGCAAACAATTATTATATTTGTCTCAAAATTAAATTCCATCAATAAAACTCCTTCTTAAAATATATTTAGAAGAAATTTTATTGGAAAAAGAACTGATGAACTTTCTTTTTATTTTTGTTGGGCAAAACTCTAAAAACTAGGGGTGAGCAAAAAAACCGATGGACTCGGTTAACCGGAAAAAAAAATCCGAAACCGAACCGATGGATTAGTTAACCGATTGTAATGGACTGGTTAATGGTTAGTGTTTTGAAAAAACCGATATTAATGGACTGGTTAATGGTTTTTGACTCATGTGACTAGTTAACCGAACCGAAACTGAATTTTTAGTTAATTTATTTATTTTTTAATAATTTATAATAATTTATCCTAATTAAAAGTGATCATGTATTTTTTTTGTTATACTAATTATTTTAAAGTTTTTAACTTTTTTTAATTGGCTATTAGTAAATATAATAATTTATCTAATTAAAAGTAATTATGAACCGGTTAATATATTTACTTATTAAATATTAATTTTTAAAAATAAATTTGCTTATATCCACCAAATATTTTTATTTTAACAACAATAATGTTATATTATAGTGAAAAAAAATTAATTTTTAAGTATCTTGAACATTTTAATTTTATTTATGAATATATTTATAATTATAGTGGTTAACCGAAAAATATTGGGTAACCGATCTGAAAATTCAAAACCGATGGACTGGTTAACCGATGGTAATGGACTGGTTAATGGACTGTAATTTCAAAAAACCGATATTAATGGACTGGTTAATGGACTGAGGCTAATGGACTGGTTAACCGACCATGCTCACCCCTACTAAAAACCTAGAGAGAATTTGTTGAAGAAGAGAAAAACTAAAAAACCTAATAAAAAATTCCCCCCTTTGATTTTTTCATCTTTTTCTTTTTATATGAAGAAAATAGGGAAAACAATTAATTAAAGGGATAAGACCTAATTAAATCAGATATTAACTATTTTAAATTTTAAAAATTGAAAAAAAAAACTGAAAATCCCTTAAAAAAATAATAAAAAATCGAATTTTTTGGAAAAAAATCGGAAAAAATGATTTTTGGGGCGAAATGGGCATTTTGCGGCGGAACAGGGGCGACCGACACCCGTCGGCGAGAGTCGCGCGCTGCCTCAGGGGTGCTGCCGCGCGTCGACACTCGCGATTTTTTTTAATTATAACTAAAAAAACTATAATTTCTAAACCCCATTTTCCAAATCTAATTTTCAAAATATTTTTTATTATTTTTTATTTTTTCACTGTAAAATGCAAGTTTGACAAGGAAATCACCACTTTCAACCTTTTTGCTTGTGACAAGGCATCTTATCATCATTGGCTAACTCTGATCTGGGCTGCCTCAGGATTCGGTGTCTACAGTTTTGTTGCCTCAAAATTTATTTATTTATGCGAGTTACATTTGTGCACGGATAGAGGATCGGGTGATCAAAGACCTTCGAATTTAGGGTTTGCATTTTTTGTTATATTTTCTTTATTATATTATTTTATGTTGTATGTAAAATGTATTTTTAAATTCTCCGTATTATAGAAAATCATGCCTTTTACAATAATCAATAACTTGGAATTTTTCTTAATAAAATGGACCAATGTCCTATTTTAAACTAATAAAATCTCACTTTCAAAATGTAGAACTAATTTTCATAAAATGTGATCACTCATCACTGTTTTCTCAAACAATGTCCAAAAATAGTTCTCTAATTTTTAAGTTAACAAAAAGTAACCAATGTTCCTAAAATCTAATAAATGACTCGATTTATGTATGATATATTTCATTCCTTTTTGTGAAGTGTTTATTTACTTATTCATTTGGGCCCTTGTAATTAATTTTGGGGCAATATTATTTAGTTTTCATTTGGGATTGTATTCCGTCCCAATTTACATTTTTAAGTTTTTTTATTTGGGGTTGTATTTCGCCCCAATTTCTCTTGTAATTGTGTGCTTGGAGTGTTTACCGCTTTCTTTTATCGCTTTATTTACCGCTTTCTTTATCGCTTTCCTATATTTCTTTTGAATGATTGCAATGCGCTTTTAATTAAATGCATTAATCGTGTGAGACAAGAGATAGAATTTTAGGATGTTAAAAACTCATTTATAATCAACCAAAACATAAATAAGAGTGAAGTTCCGAGCACTAATCTCTGGTCCAGACCAATAGAGGTTAGAGACCTCTCCCGATTTCTTGTGAATTGGATGGCGACTCCAAAATACCTCAAAGGTGCTTAAAGGCATCGTAAGGCTAGTTGATCATTTCCAATGTTCTATTGGGAAGGAGGCATCCAAAATGTCTCATGGCACCCAAGATCAAAAGACGCGAACCAATCCCTCGAATCCTAAAAGCGGGTTCAACGAGGGCCTTTGCTAGGTTCGGCGTGCGTCACACCAGGTATGAAAAGAGATGTTGTGGATTTTGTGTCCAAGTGCTTAACCTATCAGCAGGTAAAGGCCGAACAACAAGTTCCGTCAGGGTTACTCAATCCTTTACCTATTCCTCAGTGGAAGTGGGACAATATTACAATGGATTTTGTATCTGGTTTACCTCTGACTCAAAAAAAGCACAATTCCATATGGGTAATAGTCAATTGGCTTACTAAGTCGGCTCATTTCTTACTGGTTAGACTTGATTACCCTATAAATCAATTAGTGGAGTTGTATGTGAATGAAGTGGTTCGGTTGCATGGAATTCCTTGTCAATTGTATCAGATAGGGATCCCAGGTTTACATCAAAGTTTTAGAAAGAATTGCAGCCTGCTTTGGGTACTCGATTGAATTTCAGCACGGCTTTTCATCCTCAGACATACAGTCAGTTTGAAAGGGTTATTCAGATTTTAGAGGATATGCTTCGGGGTTGTGTACTGGACTTTTTTGGGAGTTGGGACAGATATGTTTCTTTGATGGAGTTTGCATATAATAATAGCCATCAGATGAGCATTGGTATGGCACTATATGAGGCTCTCTACGGTAGGAAATGTAGGACCCCAGTTTGCTGGACAGAACTAAGTAAGCACTCAATTGTAGGACCGAATTTGGTTAGGGATACCGAAGAGAAGATTAGACTGGTGCAGCAAAATTTGAAAGTAGCGAGAGACCGAAAGAGATCTTATGCCAACTTGAAGCGAAAAGATATTGAGTATGAGGTCGGCGATAAAGTGTTCTTAAAGGTGTTGCCTTGGAGGAAGGTTCTTCGATTTGGTAAAAAGGGGAAGTTAAGTCCAAGATTTATAAGGCCGTATGAGATTTTGCAACAGATTGGACCAGTTGCCTATCGGTTGGTTTTGCCATCAGAGTTAGCCAAGTTGCATGATGTGTTCCACGTATCGATGCTCTGTAGATACCGATCAGACGAGTTGTATGTGTTATCTATTCAGGAAGTGCAAGTTCAGCCAAATTTCTCGTCTGATGAGGAACCTAAGGCTATCTTGGCACAAGAAGTAAGACAGCTTCGGAACAAGTAGATTCCCTTAGTTAAAGTGGTATGGCAACATCATGGGATCGAAGAGGCAACTTGGGAACTAGAAGAGGTCATGAGAGTTCAGTATCCTCAATTGTTTGGCTTAGGTGAGAATTTCAAAGACAAAATTCCTTTAAGGAAGGGAGAGTTGTAAGGACCCAATATGTACCCTAGTGATTTTGAACATGGTTTGGTATTCTTTCTAAAGAGTCTTGTGTGTATTACTGTTGGTTTTTGCACTTTATTGCATGTTTTAATAAGTGTAGGAGGGTATAATTGTGTTTTAGATTTTAATTATGTGGTTTGATTAAGTCTTGGGAAGCAAAGAGGGACTAGAAGAGTGAATTACCAAAAACCACCATAGATTTGTGACAAGTGGAGGAGAGAGAAGGAGGAGATAAGGATTGGCTTTTGACCAAGAGAAAGAGAACTTGAGAGAAAGAAAGAGCAGATTTGCCTTCACTTTCTCTCCCGTTTTCCCTCTCTCTCTCCCAGCCTCTCTTCTCCTCCTTTCTGCTCATTTTCTTTTCCTCAATTGCTGTAATTCTTGGTGGGTAATGGCAATTCAAAGGTTATTCAAATAAGTGTTTAGTTCTCGTCTTCTTCTTCTTCTCTTCTTCTCTTTGAGTTGGTTGATGTTTGTGTGTTTGCGTGTTAAGCTTTGGGTGTGATTTGGTTTGTTTGATCAGAGATTCCAGCTAGAGATCCAAAAGGGAAGCAGAAAGTTAGTGGGACTTCAGCCAATTGATTATTGAGAAGCACAGGAGATAGGGTTTGGGATTTGTGTGTATTTGTATAATTGTGTTCTTGAGTAATTGATTTGAATTTCTGGATAAATTGATAAATTGAGCATGTTTGATGCATGATTAAGTTGGGTTTTGACAAATTTAAGAAGATTTTGGAAGTGGTTTTGTGTATGAAAGTTAGAGTGATTTTGTGGGTTTCTATTGATTTTGGTGGATTTGAAGTTTATTTGGATATAGTGCTTAGTTTTGCTTTATTAGTCACTTTTAATTAGTGTAAAACTTTGATTGAATGTTTAGAAACATGTTTGAATGCTTTGTGATGATTGGGTTGAAGCTCGTTGGTTGATTATTTGAGTTTTGGAGAAGATTGGCATGATAAAGCTATTGAGCTCGGCATCAGAGCATGAAACACGACTCTATCGCGAGTGCGACAGAGTGCATGTAGCCGAGCTCCAGCTGAGGCACTCCCTGTTGTGGGCACGACCTCGGTCGCCAGTATGACAGAGAGCTCGGTAGCTGAGTTTCTGCCAGGCGGATCCCATCACGAGCGCATCTGCATGCACGAGCACAGCAGGAGCCTACCCGCCTTCTATCGCTAGCATGATAGTGGCCAACCTATTTTCCCTCGCGAGCGTGGCTGTTCATCATGAGCTCGCTCCTATGTTTAATCAATCTCTATCGCAAGCGCGACTGATTGTCACGAGCGCGACCTTCCCCTGTTCTTCATATGTGTATTATTTCATGCACTTTGCATGGTTTCTCACTTGTAATTCATATATATTACAATGTATGTATTATATTATGCTGCATATTGTGATTGATAAATGAATTAATATTTTAGCTTGCAATAGTCAAGTAGTGGATAGATAGGCATGACTATAGAGTTCTGTTTTTTGCAGCTTATGCGTTTCTTGGTCCCTGATCAGGTCCCTATATGTTTGGGTTCTCGCGATCCTCTATGTGTTTGGATCTTGTTTAAGATCCCTATGTGTTTTAAAAGAAAAGAAAGGGAAGAAAAGAAAATGTTTGTACCTTCAAGTACCTATGTGTTCACTCGTTATCCATTCCATTGAGTTTGCAGGCGTAATTATGTATGATCTATCCTGAAAAATTATGTGAATTGCTGAAATGATGTTATATAAAATGTATGAGTGATACTATTATTGATGAATGGAATTCATGGTAACCTTATGATGCTTCAGTTATATGTATGTGCCATGTAATTATGAATTGCATTAACGTCCACTGTGAGTAGTTGTTCATCTCTTGTTTTCCCCACTAAGCCATTGGGCTTAGCACGAGTGTTTCATTCATATAGGTGTGGAAGTGGTAGGAGATTTTGGGAGGACAAATTCATAGCAGTTAAGGCCAACACAATAGGATGGGCTTTTGTTTAGTTTTAGGTTTTGTTTTTGTTTTGATGTAAAGCTTTTAGTATTGTAATTCTGTAATATGTTCAGTTATGTAATTTTGTAAGATTTAACATTATATTCGAGCAAAGACGAATTTGTAATGCAACTCAGTTATGTAAATATTTTTTTATATCAATGAAAGAGAAATTTTTATTTCCCCCCATTTCTATTAAGTCTATTTATGTATGTATGGATATGCATGTATTATGTTGAATGTTTTATATATGCTTCATTTCTATGTGGTAACAACCCTTGCCTATCGGGGCACTCACTTCTCTACGGAGAGTGAGTTTCTCTACGTATAGGTAAGGGGTGTTACATTCCATTCCTATTGGCTCACCCTTTTTCTTTACTTTTTGGTACTTCTTTTCTCTTCTCTTCACACATTAGCCACCTAATTATTTTATACTTATGCAATGGCCAACTAAATTAATTCTTTTAATATAATTCAAGTCATAATTAACAAATTTCCAACTTGCCGAACTTATCGAGACTTTTGCAATAATGACAATTGTGTCCTTTTAATACATGCACTACCAATTCATGCATATTCGATACTTTACTTCTCCCAGAATATGTCTTATTACAACTAGACGGTATTTTGTGTCGTTACATGTGCCTTGTCAATTTGATCGGACATCATAAAGGCTCTGTATCCCTTTGGTTCCCATGCCTATCTGCCTATTTTCACCTTGGAGCATTGGGTCTAAGAGGTATTGGGCCTTTGGGCTTAGCTTTGGTTCAGGCCTAATAAATGATAATATTTTGGGTGTTATCATTTGTCCCTTTCCTAAATGGTTCTATTAAACCAAGACAGTAATAGTTTGGTTAGACCTTCTATTCATGTTAACATGTTGCTTCGTTATTGATGATGTTGTATCAGTTTCCAATTCAGTCGGCTCGTTAATGGGCAACGTTTTATTCATTACAAGAAATCAGGAAAATAGAGACGGAATTCCGTCTCTAATAAAAAATAGAGACGGAAATAGAGATAGAAAATTTTCGTCTCTATTTGGTCGGTTGCTAAAAATAGCGACCAAAAATTTCTATCTCTATTTTTAGAGACGGAAATCAGTTTCCGTCTCTAAAAATAGAGACGAAAATGGTCGCTATTTTTAGCAACCGACCAAATAGAGACGAAAATGGTTTTTTCGTCTTTATTTTTAGGGACGGAAAGTGGATTCCATCTCTAAAAATAGAGACGGAAGGAAATGATTTTTTCGTCTCTATTTTTAGAAACGAAAACTATTTTCCATCTCTAAAAATTAGAGACGGAAATGGTTTTTCCATCTCTATGTTTAGAGACGGAAAATGAATTTTTGTCTCTAATTTTTAAAGATATTAAATAATAAATAATATTAAATTTAAAATTGCCTTAATTTATATAAAGAAACAAATATTAAATAAACACTAAACAGATTTAAAAAATATATATTTCAAAATGTATTAATATATATAAAATTTAGTGACATTATAAATAAACGAGTATGACAAATCTAAAAATAATAACTAAGGTGGAGGTGAATGGGGACAATCAGCAGATGTTTCTTGCATATTAGCAGGTAATCTGCGGTTAATAAAGTCCTCTAGCCTATTAATATGGTTCATTAATACGTCGACCGTGCTGCGAAACTCAATGACCTCATTAGAAGTTGCCGCAAGCCTACTAGATGTAGCCATGGAGGATGATGATGCGTGCGAATAGCAAATATTCGCATAAGAGACCAAACCGAAGACCCATCCCTGGCGGTCCCTACCACCAGCTGCGTTGTAATATACTTGAGCATGGTCTACATTATCGCCGTCCGCCTGCTGACTCTGAAGACTCTCTACTACTCGCTCCTATAATAAAAATTATTTGAATGTTATGTAGTAGTAAAATGAAACTAAAAAGTTATAACAAAATAAGTAATAAGTTTTTAAATTAACATACACGAACTTGTCTAGCTCGATTGCTAATGAATGTCACACCGTCATGATTTCGCGTATGGGTGTGCAAAAATAACTCATGAGGATAAGGCGTCCGGCCTATAGTAGACTCCTGTAAACAACATATAGGTTAATAACAAGTGGATAGATTATTCCGTAAATTTGTAACAAACCTAGTGTATAATAATCACAAAAATACTTATATATATGTATTACTATTTCAATGCCAACCATATGCAAATATAACTCCTACCACAATAACTATTGTTTATAATTTAATAAAATTTCGGCAGAGTTTTCCCTAAATATGTAACAAACCTCCTGTTCAAAACTCAAGAAATTACATTTACATTTATAATATCAACAGCCAAAATCATTTCAAACTCCTTACACAATTAATTGCCCATCCTCCTTCATTCAATCAAACATTGTGATTATTATCAAGAGTTGCAATTATTCTAATGAATAAATTCTAAATGCACTAAGTAGCTAATACAATATGGTTTAAAGAGTAGCATTTTGAATGTCAGAAGTTTGAGTACTTACAAGTCTGTTAACATGCTCACGATGGGATAATGTTCCTCCAGTCTGTAAGGATACACTAACACCATCTGGTCCTCCCCTTCTATTTGTGGAATTCAGATCGGCGATGGAAATGGCCTCGGATGATGACCAGTACTGCATCCAATTTGCCCAAATATCTTCATTTATGTACCTTTGTCGTTCACCCTTGGTGTGCAACTTATTAAGCATATCCTTGTAATGTACACGGGCTCGTTTCTCCCATACGCCATATACGATGTGATCGATGGAAGTAATTCCAATAAAAAGCTTTTTGAGAGATTAAAAAGAAAAAAAAGGTTAAACATAATATATATATGTGTGTGTGTGTGTGTGTGTGTGCAAAATACGTTTATAAATTAAATTATGAATTATTCGCTAATACAAAAATTAGAAATTATTTAAATATGTTATTTACCTAAAACTCCTGGAAATAGAACACTTTTGTCTCCTGAGAGATATTCTTCCACAAAAACCCATTAAATTCTAGCCTCTCCTTAAATATACCCATCATCGAGCGGGAGCATGGACCAGATGGGATAAATCTAATGGTAAACGAAAATGTAATTATTTGATATAATAAAGTAATACATAGTAAATATGAAAGCAAAAATTTGATAACTCACTATTGACTATCAATGACAATATACATCCGTCCATCAACTCCAACTGATCCAGGCAAAGGACCCTCAACAGTATCAGGCGATCGCTGCGATGGTTCAGACGGATTTTTTGTAGTCGGCACGTCTGTAGATGTAGTCTCGGCGATGGTGAGCATGAATACAGTGGTGGTGAAGATCCCATGCCCATACGAGGAGGTACTAATGCAGGAGATGAAGAGCCCTCCCCTTGACTGACAGCCCCGGGTAAAGATGAGCGGACCCTAACCCTATGAGGCTGAGTCGTACCATTCTTCCTCTTATTGTTCATGTTTTTCCTGAAAAACATAATAAATAAAATTAGACATTAGATTATTACATATTCATGATTATCTCAGACAATAATACAAATTTGTACCTTTTGTTAATTAAATGAAACACAAATTATCTTAATGATATTAAGATTATGGATTTTACTCCCGTGGGCAAACGATTATTCGCTACCTTCACTTAGATTTAAGTCATTACCCCAATCATCTTCATTTTCTGAATAATTAGAATCAAATTCGCTTTCCATTTCTGATGAAGACTTCGATTCATCATCGGATCCAATATCAACAAATTCATTGTCAACATTGATCAAAAGTTCATTATTCTCGTATGGCAGGCTTTCATTTATTTCATGACACTCCACCTCCTCTTCCTGAAAGGCTTCGCTTTCAATTCGTTTATTTTGTCTTATAGCTTTCATTTCAAATATGCCTCTTGGTTTTACCTTGCAAACGGCCAACCAATCCATCTTATCTCATCTTAGGCTAGGAAAAGGGAGGTAATGCACTTGGATTGCTTGCATGGCCAACACAAATGGTTCAAAATTAGCAAGTCTTCTTCTTTGATTGATTTCTACCAAGTTGTAGTCGCTTTGCACTTTGGTTCCAACATTAAGAGTTGGATCAAACCACTCACACTTAAATAGCACACAATGTTTTATTAGCAAAGCAGGGTATTCAATTTCCAAGATCTCCGTAATTTTACCATAATAATCCACCAATTCACCCTTAATGCAAACTCCACTATTTGTAGTTGCCCTATTATTACCATGTGATTGTGTATGATATTTGTATCCGTTGACAAAATAAACCAAGTAAGATTTAACATTCTGCAAAGGTCCTTTAGCAACATCGGAGATGAAATTGTTGTCTATTGGATGTTTCGACGCCTACAGAATGTAATTGGAAATTATCAATTATCAACCCTTACATATTATTCATAAATGTTATTTATTCATATGTGTAGTCAAAACTTACATATGTCTTGAACCATAAATGGAAGTATTTTTTGACTCCCTTATTGATATCATTTTGTGTTAGCTGTAGCATAAGCTCCCGTAACCATTCCTCATATAAACTGCAGTCAACCACATTATAAGTTATATATCCATTTTCATTGCAATAAATAATTTTTCATTATCAAATTATCAGTTGCACTTACTGCACAAATGGTTGATTTTCTTCGCAGTTCAGTAAGATATAACCATGTACAGCCTCTATTTCATCATCTGTGAGCATTCTTCTGGTTGCACGTCCTTGTAATCGACCGGATATGTGAATATTCGTAAATTTCCATCATTTGAACTTGTTTGGCCACCATCGTCATTACAAGGAATCTTTTTACGTCTTGTGCTAACATGTGGTTCAAAGTAATGAGAACAAAATATACTTGCTTCTTCAACCAAGTACGCATTGCAAATTGAACCATCCACTCGTGCTTTATTTTTAACATTTTTTTTAAATGATACAAATACTTACATGTAAATTGTTAATCACGTTAATAACAACTTCACAAATTATGAATACCTATATTTTAACCATTTGGATTACCTTTCGAATTGATACATCCATCTATATTGAACGGGGCTTGCCATTTTGGCTTCATGTGATAAATGTACTGGTAAATGCTCCATTATGTCAAAGAAACTGGGAGGAAAAATTCCCTCCAATTTGCAAATGATAACCGGAATTTCTTCTTCCAGTTTCTCCATGTCAGCCAGTTTTATCTCAGAGGAAGTCAAGTTTTTGAAAGATAAACTCAACTCAGTTATAGCTTCCCAAACTTTATAAGGCAACAATTCACGAAATGCAACTAGCATCAGCCTTTGCATGAATACATGGCAATCATGGCTTTTCATTCCGAATAATTTGTACTTTCGCATATCAACACACCTTGCTAAGTTTGAAATATATCCATCCGTGAACTTTATACTTCTCAACCAATCACATAGTACTTCCTTTTGTCTTTTATCCAATGTATAACGAGCTTTTGGATATTTACCCGTTCGAGAATCCCTATCCAACTCGTTTCTTTTACAGTACAATTTCAAATCTGCTCATGATTTTGTGTTGTCTTTGCTCCTCCCTTCAATATTCATTATCGTGTTAAAAACATTGTCAAAGACGTTTTTTTCTATATGCATCACGTCTAAATTATGTCTTATTATATTTGTTTTCCAATACGGCAAATCCCAAAATATACTACATTTTCTCCAACCAAAGTTTTTGGAAATGCTACTATTAACTTCTTCAGCTTCAAATTTTATTACTTTTAATAATTCTAATTCATCAATCTCTTCCAAGATTTCCTCACCAGATCTATTACATGGAGGATGGGAGAGAACAACTTTGTTCTTGAGGAAGCTATGTTTATTTCGTCTAAAAGGGTGATTTCGGGGAAGAAATTTTCTGTGATTATCAAACCACGATATTTTACACCCATTTGTTAGATAAAACGCATCCGAATCATTGCCATAGTAAGGGCAAGCTAATTTTCCAACCGTGCTCCAACTTGACAACATAGCATATGCAAGAAAATCGCTAACTGTCCACATCAATGCTGCTCTCATTATGAAATTTTATTTTAGGGACACGTCATATGTGAGCACACCAAATTCCCATAGTTGAAGCAATTCAGAAATCAATGGTTGAAGGAAAACATCAATACCCTGCTTTGGATTCTTTGGACCCAGAACTATTACTATTAAAAACATGTAAGACTCTTTCATGCACATCCACGGAGGCAAATTATACGGAATTAGTATGATTGGCCATGATGAATATTGTTGGCTTGATTGCCCAAAAGGATGAAAACCATATGTGCTTAAACCCAACCTCACATTTCTACTTTCAGAAGCAAACTCTGGGTGAATATTGTCGAAATGCTTCCATGCAACGGCGTCCGATGGATGGCTCATTACTCCATCCATCTGTTCATGTTCATTATGCCATCTCATGTGAGATGTCGTCATATTGGAGGAATATAGCCACTGAAGTCTTGGAGTAACAGGAAAATAATACATCCACTTCCATGGCACTAATTTTCGCTTCCTATTAGAATTCGGTGGCTTAAACCTCGTCTGATTATAAAATTTACAATTCATTAAGTCCACGTCATCTCCCCAGAATATCATACATCCTAGCCGACAACAATCAATTTTTTCCACTGGCAAACCAAGAGCCCGAAGCAACTTGTTCATGTCGTAAAAACTATCAACCATATTATTATCCACTGGCAAGGATTCATTGTACCAAGACAGGATTTCATTTAAACTGTGATCATAAATATGACCTTGAGATTTGATGTTTAATATTCGAGCAACGGATCCCAACTGTGTCATGTTATCACATCCTAGCCATAATTCCTGGTCAGCTGCATTGAGTAAGTCGAAAAAATTTCGAGCTTCTGGGTTGGGTTCTTCTTCGACATTAACTAAATTGGGCTGAATTGAATTCTCGGCTGCCTCAAAAACCATTCGGACATAGGGATTCGCTGCACCACATATATTGTTTGTCATACTATCTGCCCCCCCCCCCCCCTCTTGACATTTAGATTCAACAACACCCGGACCAAATTCCGAACTTCTAGAAGTGCTACAGATTATTGGCTCTCCATGCCTTGTCCATTCGAAATAATTGGGAACAAATCCCTTTTGTAGCAAATGGAGATGCATTTCCTCCGTAAGAAGATAACACCTGTGTCTGCACTTTTTGCATGGACATCTAATTTTTGATCCGTCCATGTATGCAGGTCGCGAGATTGCATACACAATGAAGTTTTGAACTCCTTCAGCAAACTCTAAATTAATGTAACCATCTGGCGTTATTCTTCTATACATCCAACTTCTGTCTATATTACTCATTATTGTTAAACTGTTGCGCAAAAATCATAAGTTTATAGTTAGTACCGTCACGTGTCAATTATCATATTTTATTTCAATCCAGTTCTCTATATAACACTTTCAATTTATTTCATAATTTTTTTTACCTAATTAGTAATGTAATAAATAATGTCAATTAAATAAAAAATATAATAAAAAATAATTAATACTTAAATTTCTTTACTTTTGTAAATTATAATCATAAAAATTTTGTGAACAAACGGACAGAGTTTCCCCTATACGGGTCCCTATCTCCCTGTCAAACAGTAGCAAATTTAATACTTCTACAAAGAATCAACACATCTCAACTCCACAACGAAACCAATACAATGTTAAAATTCCCCTTCCTCCTCAAACATGCATAAAAAGGATAAATTCACTAACAGTTATGAATTTATCCTTACAATGTCCAAAAAAAAAAAATGCTACGCACAATTACCTACATAACACTACAACATTTGTAATTTAATTTAATCATCACACTACGGGCGCTATATGACGTTATTACAGTATGATTTTTTGCATGGTAATTACAGTCAAATTACAATACGATCATGATATATATATATACAGGACAATAAATATTAACAAAAATAAATTTTCCAATTAAGATAACTTAATTCAAACATCTACATATTATTAACAAACTAATTTAAGTACATAGCAAACTTACGTCTGGTGAAGCAACAGGTAAGCGCACAAAACAGCTAGCTGCGGAACCAGTTGCGGCGGTTAGGGGTACATGCAATCACAAATATAATATAATTTATAGATGTCATCTATCGATTTATAAACATACGTAATACATAATTCAAATGAAATTAAACATAATACAAATTTACACAACACTAAGTACGATAACAATTTTGCCACATTATACACAAAAAAAAAAATTAAGACATACATACATATAACACATACTTCCAATATTAGTACATATAATTTTAACAAATATGCCGTTATACAAAAAATACTAAATATACCAACATAATAAAATTCATAAAAAAATATATACACCCCAAAACAATACATGTACACAAATTTAATACCATAATATTTGAACTATAATAACAATACATACAATACAATAATTTTTTCATTAAAAATAAAATTACACAACACACATATCTCACATATTTAAATCAAATATCTGCATAATAACAATCATAATAAAATATTAGATATATACAACAAAAAAGTTAATATACCGCAATTAAATACCAAAATAAAACATTAACACCATGGCACAATTTTGAAAAAATTATATTAACATAATAAATATTTTAGTCAAATATAATTTGCACACGAAAAACACTATATATATACACAAATAATATACAAATTACATAACACGTACAAATCCACTACACAACACAATTACAAATAATATTAACATAACATAAATTACAAACATACACCACTAATTTAACACTAAAAAAGGTACATTCCATTATAATATAAGTCAATAAATCCAAATAACATAACAAATATACACATTCCAAAAATTATAATTCAAATTACATTTAAATACAAGAAACAACTACATCAAAAAAACAACTACATAACCAATCTATAAAATTCTAAAATAATTAAATTTTATAAAATAATTTAAATACAAGAAAAAAAAAACTACATCAAAAAAAACACAACAACATATAATTATTCTACATTTAAATATAATATTACATATAATAATTCAAAAAATTAAATATATATATATATATATATATATATATATATATATATATATATATATATATATATATATATATATATATATATATATATTACCTGATGCAGATCTAGCCGGAGGAGGTACGCCGGAGCACGTGAAGGGGCGGAGAAGGACGTCGGCGTCGACTTGTCGGTGGTGCAGGGACTGGATGACGATGGGCAACGAACGGTGTGGGGGGCAGCGGAACAGGAGGAGAGGGGGGAAAGAAAAAAGAGGGGAAAAAAAAACCCTCCCCAGCGTCGACTCGACGGCGGCGCTGGGATCGGATAGCGGAGGGATCGGACGGCAAGGGCAACAGAGGGAGGGGGCACGGATCTAGAACAGGGGGGAGAGGAGGGAAGAAAGAAGAGGGGAAAAAAGAAAGAGCGGAAAAAAGAAAGCAAGGGGTTTTTTTAAAACCCCAAAATTTAGAGACAGAATCGAAAATTTCATCTCTAAATAGAGACGAAATACGCATTCCGAAATATTTAATTTCGTCTCTAAATTAGAGACGAAATAGTATTTCTATATCTATTCAGAGACGAAAAATTTTTTTCGTCTCTAAATAGAGACGGAAATACTATTCTGTCTCTAAATTTAGAGATAGAATATCATTTTGTCTCTATTTAGAGACAGAATAGATTTTTCGTCTCTAAATAGAGACGAAAATAACATTTTGTCTCTAAAAATAGATACGGAATAGAATTTTCGTCTCTAAATAGAGACAGAATCATGTTTCTGTCTCTATTTAGAGACAAAACATCTATTCCGTCTTTAAAAAAAGATAAAAATATGATTATGTCTCTATTTTTAGAGACGGACATCATTTTTCGTCTCTAAATAGAGACAGAAACATTATTTCGTGTCCATTTAGAGACAGAAAAATTATTCCATCTCTAAATACCATCTCTAAATTTGGAGGAAAATCAATCTCGCCAGTTTTTGCGACCGAATCCAAAATCCGTCGCTAAAGACGAAAAAATAGAGACAAAAATTTTTTTGTCTCTAAGTAGAGACGGAAGGTTCTTTTCATCTCTATTTAGAGACGAAAACTGATTTCTGTCTCTAAATAGAGACGAAAAAATTTCCATCTCTATTTTTCATATCTATTTTCAATTTTTCTTGTAGTGATTCATTACACTAATTATGGCAACTCTTTGTTTTCTCGCGTGTCTTTTCAAATGCTTTAATCCTAGATTGCCATGTGGCTATATAGCTTCATTTCTTTAAGCAAAAGCCTTTTTATAAATGGGCAACTTCATTTCCCCTCTTTCCCCAAAGCCTCCATCTTTTTTTGATGGCTCTCACTATGGAGTTTAGGCAGAACACGATTTTTGAGCCTTTCTTTTCCTAAAGATTCTCCCATTTTAGGAAGATGAGTGAATATTATTATCTTAGTGGGTCTCCCCTCATCGCAGTAGCTGTTGATAATAGGGGAATAGCCACTGAATCCGTACTTTATTCTCCATTTTCCCGATTTCCTTCTCTGCTTTTCATTTTTTGCCATTTTTGAAGTTCAGAAAGATTGCGATCTGGAGCTGAAAAGGAGGAGGATTGCAGCACCACATGGGGTATCATAGCTTGCATATTTCTTGGACCACCACTCATCAATTTTAGGTGCTTTTACCAACACTGGTTTTCCTTTTGAAGAACACCGAGTTGCATCTTGAAGATTAAGATAAGAAATTTTCCATTGTATTTTTCTTGTATTACAAAATTTTAATAAAATTCCCAATTTCCAATTCATTTATATTGCCTCATTGTTTCTTATTACTTTACAATAGTAAGTCGATCGAAATGTTTTGCAAGTAGATGTATAAAAATTTTGTACCTTAAGTTTAATTAAGCTGGGAATCTGATTAGACAATATGATCAACTTTGCTAATTAACTCGGGAATAAAAGTAGATAGCCATTTTGACCACTTCTGAAATTAGAGCTTTTAGATAGCTAAATCAGATATGGCTCTTACCGACTTGGGATAACATCAAGTCTTTAGAAAAGAAGCCCATCGAATTTCATAAGAAATGATCTTCAAGGTTTGTAGATATCTTGAACTTATTTTCCAATACCTTGGGAAGTTATTTTACGACTAGAGCTCCCGATTAAAGTACCATGCCTTTGGCAACTGGTGTTTATTGATCAGAATCAATGTCTGCTTTTACCATAGCAAACTTTTTTGGCTGGGAGCATTGTTCCCTAAAGCATATAATCATGACTTCACCGTTCAAATGTGAGAGTCTTGAGACTCACAGTTTTGTGATGATTTGCCAAAAATTGTGAACGGTCAATTTGAGCTCGTTTCGCAGCAAATTGTGTTTTGTGTATTTCGTGGTCATTTTGATCAGAATGCAATGCTTTGCTTAAATGCGAGGCTTCCCCTTTCCCTTGTTTGGATGTCTTGAATGATATTCTAAATTCGTCCACATCTTCAGATAGTTCTGTCTTTCAGGGGTTTGGGACCTTTCTAAAGCGAACATTTTTTGACTGGTAACAATCACCCCAGTACAATGGGTTATTATTCGTTAAGTGATGTAGATGATTGAGTCAAATTCACTTTGCAAACATTTGGAAAACAATTTGCAACTTGTATGTTCTGTAACCACTTTGGTTGGAATATAGTGCTTATTTGAGGGCATTGGAATTCTTATAAGGCTTTTAATGGATCTTGCTTTTGGGAGATTATCGATAGAAGCGAACTTTTTTTATCAAATTTTTTGGCTTTCGAGAGTTTAACGACAAAGCGAATTATTTTCGATATGATTTTTCTACTTTCTATAGTTAATCGACCGAAGCAAATTGATTTCGGTCAGATTTTTTAGGAGTTTATCAGCTGAAGCAAATTATTTCTAATCGAAAGTCATGAGTAATTTCTCTGATTTGAATTTTCACAAGAGAAACTTGGGAATTCTCAAGTTTTGATTATTATTTGTAATTTTGTCTTCAAGAGTCTGTTGACTTTTCTAAAGCAGATTTTTACATTTAAAGCATTTCTTTATCGATCTTTCAAAATGTACCCGATCTTGTCGGGGTTTAAGGACCACCTAGAGGGGTCTTATATCAATCATTCAGGGGTCTATTAACCGCTCTGAAGTGGACTTCAATCCAATCATTTTGGGGTCATCGAACTCGATGGTCACATTATGACTTTGTTGACATGCATAATTAACATCAGATTTTCTTGATGTCTTAAAAATCTGTAATTCATATATTCATCAATCAATTTGATTAGAATACAACATTACGTCGAGTACCTTTTAGGTGCATCAATTTTTCATAGCTTTTGGACATTTCAATTATCCGCCATCTCATTCAGATTTTATCTTTCAGGAGTCTTTTGGCTCTTCTATAGCAGGTCTTATTGCGAGCATGCATCGAGTGAGGCAGGCTTGATTTATAAAGGGAGATTCGATTGATACTTCTATGGCCTTGGGCTGACAGCTTCTCCGATCAGGTTGGTATCATCCCACCTTGAGTTGTCGCCAATATGTGTGTATGAGGAACTCGATACTTCTATATTTCTCTCACCTTTGGAAGCTTCCCCCTAGAATGTACTTGACCTGTTCTAGAATGTCCCTCCATTTGGGATGTCTTTCTTGTTCTTGTGGGCTATTCTGTTCTAGCTCCACTTTTGGGGAAGGCCCTACCAATCCACTCATTGGAATAGCGGCATTGCCTGGTCCAATTAATGTGGTGGTGTTCGTCCTTAATGCTTCTCTTCAGCCTTTACTATTGGAGGATTGCTTCCACTACAAGCAATATGGGTTCTCTAGGCATTTCTGAGTTTTCGCTCAGGGAGCTCTCCATCAGCATGTAACACAGCTCATTTCATTTTAACTTGGAACAAGCGTGGTTATTTTTATTTTAGCTTAGAATGAGGAGGATTTTGACTGGAGTCCCTTGCCAGAACGTGCTTTCCAACTTTTTGGGCTCATAAAGAGTTGAAACTCTTCTCTGTAACCTTCTTCACTTGAAAGTTATGAAGGGATCAAGGCTTTATTGCTTTCTCCAGTGCATCACCAATAGAGAGATGTTCGTGCCTTCTTCAGTGTCTCTTCTGAAAGGCATCCAGTCTATTTATGCATTGGCAGCTCAATAGGCCCCATATCTTACGAGAAGCAAATTTCCTTTCTGCTCTTCCTTTGGCTCTACCGCCAAACGACGGTATTTGTCTAGCATGCTCAATGAGGTGGTGCCCCCATTTATGTTAATACTTTAGCATGACACTGGCTCTTCGCGACCATTTCTTCTCACTATGCATATAAGCGACCCCTTAACATGCTCAGGGTTTACTTTCGACAGTTAGTATAATGGTGTGTGGCTTTGGTCCTTTTGTTTTGACTTGAGACATGTGGAGGACTAGGCATTCTGTTTCACTTTTCTCTTTTAAGAGAGATATTTGCATCCCTCTTAGAAAATCAAACGGTCGATTGACACCCCCGAGAGGAATGTTGCATTCCTAGGATACTGTCCGATCGGAGCCCGTTGCTGGTTGCCAATTTGAACAACTAAGATTTCACCATGAGCTATCGATACCAGATTTGTCGAAGGATATAGCCATTTGACTTCTTCTTGAACGTATTCGGACACCTCTATGTGCCATCTAGGGCTTCAGCATTAGGTCCGTCCGTTCTTTGTGGATAAAGATTCGTGAAGATGGAATGACCTTGCTTTTCCTTTCCATCGAATCAAGCTAGCATTGCAACCATTCTGCAAAGCTGGATGGAAGCTATAAGTGGCCATTCACATTCACGCCATTTACGGGGCTAAATAGGGAGCTGCTCAATTTCAATCCTTTATTCGGTGGGATCTACCTACAGTTCTGCTCTAATGGAGTCAGATAAAGACCTCTCTTCCATATTTTAGCTCAACATGCTTGTTGCAAACTTCCAAGATTACCACTCAAAATTTGTAATCTTGACGATTTCTTTTGAGGATTTTCTTCGGGTCTTCAAGTTTGGCCATATGGGTTGCCAAATGCAGTCTCTGTGAGTGAACCTTGTTACAAAGACGTTGTAGATTTGCTTATAGGGAGAGGTTGATCCTCGAAGGGGGCAGTAAGCTAATTTGGGATCTTGTCTCCTAATATAGTAGGGAGAGATCTTTCAAGAGGTCCACTCATCACGCCAATGTCTCCATACTTGTCCTTTTAGGCAAATTTTGACGATAGTTTTACTCTGGGTCATGGAGGATTCCTTTCAGGGTTTTCTATGATGGTGAGAACGTCTCGATCTTACAGAAATAACTATGAGCAAAGGATTCCAAAACTTCATCCCGCTTGTTGGTGGGTGTCGGCTCGCCCTCCTTCTAGCGCTTTTCTTGTGGCTCTTCCCCGAACCTAAAATTGCTAAGCCATTTGGACAAATTACATGATATTTTACTAGGTTGTCAAGAATTGTCTTTGCATTTTACTTGGTGACCAAAGTGTCATTTAGTTGTGCCAAAAATTCTTCATTGAATATACGAGTTGGATCGTCAGTGGTGGGGGATCCCTGAGGCCCATCTCATCCATCGGTGGATATGGGTTTGATTTGATCCGTGTCAAACGAATCATCCCTTTCTAACTTGGCTTGTATTGAACTTTTGGATCTTTCCATGGCCTCTCAATGAAAGCACCAAATGATAACTCTGGAGAAATTATAATAGAATGAGGTCGGTATGGCAATGAAGCTTAGACTAATCGGACCTGCGAAATTTAATACCTGTAAAAGAGTGAGCTTGGCTTATGCCGGGCATTAGCACTCTGAAGTTTAACTTAATAGAGTTTTTAGAGAGAGAGAGAGTGAAGAGAGAGATGAGTTCTCTTACTAGTGCTCGCCTGGGAGCAAAGTGACCTGGTATTTATATGAGTGCAAGGATCCACTTAAATGGTCTATCCAAAGTAGGTTGCGGCGATATGATGCAGAGTAGGTGAAAGATGGGATGGAAGCGTGTGTCAATGGATTATTGAAGGATGTGCCTTGTCAATCCGACCGGTCGTTCTGAAGGCAACTTATCCCTTTGGTTCCTGTGCCTATCTGCTTATTTTCACATTAGAGTGTTAGGCCTAAGAGGTTTTGGGCCTTTGGGCTTAGCTTTGGTTCAGGCCAATAAATGATAATATTTTGGGTATTATTAGAAAGTTTTACTAGAGAAATGAGGGATATACTTTTATTTTAGGTTTGAGATATAGTGATTTGATGAGAAAAAATCAGAACAGCACGGTTGAGTAGTGATAGCGACCCCTAAATGATAGATGAGTTGTGAGCAGCAAAATAGTAGCAATTAGAGCATAAAGCAAAAAAAAAAAAAAGATCGGGAAAGGGAACATCCAAAGAATATAAATTGTGAAATATAATATACATTATATGCCACTTTATTATTATTTTTTTTTCATTTTGTCTTTTGATGTTTAAAAATTAAACAATTAGCCATTTCTTTTTTTTTTCAATTAAATCTAATTTTTATATAATTGGGTTAGACATATTAACAAAACTGTGTAGTGTTATATATATATATATATATATAAAATTAAACTATAATTAATAAATAAATATAATATAAAATTTAATTTAATTGAAAAATTGGGCCACGAGTTCGGGTCGAGTAATTAGGTATTTTTTGATGGAGTTTTTCATGTTTCAAGTTCAGACTAGGTTTGACTCTAAAATTTTTTGGATCATTCAAGTTTTTTGGAGATTCGGGTCAATACTTTCAAGTGAGTTTAGATTGGATTTTCAAATTAGATGAAAAATTGAGAAATGTAATTATAAGATCCCAATTTTCAAATATTATCAAAAGCATAAAATACTTTCTTTATTGTTTGTTAAACTCGAGAAGCAAAGAAGAGAAATTTTAGGATTTTGATTAATATTTTTTATGAGTTAGAAGCAGCCTATGCCAATTATGTATGCAAAATGAGGAAAAAGAATGGTGGTTTCTTTAAGGATTGAGGATAGACTAACATAAAAGGATGGCTACCACAAGTAATAATACTAAAGCATCTAATAATTAAAGCATTTTTGACTTATTGTGGGTGCAATTCGATTCTTGAAGTGAATTTGATTCATTATGGGTGCAATTTTTGACTCATTGTGGGTGCAATTCGATTTTTGTACATTGTTTGACGAGCAAGTGATCTTATTCCTTGCTCTCTCTAAATTCTAGTCTATTCCATTATGCACCTTTATTGGGTTTTATAGTGCATTCATTAACCATAATATTTATATTTTTATTCAGTTAAGTCCTCTTGTATTTTACCATATTATCCCTTCCAGATATTTTTTTCTTAGGGAGGGGGAGGGGCATTTTGGTCTTTTCACAAAAACTTTAAAACCCCATATAAAAAATACCTCTTATTCTCTCTCTTTCTCTTGATTTATCCTTCTTTGTTCTTCTTCAATCCAAAACAAATCTCACTCCTTAATGATCCTCCAACCTCATTTTTACTAGCTCCTTTACCTTTCTTTCTTCTCTAATTCCATTCCCCCTTAAGAATTCCAGCTGAACGAGTTTTGGATTTTCAAAATCAAGGGTTTTCTAGCTCCTATCCTTACTAATTTTTAAATCTTTGAAAATTGATCTAAAAAAAAAAACTAAGGATCAAGGCTCCTAAGCCCCTATTTTGGTTGCATAAGAAGCATTTAAAGATGCTTCTTTTGGCTCCTATCTGAAGTCCAATAGTGCATTTGCAAATCCCCTTTCAAGGTTCTTGGATATAAAGGCCAAAAGTCATAATTTTTTGGGTGTTCCAAGAGTGTTTTGGTTATGGATGGAGTTTTGTTTTACATATTCCCTAAAGGTACTATTTTAAATTTCCTTTTGGTTTTCTCTCCCTGACTCTTTTTCTTTAGGATGTTTTAGATAACGACTATAATATGGTTTGTGCCAAGGTTTTGAAACTTGGACCAAACCGGCCAGTTCAATTGGGAACGGTCACTATAACAATCATAACGTTAATAACTTTTATTGAACACTATTATATTTGAATTTAATTAGTTCAAGATTAAATTTTTATTAAATATAAATTTTAAGGTTTATGGGCATTATTATTTTTATTTTACATTATATTGATAAATTTTTATATTATATTTAATTTAAATTTTCAACCTAGGTCCAACTTCTAACTATTACTGGTTCGTTCTCTAGCCCGAGTTTGAAAACCTTGATTTATGTATTTTTTTTCTGTTATTAAGGTGTCTGGAAGAAGGAATTATCGCCATTTTGAGAAATATTTCTTGTCTCTGTCATTTCCAATATCACTATAAGAAATTTTACTTTTTGTGCCAAATGTTTTAATGATGCATAAAATTTCGTCACTAATTATAACTTATAACAAAATTTTTTTTAAAATATCACCATACTATTTATTACTATAACAAATTATCTTGCGTTATTTTATGTTTTAATTTTCATCACTAATAGATTAATTTTGTGACGAAAAATATATTTCGTCATGGTTTCTTTAGGAGGGAAAATTTTCCACCATTTTTTTGGAGGAAAAAAATTTAATGACAAAATAATAACTTATTGCAATGTATAAAATCGTCACAAAATATTTTATTTTTTGTGATGAATTATTTTTATCATAATTAAATAAATTAGTGACAATAAAATCATTTCGTCACAAATAAGATATCGATATAAAAAATTTCTAATTATTTTTTTTCGAAAAATTTTAATTTAAAAAATTATTTTATTTATGACAAATAAATGTGTCACAAAAAATGAATATACTATGATAAGGTACAATTTCGTCACCTTTGATATGGAGGAAAAAATTTCAACCTTTTTCTTTTGGTGGGAAAGAAATATAATGCAAAAAATAGCTATTTACAACACAAAAATTCTTCTTGAAATACTTTTTTTTGTGACATGAATTATATTTGTTACAATTTAATAAATTAGAGACGATAAAATTATTTCATCACAATAATTTTTTTATGACAAATAAATATGTCACAAAAAAAGAATATATTATGAAAAAATACAATTTCGTCACTAATACAATCAATTTATGACAATAATAAATTTACATAACAGTTGGTTGTAATGTTAATATATGAAAAATAAATTATGTCATAAAAAATAATTGAATTTATGACAAACAAATATGTCATAAAAAATGAATATATTGTGGCCAAATATAAGTTTATTATTATAATACAACCAGTTTGTACGACCATAATATTTTATGATAATCGACTGTAATAAAAATATATTACAGCTAAATCTGATGCGAAACAGATTGCAGAATATTTTCTGGACCGGTTCTACCGGTAGAAAAATCAAAAACTTTGAGGGGTCATAACTTTTGACTCGGATTGAGTTACATGGGCCACTACATGTTAAAATGAAGTGATTTGTGCGATATACAATGATTAAATTATGGACAATAGGACTTTCGAGCTTGGATTTGGGCTGGTATTAGGATGGGCCCATTTTTTATGAAAGCACTAGCCTAATACTAGCAACACTAGCAAATTAGCTCGCAATATCGCATCCATGGTGTTGGTCGCAAAGCTAGACTGTAGAAACCAACACGAAGAAATTTGAGTGATTGAATAGAGAAGTGGCAGATTGAGTGAAACCAGTGAAAGAGAAAGAAAATGGCAAGAAGATTGCGTAACGTAGCTTCAAGGACCATGGGAGGTAACGGCATCGTTGGTCGCTCCGTCGCCTCCTCTCTCCTTCTCTGCTCCAGTATGGGCCTCCCGGTCGGCAAATACATCGTCCCTGACAAGCCTGTTAGTATCTGCTTACTCATACTCCTAAACCCCTTTGCTTCAACTTAAGTTGTTTCCAATTTTCTACAACATTACAAATAATCTTAAAATCCCTAATGCTTTGTTTGGATGGAGGTAGATTGAATTTACTTTTAATAAGAGGAAATGAGGTGAAATGAGAGTAATGTAAATTATATTTCCTGTGGTTTGCTTTTCTGTTGTTTGGAAACTTAAAATAAATATAGAGAAAATTTAATTTCCTTCATAATAATATATATTATTTTGACATTTATACCCTTATATGTTTAGGTGTCTGTAGACACCGGGTCCCGAGTAGCCAAGATCAGGATTACCCAATGATGAAATTAAGTGTGCCGATCTATAGGCAAAAAGAATGAAGTTGGAAGTGACGATTTCCTTGTCGATTTGTTGTTTTAAAATTTAATAAAAATGTATTTCAAAAATATTTTTAAAATTTATTTTGTGATGAAAAAAAGAAGTGAGTTTTTAAATTATAAAATAAAAAAAAAAAAAAAAAATTCCGCGCGAGGGACGGGCAGGCCGTCGGTCACTCATTCAGACGGGCAGGCCGTCGGTCACTCATTCAGACGGGCAGGCCGTCGGTGGCCCCTCTGCACCCCTGTTCGTCCGTTTTGCCTATTTTGGCCATTTTGGCCATAACTTCTTCATTTTAAATGCTTTTTAACTCATTTTTTTTGCAAAATCCTTCTATCTTCCAACCCAATAAATTCAGTGGTTTTTTGTAATTATGAGAATTAAATTAATTTAATTTCTTAATTAAAAAAATCTGAATATTAAGGGGGAATAAAAAGAATTTTGGAGAGAGAATTAGGGGGGATTTTTCTTTAGAAAACATTTTTTTCTTCTCTCTTCTCTCAACAAAATTCTCTCAATTTCTAAAGGAATTTCCAGCAATTCTTGAGACAAAAAATAACAATTTTTGTTCTTGAGAATTTTTTCTTATTTTCAATTGACAACTTTTTTACTTTAAGACAAATAAACTAATTGTTTGATCTTGAGTAAAATTTATCTTTCAAAATTTTATCTTTCTAATCATATTTTTTCAAATCAACACAAGGAATTGGATCATCTACCTTCATTTCTTCAAGATCAATTTTGAGGGTAAACATTCTTGGCTCAATTTCTTAGTTTAATTTTTAATTTCATTTCTTTCTTATTTAATTAATTAACATGTAAATTCTTTTAGTTCTATCATTTTGTTCTTCTTTTTATTCTTTTGCTTTTATTCAATTGATTATCATGTAAATTCTTTTAGATCTATGATTTAGTTGTTCATATTTCTTATTCCTTCTTTAATTGTTCATGCTATTATTTTTTTTGTTCATATTATTTAATTGAATTGTTCATGTTGTTCATATTGTTCATCTTCTTTTATTATTATTATTATTATTATTAGGTTTGATTGTTCATATTCTTTGTTATTATTGTGTTATTATTATTGTAGTTATTACCATCATTAGTAGTATTATTATTATTATCCTTATTCTTGTTTAATTTTATTATTACTATTATTGTTTATTTCTTATGCATGTTGATTTTATTATTACCTTTGCTTTTTATGCATGTTGGATATTATTGCTATTATTAATATGTTTTATGCATGCTTTATTTTTTATGCATATTGAATTTTATTATTATTATGTTATATTTTAGATGCATGTTAACTTGTTAATTTGTTAAATTGCATATTTTTATTATGACATTTTAAGTGGCTTGTCATACATGATGCTTTTTTATTTACTTTATTTTATAGTATGTTTAACTCATTTTTATTACTAACATGGCTTTTATTTGTTTCTTTTATTTCAATACTTATTTTTTATGTGTGAGTCTTTTCCATACCAAGTGGGAGCCCATGAAGATTTGAAGATCCATTTGGGAGTTGTTTATTATTTTTGTTGCTTTTTGTTATTTTGGTTTAATTGATTATTATGTAATTTGTAATAATAAATTTATTTCCATGCACGTAAATTAAGAAAATCACCAAAAAGATTTCTACTAAACTAAATTGGATTTTATTTAATAAAAATGGGACCAATGTCCTAGATTTTTTTATCCAAAATAAATTGTCACTTTAAAATTATTTTCTTTAATTATGCATGAGGGGACCAACGTTCTCATTTTTAATAAATAACCCGATTTATGCATGAGTTGTATTTTATTTACAAATGGGGGTTGTATTCCCACCCTAGTTTTATTGTAATTTATTTTGCTTTCATTTATTTTATTTACCGCTTTATTTATATGTTTGATATGCGTTTAATTAAATTGCATTAAAAATTGAATGAGAAATGGGATGAAATACTAAATTTAAAACTTGATTATAAACTTAGCCAAGGTATGAATAAATGGGGAGTCCCGAACTTGCTCTGGTCTTTGGGCTCAAGAGGCTAGAGGTTATCCTCCAAGACACCTCTTGTGTCACGAGACTTAGACGTTAATCCTAGGCCTCATGGCCCAATATGGATAAAATGCGTAAGTCTTAGGCTCTCCGAGGCGAGAGAAACTTTCCCAATGTTCTATTGGGTGGCGACTCCATGAAACCTCTTTGTTGCCCAACATAGACGCACTTGCGATTTATCGCAAGCTGTTGACGGACCCACAATTGCCCCGATCGCCCACGTGCGGGAGGTCCGAACGGGCGGCCGCGGGGACCCGGCGCGCGTCACAGTGGCGACTCCACTGGGGACATTGAGACTTTCCTTCGAAAGTACCTTGGTTAAAATTTACAATTGAGTTTTAATTTAAAAATTTTATCCCTTTTCAAAATTGCATTGCATCCATGCTAGAGCCTTAGAACTATGCTAGTTTGGTCCCTATTTTAACCCCGGTGCGTTCCCTAAGCGCGACCCTATTTTCACTCAATTTAGGGAAGTGTTAAGGATAATCACCAGCCCAAGCCTCGTACCTTATGGTATATCAAATGGTGACCCAATCGGTCGTTATGCTCATGATGAGTTAGACCCGTTGGCAGGGACCATGCTTGGGTGGCCCTAAAGTATCACTACCTTTTGACCAAAGCTCATGTATTGGCAATAGATACTTCCACTAGGTGAAATGTACCATAATATCGTGCTTGCTACGTGGGCCATCATATATTGAACAAAATCAGTTAAATTAAATGGTCTTCCATCAAAGGCTTTCATGCCCCGGTGGGCCCATCTTGATTTAATTGAGGTGTTTAAATACATAATGGCCAAACACCCATATGTATGTACATGAGATAAGAGCTGTTATGCTGCCGGTTTTCCACCATGCACCATACGCGTCCATTGGGTCCCCTGTTGAGCCATGGGCCAATCCCACCTAGGAAAGAGACTATGACCTCGTGTGCGGGAGTGATAAGGTTGTAGAGATCTATCTGTTTGCATGTGGTTGTGGATGCTGCATAGCATGCTCATGTATCGCGTGTCATTCATATGTGTTAATAAAAAAACAAAAATAAAAAAATAAAAAAATATGCATTTCATTTTTGTGTGTGTATATCCTTTTGTCTGCATATTGTCCCTCACAATTTTTTTCGTGCATCGCATCATATTATTGTAAATTATTGATCTTTCACTCATCGAGGACCATCTGCACTAGCACGATCATACATTACATGCCATTCATGCATCATTCTAACCCCTTGGTTTTTTCAGCCACTATAGACCATTTACTTGGGAGGTTTTGGGGTCCCCGGAGTTGCTCGAGGGGCAAATAAAGTTTAAGTTGGTTGGCAGCGATCTAATATCTTTATCAGAATATACACAGGCATTAGAAATGGCTGATCCATCACAACAGATTGAAGAGGTTCGTGCCCTAATGACCCAAGAGATAGATGAGAGATTTAAAGAGCTAGAGGAAAAGTTGTTGGCCGTGATTAAGGAGAGGATGGACGCTATGGCACTTGTTCTTCAAGCTCAATTCATGATGACTTCTATTAGCCAGGTTAACTCGACCCCGACTCAGAAGGCTCATGCAACGATGGCCGTAATGTTCCCGTCCACTCCCGAGCCTAGGCACAAGGCCCCATTCGACTCACCAATCAAGCTACTGGGAAGAGCAAAGGGACTAGAGCCTTTACAGTCAATGGGCCTCCTCAGTCCCTCGAACACGGAAAGGAAGCTAACTGATCTTGAAGAAGAGATTGTGAAGTCCAAGCTTGCAACTACCCGGGCACCTCTCAATAAGACTATTGCTGGCCCCGCAAGTCCAGGAGTTGGTTACTATGATAATAGCAGCGATACCCAAAGAGCAAGAAAAGTGTCAGCAATTAAAGCGGGTCAGAGGCACTACTCTAGTTTAGGCAGATCCTTATCTTGGGTACTCAACAGATTGATGAAGGAAGGTAAGCTACAGCCACTACCTGCTATGCCTGCCAGAAACCAAGGACAACCCAATCACAAGGACGATCAGTATTGTGCCTTCCACCAGCACACTGGGCATATGACGGACAATTGTGTAAGGCTAAGGCATGAGATTCAAGATCTGATTGATAATAAACAGATTACTGATCCAGAGTGCCGCAAGAAATAGGGGAGGAAACCTTCTAGTATATATGCTTTTCATATTTGAACTTTTTTTTCAGTCTTGATGTATGCGGTACTTGTTTACATTATATTAATGGCTTTTTGTTTATGTTCTCATGATTTCATTATGCATGATCACAATCACAAGTCATTTACATTTGATATTAACTTAATGAATACTCCTTCATGTAATCTCGAGATCTTGTAGCGTCTGATATAACTCCTGGAGAGAGAAAATCCTGAGAGCTGAAAATAAAAATAGAATGTAGTGGAAAAGAAACGCTAGATGCAATTAGGGGATTGGATGAAAACTCACTAAGAGCACTAGAACCTTTCTGATTACCCGTCAAAGCGACTCCTGGATAAGGCTGGATCTAGAAAATGATTTAGGCACTATTTCTTTGTATAGCTCTCTAAATGACCATTTCCTACCCTCATTTCAAAATCACTTGCTAGCCCGTTGAGCCTTTATTTTGGTATGCTAAATGCGTACCGATTTTATTGTTACACACATTAAAACTACCTTTCGCCTAAAATAATTTTGGCTTCCCCTTAGAAGAATGGCCGCTCTAGTAAGGATGGATGTACATTACGATATCCGCTTGAGCTATCCAAAAATTGCCCTAGGGAAAGTGGGTTTACAGTTCTGAAAGGGATTTTTAATCATTGATGATCTTTGAGGCCTGACCATTGGCAATCCTTTGGGCCATCAAAAATTTGCCCTGATGAAAATGGATCTACATTTCGAGAAGGGAATTTTAACAATTGATAATTTTGGGTTACAAAAAAATCACCCTGATAAGGATGGGTCTACCCTTTGGAAAACGAATTTGCGATCATTAATAATTTTTGGGCTACACTTCAGGAAAGGGGTTTTAAATCACCAATAAATCTTTTGGGTAATTAGAGACATAAATTTGTTAAAAAAAGAGAAGAAAAAAAAAAGAAGAGAAAGAAAAAAAGAAAAAAAAAAGAAGAGAAAAAAAAGGAAGGGAAAAAAGAAAAAAAGAAAAAAGAAGGAAAATAGTAGGGCCTAAGATAATACCCCTTGATGAGTTCAGTAGCTATCTTTCTTAGCTTAATTGTTACGTTGAGTTTGATAAGTCAGAGTATTACCCATTCCAAATTCGAGAATTTCTGGACAGCATGAAATTAGTTTGAAAATGATTTCATCATCCAAATGAACGTTGCGGCCATTTTTCTTTAGAAACCTGATCCTCCTTTGATAGCCATTTACCTAAACCTAACGGTACAACCAAAGTAAGACCTTTTGATTCTTAGTTCAATCTTATCCAATTAGCGGAGATGACCTTTTAATAAGGTTTGGTACGTAGGAAGAGGCATATGGTGTTTCTTGAGCTTCAAGCGGGGAGCCACGAATGCATTTATGCATTTGAGTTGAGTCTCATCCCAACGTTGCATTTAGAATTTACTTAAAAAGAAAAAGAGTATTCGGGCAAAAAAAAAAAAAAAAAATTAAGAGCAGAGAGAAAATTTTCAACCATGAAAATCCGAGAGAGCTGGTTGATAACAGGAATTTGATGATTTCAAGATCCATCTCGAGATTAGATAGGGTCATGTATTTTTGAGATTAATGCCAAATGATGATCATGTGTGATGAAATCAGACTGGAACATATGCATATATACAATAATATTTTAATGGAAGCAAAACACTTTATCTTGCATACTCAAAATGGTTTAAGTTCCAGTATAAAAAGCGGTGCATTGTTTCTCTTCGCATATGTGCAATTTACTATAAGTGGTCCTCATTGCCATTTTCATCCTGATCCTTCAGCAGACTTGCCCCGACATTGGTTTCGAGCTATTTGTCAGCCAAAATCCATACGACCATTATTCAAAAGCTAAAAGAATTTTGGACACAAAAAAAATTAAAAAATTAAAAAAAAAGAGGCCGTTAGAGATGAAAACCGTAACTGGCTCTCTAAGCAAAAGTTAAGCCAAAGGGCAGGGTGAAAACCTGGAGACAGGCAGTCTGTCCTTCAAAAAAAAATATAAATAAAAAACATAAATAAATAAAAGCCGCTGGATTGGGTTGGGTCCATTCCAGGCAAAAATTAGGCATAGGGTTATGTGAAAATCCCTAAAGGGACGCATTTCCCATAAAGAAAAGCTAGTGTGAAAATCCACAAGGGACGCACTACCTTTAAAACAATGACTTCCGATGCCTGGAGCAATAAGGCAACATATTTCGGATGATCTTCCTTTCAGCAAGATAAGACATAATTCAGGACATGAGTCAGAATCCCGGGCATATGCTCATTGACCAGGGGGCAAAGATGCACACCTGACGGTTCTCTTTGAAGAGTTTACGGGTCAGGGTCCCTAAGCAGAGATGCCATTTCTAGTTCCTCAGGGGGCATGGTGGAGCGGCCAAGCCATATCCTCAACGGACCCTTACCCACTCAGGACATGGTCTATTCATTTTTGCATGCATTTCATACCATTCTTTAGCAAACATCTGCATATGGTAATTTACACTTGCATGCACAATCTATTGTATATATTCCTGTGCACACAGCTTTGCAGGAAAGTCCAAATGAAGACCACACACATAAGCTAGTCAAGGACAGCAACGTTAGCACTTGCCCTTGCTGGGCAATCAGCTCAAGATAGAATCTACGCCGGCAAATCTTTGAGACTTCTTAAGAGGTAATTCTTCGAGGTCTCTTAGGAGACTAATCTCTTTATACTTTGCACTTTTAGCAGTCTGTAGCAGACTCGGTGCAGTCCTCTAAGAGGGCATCTCTTGCGCTTTTCGTAGTTTGTAGCAGACTCGGTGCAGTCCTCTAAGAGGGCATCTCTTGCATTTTTCGTAGTCTGTAGCAGACTCGGTGCAGTCCTCTAAGAGGGCATCTCTTGCATTTTTCGTAGTCTGTAGCAGACACGGTGCAGTCCTCTAAGAGGGCATCTCTTGCGCTTTTCGTAGTCTGTAGCAGACTCGGTGCAGTCCTCTAAGAGGGCATCTCTTGCATTTTTCGTAGTCTGTAGCAGACTCGGTGCAGTCCTCTAAGAGGGCATCTCTTGCGCTTTTCGTAGTCTGTAGCAGACTCGGTGCAGTCCTCTAAGAGGGCATCTCTTGCATTTTTGGTAGTCTGTAGCAGACTCAGTGCAGTATCTTCCTTTTGCGTTTTTTGTAGCCTGTAGCAGGCTCGGCGCATCGTCATCTACGGATGGCAGCTGTACTTTTAGTAGTCAGTAGCAGACTCGGTACAGTTCTCTTTTTGCACTTTTTGTAGTCTGTAGCAGACTCGGTGCAATCTTCCTTTTGCGTTTTTTGTAGCCTGTAGCAGGCTCGGCGCATCGTCATCTATGGATGGTGGCTACACTTTTGGTAGCCTTGGTAGTGGCTCGGTGTAGTTTCTTTCGTTCTGCGCTTTTAGTAGTCTTGGTGGTGGCTCGGCGCATCGCTATCTGAAGATAGCACCTGTACGTTTAGTAGTCTTGTCAGCGACTCCGTGCAGCGCACTTTTTGTAGCCTTGTCAGCGGCTCGGTGCGATTTATCTTTCGCGTTTTGTAGTCTTGGTAGCGACTCGGCGCATCACCGTCTTAGGATGGTTCCTTGGCACTCTGTAGTCTTGTCAGCGACTCAGTGCAACTCAAGAGGATGAATCACAGCACTGTTCTCGAGGGAGCAGCTGGAAGGTGGCAGCCTCAGGTACGCGCTTCTTTCCTTTTTCTGAATTTTGGCTCACCTAGGCACCCACACACTAGCCTCCCCAAAATTGGGGGCAACTGTAGACACCGGGTCCCGAGTAGCCAAGATCAGGATTACCCAATGATGAAATTAAGTGTGCCGATCTATAGGCAAAAAGAATGAAGTTGGAAGTGACGATTTCCTTGTCGATTTGTTGTTTTAAAATTTAATAAAAATGTATTTCAAAAATATTTTTAAAATTTATTTTGTGATGAAAAAAAGAAGTGAGTTTTTAAATTATAAAATAAAAAAAAAAAAAAAAAATTCCGCGCGAGGGACGGGCAGGCCGTCGGTCACTCATTCAGACGGGCAGGCCGTCGGTCACTCATTCAGACGGGCAGGCCGTCGGTGGCCCCTCTGCACCCCTGTTCGTCCGTTTTGCCTATTTTGGCCATTTTGGCCATAACTTCTTCATTTTAAATGCTTTTTAACTCATTTTTTTTGCAAAATCCTTCTATCTTCCAACCCAATAAATTCAGTGGTTTTTTGTAATTATGAGAATTAAATTAATTTAATTTCTTAATTAAAAAAATCTGAATATTAAGGGGGAATAAAAAGAATTTTGGAGAGAGAATTAGGGGGGATTTTTCTTTAGAAAACATTTTTTTCTTCTCTCTTCTCTCAACAAAATTCTCTCAATTTCTAAAGGAATTTCCAGCAATTCTTGAGACAAAAAATAACAATTTTTGTTCTTGAGAATTTTTTCTTATTTTCAATTGACAACTTTTTTACTTTAAGACAAATAAACTAATTGTTTGATCTTGAGTAAAATTTATCTTTCAAAATTTTATCTTTCTAATCATATTTTTTCAAATCAACACAAGGAATTGGATCATCTACCTTCATTTCTTCAAGATCAATTTTGAGGGTAAACATTCTTGGCTCAATTTCTTAGTTTAATTTTTAATTTCATTTCTTTCTTATTTAATTAATTAACATGTAAATTCTTTTAGTTCTATCATTTTGTTCTTCTTTTTATTCTTTTGCTTTTATTCAATTGATTATCATGTAAATTCTTTTAGATCTATGATTTAATTGTTCATATTTCTTATTCCTTCTTTAATTGTTCATGCTATTATTTTTTTTGTTCATATTATTTAATTGAATTGTTCATGTTGTTCATATTGTTCATCTTCTTTTATTATTATTATTATTATTATTAGGTTTGATTGTTCATATTCTTTGTTATTATTGTGTTATTATTATTGTAGTTATTACCATCATTAGTAGTATTATTATTATTATCCTTATTCTTGTTTAATTTTATTATTACTATTATTGTTTATTTCTTATGCATGTTGATTTTATTATTACCTTTGCTTTTTATGCATGTTGGATATTATTGCTATTATTAATATGTTTTATGCATGCTTTATTTTTTATGCATATTGAATTTTATTATTATTATGTTATATTTTAGATGCATGTTAACTTGTTAATTTGTTAAATTGCATATTTTTATTATGACATTTTAAGTGGCTTGTCATACATGATGCTTTTTTATTTACTTTATTTTATAGTATGTTTAACTCATTTTTATTACTAACATGGCTTTTATTTGTTTCTTTTATTTCAATACTTATTTTTTATGTGTGAGTCTTTTCCATACCAAGTGGGAGCCCATGAAGATTTGAAGATCCATTTGGGAGTTGTTTATTATTTTTGTTGCTTTTTGTTATTTTGGTTTAATTGATTATTATGTAATTTGTAATAATAAATTTATTTCCATGCACGTAAATTAAGAAAATCACCAAAAAGATTTCTACTAAACTAAATTGGATTTTATTTAATAAAAATGGGACCAATGTCCTAGATTTTTTTATCCAAAATAAATTGTCACTTTAAAATTGTTTTCTTTAATTATGCATGAGGGGACCAACGTTCTCATTTTTAATAAATAACCCGATTTATGCATGAGTTGTATTTTATTTACAAATGGGGGTTGTATTCCGCCCCTAGTTTTATTGTAATTTATTTTGCTTTCATTTATTTTATTTACCGCTTTATTTATATGTTTGATATGCGTTTAATTAAATTGCATTAAAAATTGAATGAGAAATGGGATGAAATACTAAATTTAAAACTTGATTATAAACTTAGCCAAGGTATGAATAAATGGGGAGTCCCGAACTTGCTCTGGTCTTTGGGCTCAAGAGGCTAGAGGTTATCCTCCAAGACACCTCTTGTGTCACGAGACTTAGACGTTAATCCTAGGCCTCATGGCCCAATATGGATAAAATGCGTAAGTCTTAGGCTCTCCGAGGCGAGAGAAACTTTCCCAATGTTCTATTGGGTGGCGACTCCATGAAACCTCTTTGTTGCCCAACATAGACGCACTTGCGATTTATCGCAAGCTGTTGACGGACCCACAATTGCCCCGATCGCCCACGTGCGGGAGGTCCGAACGGGCGGCCGCGGGGACCCGGCGCGCGTCACAGTGTCAGACTCGTGAAGAGACAGACTCGTGAAGCGCTGCACGAGTCGAGAAGAGGTGCAAGAAATGCACGAGTCGTGAAGCGCTGCACAACTCGTGAAGGTTTGCAAAAGAAGCCGCCCGACTCGTAAAGCGCTTCACAAATCGTGATGATGTGCAAGAAATGCACGACTCGTGAAGCCAAGCGAGACTTGAACACCAGAGCACGACTTGTGAAGAAGATTACGAGTCGGTCACTAGGAAGAGAAAAGAAGAGAGAAAAGAAAATGGCATACTTGTACCGAGAATCTTCTGAATTGAAGCCTGATAAATTGCTTATTTCCTCCCAAGCATTTCTCTAATTCGCCAGTTTCCTAGTATCCACTTTAGAGTGAACTGTAAGTGCATAATTCAGAAGATTCTTTATTATCCTACAATGTAAATGCACTCTCAATTGAATTCATTTTAAAAATCTCAATGTAAATAAGACATAAACCAATTACATCATACAAAATAAAGCATATCACTGATATTATGTAACTATCTACAAAATTGAAAGTTATCATCCATCTAAATTTTTAACAAATCATAAATTTTTCAAAGATAATCAACTATTTGCTTGAGATTGTACCTTGAGATACTGAAATAGTACCTAGCTTTGCTTGACTGAGATGATAAGTGGATGAAAAATAGAGTAGTGACCTTCAAAGAATAATTTAACAAATGATAATGAAATCATAAAAATGAAAATTAGAGAGAGAAGTTATCATCAATGGAGGCTTTAAACAACTGATCCCAAATGATAGAGAAAATAAAAAATTATATACTTGCAAGTTAGGGAGAACGCACCAGAAACGCCAGAGCAAGTGATTGCAGACCTGCCGAAGCTGATTCCAGTTTTCTTACCGGCGGCAAGCAAGTGATTAAAGAGCTGTCAGAGCTGATCTTGCTTGTCGATTCTCTATTTCATCAATGGAACAAATATTACGTGAAAAATGTTGAAGGACGAGATTAGAAACGTAAGGATGTATTTATAGAGGGAGGGATAAATTGTTAATTTCATACAATTATATCCTATCTCCCTCCCAATTACCTCGCTTTCTCTCCAAATTAGAGGGAAATGAAAAGCTACATACAGAGTTAATTGGGAAATCTTATTTCCCTTATATTCCTCTCTCTATTTTTGCATTTTACAAACCAAATAAGGGAAAGTAAGGTCTTTTAAATTTACTTTCCTCTCACTTACTCCCATTTCTCCCGATCCAAATAAAGAGTAAAACATTTCATTTGTTTCCTATTTCTTTTAGGTTTCCGTAAACGATGAACTGGTTTGGGACAACGGAACTCCCTTTCCCGAACCTTGCATCGATCGCGTTACAGATATTATTGGAAAGGTAATTACTATCAGCTCAGAAACATCTCATTTTTTAGTGATCATCTGATTTTGTAGGAATTAAAATGTAATTTTTGTTTATCGACTTTTTGGGTTCTCAACAGTACGAGGCGTTGGCTTGGCTGTGTGGAGGTTTGGGATTTTTTGCTTCACTTGGATTACTAGCTGTGTGGAATGATAAAGCTTATAAGATTTCATTTTTTAGATAAAACTCCTCTTCAGTTTATTGTGAATTGAAGTATGATTTTGATTTTCTATGAATGAAATTAGTTGGTTAGGGTGAGGAGTGGAATTGGAGTCTGGTGCAATTTCGAAACCTTGAGATGTTTCTCTTGGAACAGAATGAGATGTATGCAACTCATTGGCCTGAATTTGCAACATGTTGGTTGATTTCTTTGCTACCAAACTTTTCCATATAAATTATTTCGGACTATGTTCTCAGTACAAGTAGGGAAATGATCTTTCTTTGTTACGTTGAATAGGAAAAATCTGATAAATTGTTAACTTATGTCCTTATATTCACGTGCCTTTTTACTTCTTTGGTACTTGATTGACATACCATCATGCTAGTATGCTTCCATCTTCAAAATATTGCTCCACACGGTGCAATTTGTGTTGACACAAATTTGTTCTACTGCAGTGTGATATGCTACATAATCTGTGCTAATGGCATTTTAAGAACTATGTGTTTTGAGGTCATTGATCATTCAAGGAACTTTTAGATGATTTTATCCAAGTTTCTGAAGCATCAAAATGATTGTTAGCAGTGTTCTTATTGTTATTTAGCAAGATCCGTGATGATTTTGGTGTGTTTGTGAACTGTTTCTACTGCCTTTATAATCTGAAAATTTGCTGCCAAAAGAGTCGATTTCCCTACTTTAGATAGGAGAAATATCAATAGTAATGCCAGTAACATTGAGATTTCAAAACTATTGAGCTTGTGCTAATTAGTGATAATTTCTTATATCGATGGGAGCTTTGAACCATACTATTTTTTTATCTTATTTATTTATTTTTTGAGCCTATACAAATTGTTATATCTTATAATTTATTTAATGGAATGGTATGTCGATGACGATTATTGGTTGATTTTTTACTAGTTCCTCATATTTATTATGAAATTGGTTGTTGATAAATGTTCCATGTTTATCTATTTTCTTTTGGATATGCACATATTTATTGTGTTTCCTAAGGCATTATTACATATTAGTATTATATGCATGCTGCTCTAGCAACAAGTGGTATGATGCCTTCATATGCTAAAATCTCTAGTTTCTTTAACTTCTCTAATTTTGAAGAATGGATGTCATTACCAGAATTATTATGGTAACTTGCTATGTTCAATGATATGAAAATAGTTGAAAATATTTGAAAATAGTTACAAAACTTTACATTGGTTTTTATGTTTTCTTATTTTATTCTGAGGGGAAAATTTAAATGGTAAAGGCCATGTATGTTTTACTGGTCTTTGATTTTGCAACTCTTTGACTTGATTAGTATCTCATTTTTTAGTGGTCTTTGATTTTACAACTCGTTGATTTAGGTTCATTCCAAACTGTTGAATTGATAGAGATGTTTATGAATTTTCAGGTAACAGGCGTACTATAACACCCCCATCGCCGTCCCTGTTGGAAGGACGCCGACGGACGCGCTACACGATGCTCACTCATACAGATATGCATATGCACAACACGGAAGTATACTTTCAAACATAGCATACATACGAAAATATGGGTTAATTAAAAACTTACATTGACTTACCTTGCGGTACAGACTGAACATGCAATAACTCACACACATGCAGGCACTAAGCAAAAGAATACACAGAAGCATACATATAACCATTCAACGGAAGCATAAGCGAAATAATAAAACAAAGGAATAACTAAACATAAAAACATACTAACTATTACATTCCCAAAAGAAAACTCAAGATCAAAACATAATTAATTACATATACAATACTACAGAATTATAAAAGCTGAAATACAGAAGCTGAACAAAATACAGAACTTCTAACTCCTACGTGGCCGACCTTGCAGAAGCACGACTCGAACAGAACCAAACCTGCCACCTGCACGGAAAGGAAATCCGTGCTAAGCGATAAACGCTTAGTGGGGAGAACACACAAGAGTATGGACGGCCATTCACAATGGTCGCCAAGGCAAAACACATTCAAATGGCAAATGCGGATATTCATAACATATAAATAATTAGGCTTGCATAATAAAGGCATTCATTTCAATACTCACAATCAAACCATAAACTCATGTCCAGGATAGACCAAAACAGACATAATACAATACACGTTACAAGCATCATCATGCTGAACTACATACTATATCACATGCATAAACCTACATGGGTAGCAAATATCAACATCTTACCGTGCGGAGTCACATGAGCTTTACACATGCAATTGACATAACTAAGCACCCATGCATGAACTGACAACCAAACCATCATGTTAAGAATGCTAGCTAACCAACATACTTAGACATGCTAAACACACACACTAGTCAAAATCCAAGGTACAAAATCCAAAGCATCATATTACCGCTGCGCAACTCTCATATATAAAGTATCAAGCGAAAACACTCTAATAGCGGAGACTGAAAGCATAATCACATAACATTACATTCATATCATCAACATGCAAAAAGTACAGTAATCATCACATACTTACCATCACAACTGCTTCGGTTCACATGCTAATATATATAACAAAACTATGCTTAAGTCATATACTTAAATACATCAATCGAATCATTTCAAAGCATTCAGAAACTTATAACAAATCACATGACAAGTACGGATAATCATGTTAGATATAAAATCATGCTTACTTAATACAGACATACATTCTGAAGCCCATAGTCACATTCATATACATATAAACTGATTTCTGAAATCCTTATCATAATCAATCGGATATCACATTCTGATAGCTATTTCAAAGCAGCATAAAACAAACCATCAAAGCACCTGCTGACTCACAATAGTGGATAACGAGTGTACTGATTAGTACCTTACGGGTACAAGTCGGCCAAAGGGTACCTTACGGGTACGAATCAAAAACCATTTATTTTATCACAAAAGCATTTTACTGATGGGGGATCTTAACCCGATCCAAACACATTAAAAAGGATCACAAGGATCCGTACTGATGGGGGGTTCGCGAGGAACCAGTCGGGGGACCTGATCGGGGTCCAAACGTTCAAAGGGCGTTGCAGCTACATAAGACTCTATTAGGCATGCCTAACTATCCACTAGACTGACTCTCGCAGGTCATGCATAAAACAATTCACATTATGAATCGCACAATGCATAAATATATATATACATCATGCATAAACCAGAGTACAATAGACATATAAATATGCTCATAAAGTTGGTCATATCTCATACAATTCCCATTGCAAAACATAATACAGTCAATATACTTTAACATTTAAACAATGTTCTAAAGCATGCCAAGAATCAGGCAAAGAAGCACTACCATGCCAATGGTTATCAATACAAAATCCTAATCATGCGTTAGGTGAGGATAACTAAGTAAAATCATGCATAATCCAAATTACATTTAAACATAACACATTGAGTTCAAAGGCTAAAGCATAGTAATGCATTCGGACGTCAACCATATTATTCATATAAGTTTAGCATAGCATAATATCAATTATACTTCATACAATTCATATTCAAAAGCATGCAACAATTTAATCAATAACATTCTAGCACTACTCATCATACTAAAGCATGTCAGGAACACATGTGAAATCATATTATGCCAATGATTAAAAACGCATCAACTTAATCGCGGACTGATACAATGTACTCATAAACATGGCAGATTATTCTAAGAGAAGAATCCAATCAAGGATAAGCATCACAATAGGGGGAAAAGTCATAAAAGCATTTCAAGGTCATTTAAAGAAACTAGTCACGGGAGAACAAATCAAAACAGAAAATGTCATATAAGTTCATACAAGAGCATATAAAAGTAAGACATGAATAATACAGTAGTCTATCACCATACAGAAGAGATAGGAAATTCATTTTGGTTAAAACTGGGCAAAAACAGAAAATGGGGCTGAAGAGGGATCGGTCACGAGCCATGTCATGACTTGTGACTGGCCTCAAAGGAGGGTCACGGGATGTGACCTAGTGTCACGCCTCGTGACCTGCAAGAGGGTCACGGGACGTGACTCTATGTCATGCCTGGCTCCTCACAAGAGTCACGAGTCGTGACTCTATGTCACATCTCGTGACATGCCTGCAAGAGAGTCACGGGACGTGACTCTAAGTCACGAGACATGACTTGCCTCTCACAAGGCAGTCACGCTTCGCGACTGGGGGTCACGCCTCACGACTTCGTCCAGCCCGCCGAGAAGTCACGCGTTGTGACTGGGAGACAGAGTCACGCGGCGTGACTGGGAGTCACGTCTCGTGACTTGTCTCTCTCAGGGAAGTCACGACACACTGGAAATGGAAAATTCCACAAAAACGCGATTTCCCATTCCGAGCTACCCAGAATTCAAAAACTCGATAAAATCATTTTCAATCTAATTCAAAACACCACCAAACTCATCTTACCTTTCAATCGATCTTCCAAACATCCAATTGACATGAAACCATCTTAATTTAACAATCAAATCAACCAAGTCATGCATAAATACATTTAATCCATTTAAGAACATAAACCCTAAAAGTACAGTAAGTTCAAAACCCAAAGCTCAGTAACTTCAATTCAATCCCTATCATGCATTACTAACACATTTATTCACATAATCATGCATATACACATACCAAAACACACCAATTTCCAGAAATTAAACAATGCAAACCCATTTACAAGCCTAGTGAGAAATAGGGCAAAAACACACAGAACTTCAAATGCAATAAACAAAGCTCCCAAACCTTAAAATGACGATCCAGAATCAGCTTCAAGATCAAACCTCACTCCTTTCCTTGCCTTTACTTTGCTTTTTCTTATCATCCAACACTTGCACAAATAAAACCCACAATTACTCTTCAAAACCCTAACTCAACCAAAACCAGGAAAAGATGAAGAAGAACAGTACGTAGAAACCTTAACCCAACTTACCTCTTCAAGCAAAGTACAAACTCCACCAAGCCAAACACAACTCCAAGCCAAATGAGAAAGAAAGGAAAAGCAGAGAAAGGAGAAGAGAAGAAGAATGGGAGGCGTGAGAGGAGAGAACGAATGGGAATGCTATCTGTGTTCTCCCTCTCTTCCTCTTTCCTTTTTTCTTTTCTTCATTCAATGCCCACCTAACAAGCCCACATGGCAGATCCTAATTAGACCACAAACTCCACTAAGACTATTCCAAATCAATTAATGCTCTTAAGTCCTTAGACAACTAACACTTCACTCACTCACACATTTCTTCCTTACAAACTTAATTATCTTTTCAATTAGGTCCTTAACACTCCAAATTTCTCAAGCATAAATTACCGAAATACCCTTTCGATCACGACTTCGCATGCAAATCCCGACTAGGCCCATTTTGGGGTGTGACACGTACTTCTCTTTTTTCTACCTCAATGTGGTATGTTGCGTGCAACTTTATTGTTATTTTATTTGTATCTTTAATACATTTTTCTTTTAATATGATGTTTTTTAGCTGGAACTGTAAGGACCTGAATTGTACCCTAGAAAAATTATAGTGTTAATTGTATAGTGCAGAGTACAAAAGTATTTGTACAAGTATGATATGGTAAGGATATAATTGAAAGAGAAAATAAGTTTAAAGGACAAAATTTTAAAAGAAGGATTTTAAGGGAATTAACCAAGGATTAAATGGGATTTTGTCAAGAGTTTGACAAGTGGTAAGTTGAGAATGTGGCTTCGCATATAAGTAAAGGTAGTGAGGATGTGTCTAGATCAGCTAAAAGTGGCAGAGGAAGGGGTAGAGCCACTCAAGTGCCATCAGAGACTGTGGAGAAGCCTGTGCCTTCTGGTGGTCCTGCTCGAGTTTATGCTATGATTAGAGAGGAAGAGAAAGACCCAGCAGGTCCATCTGAACCTGTGGATAAGAGGAAAAATAAGGGCAAAGAGAAGGCTTGAGGTGGTAGAAGAGTAGATTAAGCTTCTTTTGAGGTTTAGGATTAATGTGAATTTGTATGATTTCTTGCTTTTGAATTATTGTTAAGATTTTTGAGAAATAGAGTTTGAAAATGTGTGTATATGTACCTTTGAATTTTTGTTTGGGTGATTTGGTGTGGAATTTGGGATTGGAATTAAGAGTATTGAAGTTAAGAGTGACTTTGGGTGAAAACGGGAATTTTCTAGGTTGGAAACCTTATTGTTTCAATTTGTTCCTTTTCGCTATTTTACCACTTTCTTTAATTGTAAAAGTTGTGTAATATGATGAAAGCATGTTTTGATTACAGTGGGATGAGTGGTTGAAGTTTAGAGTCAATTGCATGTTAGTGGGGAGGTTTGGCTTGGGAAGAGTTGTGTAGATCGGCATCTGTTGATGAAGCTCGACTCTGTCATGAGCGCGAAAGAGCTCGGTCACTCGAGCTTCCGCCGAGGAGTCCTCTATCATGAGCTCGACAAAGTGTTCGGTAACCGAACTTCGGTTGAGCTGATTCCTATTACGGGCTCGTCTATGTGCATAAGAGCGACCGAGGCCCTTTTGCCATCTGTCGTGAACGCAACTTTATGCGTGAGCGCGGTAGAGGCAATCTAGCTCTCTGTCACAAGCACGACACTTTGTGTATTTTGTCTCTGTCGCAAGCGCGACCCTTCCTGGTGCTTTGAATAATCATTGTTATGATACTATATATGGCTTTTCATTTATACTTTGCATGGTTTGCTTAGTTAATACTTGAATGGAGTTGATGTTCAGTGATTTAATAGATACTTGAATACGTGTAGAGTATTTGGTTTATTGTATAGAGTTTATATGTATAAGCTTGAATTGTCATAGTGGTGGGTAGATAAGCATGCTTATAAAGGGCTAGAGTTTGCAGCTGCTAGAGATTGGCCCATATGGGTCTAGAGTTTGATACCTTGGGTATCTAAAAATATGAGACTTCGGTCTCTAAATGTTGATACTGCTAGTCAGTATCTAAAGCACCTGTATCCACCATTGATGTGAATTCAGGCCATAGTTAATATATGTTTGTGATGGAACAAGTAAAGCTATTGTGACGCGCGCCGGATCCCCGCGGCCGCCTATTGGACCGCCCGCACATGGGCGATCGGGGCATTTATGGGTCCGTTGACAGCTTGCGATAAATCGCAAGTGCGTCTATGTTGGGAAACAAGGAGGTATCATGGAGTCGCCACCCAATAAAACATTGGGAAAGTTACTCTCGCCTCGGAGAGCCTAAGACTGCGCTTGGTATCCATTTTGGGCCAGCCAGAGGGGTCTTGGAAGGTAAACCTCTCACCCTAAGGAGCCTAGGATTAGCGCTAAAGTCTCGTGGCACAAAAAGGTGTCTTGGAGGGTAGGCCTCTAGCCTCTTTAAGCCCAAAGACCAGAGCTGGGTCCGGGATTTCTCATCTATTTCTACCTCGATTATTTTATGATTAAATTTTAATTATCATCAATTCGCTATCTCTCCACACGATGCAATTAATTAAAGGCGCATTTATTCATATTTGGAAAGCCGTAAATGAGCAAGTAAATATCAAAAGGCGGTAAATTACAATAATACAAGGAGCGGAATACAACTCCCTTTATAAATGTGCGATACATACACAAATCGGGGTATTGCTTATTTTGAGGACTTTGGTCCTCGCATGCATCATTATCAAAAATTTTATGTGATGATTTTGGATGGAGAAAATTGAGACATTGGTCCCATTTTTATTTAGAAAAAATACCAAGTTAATTAATAAAAATGGTTTAGTGACTTTCTTTCTAGCGAGCCTAAATAAACAATTTTACAAGAAAATTATATGGCAAAAATAAATAGAAAAAAGCCAAATAAACAAAATATTACAAATGAAGAAAAATAAATATTCCGAACGAGCCTTTTGGACCTCCCCGTGTGCTCGCGAAAACGCCCAATCAAAAAATGAGTTTAGACATAAAAAACAAAATACAAATAAAATAATGTTAGTAATTAAATCAATTAAATATACAAAATAATGAATAACAACTTAAAATAAAATAAGATGATATGAAAAGAATGATAATGGAATCAAAATGTTAACAAACCAAAATAAATGAGAAACATGCATTATACATGATAAATGATTAAATGATGTGATGAAAATAAAATATAATATGTTAATTAATTAGTACATGAAAATATACACATGATGAAAAGTGAAAAATAATAAATGAATAAATAAACAAATAATAATAAATCAATCATGTAACAATGATAAAAAGAATAATAAAAATTAGTAAACAAAAGAATGATGAAAATAATAATGATATATAACAAGGTTAATTGATGTGTTCATAATTAATATAAACTATTTACATGGCAAAAAGATTAATTTAAGTTAATTAATTTATTTGCATGTTAAAAATAATTAGGAATCACAATAAAATCATTTACATGTTAGGAATTAAAAGAAAACAATATTCACATGAATAAAAATCAAATCATATATAAACAATTAAATGGAACAAATATAAGAAGAATACAACAAATGAATAAATCAATAAATAAATCAATAAAAACAATATAATATACATGAATAAATTAAATAAAAATAGAATAGAATAGAGATGGAGCCAATAATATTTACCCTCATAATATTGGATTTGATGAAGGAAAAGTGATGATTTTCCGGAAAATTACTTGAAAGAATAATTTAGCAATAAAATTAATTCTCTTTGTTTATGGAGAAAACAAAGGAATTGATTTGTATGCTTAAGATTGAAAAGAAATTGATGTCAAAGTGATGATTAATTTCTTGTGTTTATGGAAGAAAAACAAAGAAATTAATTGGAATAATTAACAATTGAAAATTGATCTTTCAATTTCAATTAAACCTTTTTAATTAAAAGAGAAATCTGAAATTTTGAAAGAAAAAAATAGAAGAAGAAGAATTATGGAAATTTTTTAGGTCTAAAAAGAATGTGGAGGCCCCTCTTGATTTCATCATAAAGTATTTATAAAATAAAAAGGTTGCCCTAATTTAATTAAGGAAAACAAACCTATTTTAAGACAAAATTCTTTTATTTTTAATGATAAAATCAAGTTTTATTAATTAATTATCTAAAAAAATATTTTAGAATTTAATTTGAAGTCAAAAACCCAAAAAAAATGGGATAGAAAACGGATTTTTGGGTGAAAAAATCGGAAAAAGGGTGAAAAAAGTCAAAACTGGTGATTTCGGGCGGCTGTGGCAAAAGCACAGCTGTGCTTTCGGAAAAGCACAGCTGTGCTTTTGCGCGCACTGCGCAAAAGTACAGCCGTGCTTTGTGTTAAGTGCCTAATATTGCATATTTTAACATGTTTTTCATCACTTTCATGCATTTAATTTTAGCTTAAATTAGTACTTTTTACTTGTTTTATGATTTTGGTCTTTGTAGGGTCAAAATGGTAGAAAGGAAACAAATTAAAGCTAAAGGGAGTGAATTTGGAACAGCAATGAAAGTGCAAGGAATTCTGAAGTGAAAAGTTGATCTTGGGCTTAGCCTTGCCCAAGGCTAAGGAGCTGCCTTGCCCAAGGCTAACAGCCAAGACGCGAGCAGAATGCAGTTTTCATAATGATTTAATCCGAAGTTGACCTAGCCGCCACCTTTTCTCAGTCTGATTTTTAGGGATAATTATGCTGAAATTAAGGGGATATTAGGCAGTATTTTTAGTAGGATAATATTACATTTAATATTTGTAATTTATTTTCCAAGTTTAGATAGGATTTTATCTCTTTCCTAACTTATCTAGGTTTGGACTCCTATATCACCTAGAGAAAAACGTGAACAGTAACATCTTCTCCTTTTCTTCTTCATCTGCATTTTTCTCAAGGCTGTAACAGGGAGTTTATTTTCTCAATTTAATTTTATTTTGATTTTATTTCAATCATGTGTGGCTAAATACTCTTATTTCAGTTAAAGATAAATTCAAAGTCAGGTTTTAATTCACTGTGAGATTGTTATTCTTATTTATTGTTCTTAATTTCATATAATGTTCATGTTATCTACTGAAGTTTAGAGAAACCATATCTCAATTATCATTTATTTTATGTTCAATGAGGCGCCGTTGTTCATTTAATTAAATAATATAATGCTAGTTGAATTTACTAGATCCGTAATTGTTTAGTGAAGTCAACAACAAGTGGCAATCAGTGTAGCTTCCTCACAAGGGCTGTTATGTTGAGTAGATGCATGATTGAGTCTAAATTGATCTCGCGTGAGGTTGGTTGGCTTAGGTCAGGTCTTTCTATTTCATTAATGCTGTCAATGAATTAAATCCTTGCGCGTGTTTAGGGTTATTTATTGGTTAGGAATTAATTATAGTCTTACTTGATTAATTCATTAATACGGAAAGATTAGGTCGGGAGCGCGAAGCCGACGGCTATAACTGACCCATTATTTGATTTTTAAATTCACTCTTTCGTCGATGATCGGTTGAATTAAACCTGTGCTACGAATATCTTTGGCTGGAATTTTACCGCATATTGAATTTTCTTTAAATCAATTTATTGCTTGTTTATTTATTTCTTCAATTTCAGTATTTGAGCTTTTAGTTTATAAAAATCCCCCTTTTTATATTTTTATTGTTAAAATCTGGTTATTTAGAATTAATTCAGTGCTAGTCTCTGTGGATTCGACCCTTTCTTACCCTATTTGCAATTTATTTGATAGGTTAATTGAGGTATTTATTTTTGGTGGCTTCGACACCCATCAAATTTTGGCGCCGTTGCCGGGGACTAGTCTAATTTGATTTAATTTGTTAATGACCAGGTCTGAAATTCCGGGAGAAATTTTATTTGATTCGAAAATTGAAAAAACAGCCCGGAGATTGAGAAAAGAAACAAGGATACGCAAGGAACTTGCTGAAAATTCTTCCCGACAGCAGCGAGAAGAGGAAGAAATTGATCTAACTGACTTTCCAGCAGAATTAGAAGAGGAAAGAATGGCATAACGGACTTTGAGAGAATTAAATGCACCCCCTTTGAACCAACAGCCCCTGTGCATAACTTATCCAGCCTTAGACACCGCTTTCGAACTAAAATCGGGGCTGATTCACTTATTACCCACATTTCGTGGCTTAGAGAATGAAGACCCTCACAAACATTTGAAGGAATTTCATGTGGTTTGTTCTGGTATGAGGCCACAAGGAGTTACTGAAGAGCAAGTGAAATTAAGGGCCTTTCCATTCTCATTGGCTGATTCCGCTAAAGAGTGGTTGTTGAACTTACCATCAGGAACGATCACCACATGGACTAATATGTTGAGAATGTTCCTGGATAAATTTTTTCCAGCCTCCAGAGCTGCTGTAATTAGGAGAGAAATTAGTGGAATCAGACAAAATGATGTGGAATCACTTCATGACTATTGGGAAAGATTCAAAAAATTATGTGCAAGCTGCCCCCAACATGGAATCACCGACCAGTCCCTTATTTAGTATTTTTATGAGGGTATGTTGAGTATGGAAAGAAGGATGATAGATGTAGCAAGTGGGGGAAGCCTCAACAATAAAACCCCTGCCCAAGCACGCGAGTTGATACAGAATATGGCAGCCACTTCCCAACAGTTTGGAAGATATCAGGACCCCCCAAGAAGAGTACATGAGGTAAGTTCTTCTTCCATTGAAGATAAATTGAATGCTTTAACTGTTCTTGTGCAAAATATGGCTTCAGGTACATCTTCACAAGCAAGGGTGTGTGGAATATGTGCATACGCTGGACATCCCACAGACATGTGCCCAACACTTCAAGATGACTCACAAGTAAATGCAATGGGAGGATATTCTGGATAGCCCTACAGGAAGTATGATCCGTATTCCAACACATATAATCCAGGATGGCGGGATCATCCCAATTTCAGCTATGGAGCCAGGCAACAAAATCCACAGCAACAATTCCCACCTAGACAACCACAGCATCCTGCTCAACCAGATCCTAAACAAGGTAGGAGTCTTGAAGATATTGTCCATTCTTTAGCTAATAATATACAGGATCTCCAGCAGCATGCAAAGAAATCAGATTCAAGGTTTCAGTATTTGGAGACACAAATGAGCCAAATGGCACAATCCTTGAGTAGAATTGAGTCCCAAGGACGTTTGCCCTCACAAACCATAGAAAATCCAAGACAAAATGTGAGTGCAATTATTTTAAGAAGTGGAAAAGAGGTCGAACAGCTCCTGCCTAAGAAAAGTGACCAGAAACTGGTAAGAAAAGCTGAAAAAGAGGTGAAAATTGAGGAAATGGGCAACCAAAAGACAGAAATTCAGAACAGCCGCCAGCTATAGTCATCCGACCCCCGTTTCCTGAGAGATTGGCCAAATCTAAGAAAGAGAAAGAGGAAAAAGACATCTTCGAGATATTTCGTAAGGTTGAGGTAAATATTCCTTTGATAGATGCTATTAAACAGATACCTCGATATGCAAAATTTCTTAAAGAGCTTTGTACTAACAAGAAAAAACAGGTTGGCTATGAGAAAATAACTGTGAGTGAGAATGTTTCAGCTGTACTTGAAAGAAAATTGCCAAAAAAATGCAAGGATCAAGGTATGTTTGCTATTCCCTGTCAAATAGGTAATGTTAGCATTAAGAAAGCAATGTGTGACTTGGGTGCATCAATAAATGTTATGCCTCTGTCAATTTATTCTTCTTTGAACGCTGGGCCTTTAGAAGAAATAGGAATAGTAATTCAGCTTGCTAATAGGTCAATTGTTTATCCTGAAGGATTATTAGAGAATGTTTTAGTGCAGGTTAATGGCTTAATTTTTCCAGCTGATTTTTATGTTATTGATATGGATGATGATAACAAATCTTTGGAGTCATCTGAAATTTTATTGGGAAGACCTTTTCTTAAAACAGCTAGGACCAAAATAGATGTGTATGCAGGTATACTTACTATGGAATTTGATGGTAAGATGGAAAAATTTAATGTTTATGACGCCATGAAAAATCCTAGTGATTTACCTTCTGTTTGTGGTGTAGATAAAATTGAGCCTTTAACTCCTCCAATGTTTGAATTGAATAAGGATGACAAGTTACAGGTAACTTTGGGTGATGATGTAAATGTGGATAGCACTAATACATTGGAAAAGAAGCTGGATTTGGAAGCAAATTTAAAAAAAAAATAGTGCATGAACTTGCAGCCTTAAAGGAAACAAACAATTCTCCTCCTTGGGGCATTGATCAATTTTATGTTTATAATTCGAAGAAGAATGCTGATTATGTGTCCAATATTTTTGAAGTAGATGCTACTGCACATTCAGTAAATGAATCTTTTGAATTGAGTGATAATTCAAACAATTTAAATTTTTCATATTATTTGGACTCTACTTTCAAAAATCCTAACAGTTTTGAAAAAAATTTGGTAGTTGATGCCAATTTGCAGGAAGTAACGAATGGAAGGACATTGAAATGGGATTTAAGACCAGTTTGAGAGACGTTGAAACTCATTAATGTCTGGCCAAAGACGTTAAATAGAGGCGCTTGTGGGAGGCAACCCATTCTTTAGCCTTATTCAAGGCTAACGGATACCTATTTAAATTTAATTGCAATTTTATTTATTTTATTTTAGTTTACTGTCTTCTTATCCTTGATTGCATTCTCATGGTTAACTTCACTTCTTTTTTTTTTCACAGGTACGTTGGTAACAAATGGGCAATTCAGAATGATAAGCATTAGATATTTATTTTGAGCATAATAGTTCAAACGAACTAATACCATGTTCCTGAAAAATGAGTAGTTAAGAGTGGTTTTAACGGGGGTTTTAATGGGTCTTGATTTAATATCTTGAGATGCAGGTTATCTTTGTTTTGTGCTGGGTTTATTACGATTGTTGGGTTGCTGAGTTTTTATTCTTGGGCTTCTAATCTTTCAAAGGGTTTTAATTTTAATTTTTAATTCAATTGTGTTAATTTATTATTATTATTTTTTTCCCTCACCCATTTGCTATTTCTTCGAGGTCTGTGTTATTTTTACGTGTAAATGGGTTTTAATTGCATATTGTTGTGTTAATTTACTTCAATTGAATTAATTTTAACCCACTTACAATTCATTTTTTTAACCTCAATTTTTTTTACTTCCTTCTCCAACACAGGATCTACAACCACTCCATCCACCGGCCACCGGTTCGCCACCGATCAGCAGCCCCGACGCCAACCACCAGCCACCGCCGCGTACCAACCGCTACTCCGATCACCCCACCGGCAGCCATCATCGCCCCAACCGTCCACAGACCAAAACCCAACCCGATCACCGCCCCTCTCCAACGCCGATTGCAGCCCGAGCGCTAATCTCGGTCGACCCAACCTCCGGCCAACACTGCGACTCCGATCCCCTCACCGGAAGCCACCATCGCAACCCACACCCGCGATCTCCACCATCGCGACAATCTCCTCCTCCCCAGCTCACCGCCCAGACAAGACTCCGATCTCCCCCATCCACCATCGTGCGATCAACAGCAGCCACCGCGCGCATCACCAACCAGTAGATCGGACGTCGCGAGTCGCCGCCGCCCCGTTCCTCCACCAGATTTTTGCCCAATAGCCACCAACGCAGATCCAGGTCCCTACACACATGCTCCTTCAGCCAACAAGTCCCAGTAGCTGCGAACCAGCAAAGCAGAGTACCTCTGCTAAGAACAGGGGAGTTTTCTCCATTTACATTTTATTTTTTATTTTTTTTTATTTGGTTGTGTTACTCTTCGCCCCACGTTGTTGTGTCATTCCGCATTGGGGACAATGCGAGGAGAAAGTGTGGGGGAGGAGTTTGATTTAGAAGTGCTTATTTTGTGACTTTGTGTCGAAATTGTGATTAAAACTGCTGATTTTGCTTGCTGCTGATTTTGACAGTGATTTGAAGTTGATTTTATTGCTGGATTTTGCATCTAATTGGTTAGATATGTGCATATTTTAGTCGATACTGAAAAATAATTGTTTTGGAAAAAAATGTGCATATATAAGTTGATTTGCCATTTTGATGGTAATCGGCTGCTGATTATTATAAAAATCTTGAGTTGTCCTGCTATTTTAATGCTTAATTATCAACTTCTTATGTTTCTGATACATATACTTATGGAGTATTTTTGGGTAGCCATTTTGAGCAAATTTGCACACAAGTTTAGGTTGGCATTTGACCTTAGCTAGTTCGATGTTTTGGCTGTGAATTCTATGAAAATGTGTGCACATATAGGTTGATTTGCCATTTTGGTAGTAGTTGGTTGTTACTTATTGTGCAAATCTTGAGTTGTCGTGCCATTTTTAGTGCTTAATTGTTATATGCTTGTGTTGTGATTCTGTTAATTTGGTTGATTATATGCAAATTTGTGATATATCTACTTTTATAAAACCTTTTTGGTAACCATTTTTAGCAAAATTGTGCATAAGTTTTGGGTTAGAGTTTAATTTAAGAGTTCACCTGGAAATGGCTTAAATTGATGCATTGGGCATGATTTTTGTGCATAAATATTATCTTCATCGGAATTTTAGCTCTTGCCTCTTTGTTTAATGTTGTATCCATCTTGTTCTTAAATATTTGTTAAGTTTCATTCACAATTCTAGGGAAAAGTGTTTGCCTAAATCAGTTCCAATATCATTTAGTTTTGATGCATCAATTTGTTGGGCAAAGTTTGAGTAGTGCTCATGATCATTTATCCATTTTCATAAAATTTATGGTGATTTTAATTATCTTTTGAATTAGAAATATCAAGGTTCAATTACTAAGGTCAAACATAACTGTTGCATGTCTTGAAATTAGATTCTTTGTATTTTAGAAACTTGTTAAAACTATTTTGGACACTTGTTTGGTATGTTTGCTTATGGATTGACGAATTTGGTTATCAGGAAAAATAATAAAATAAAATAAAATAAATTTTACTCCGCTGTCCGCTAAAAAAAAAAGCCGGTTAAGAGTAGAGCTAGTAGCCGCTTGAAACTGTGTGATCTGAGTAACCGGGTGTATGCGGGTCAGAACCGGGTACCCTCACGTAAAAAGGATCTCTACATTTCTTGTAAGCATTTTAATCTTTTCTTTGACTGAAAAAACCGGGTGTATGCGGGTCAGAACCGGGTGCCCTCGTGTCCACTACAGTCTAAGAAAAAGAAAATGAAAAAAAAAAAAGAGAAAGAAAGAGATTGAAATGAATTTCCTGGTTTTCCTTGTTCCCTTTTCTATTGATAATTGTGAAAAAAAACTAAAGTGTCTAATTTGGTTTGACAAATTTTCTTTTATACATTGATTTAATCTTAAATTGGGATATAAATTTATGTGTGTTTAATGATTATGAACCTTGTTGTATCTAATTTGAAAAGGTAGTTGAGATACCCATGTCTTGATATGATTTTGTGGTAAATTATTTTTGGATTTCTATCTCTATCTTGCCTTGCATTTTGATTTATTGGGAACTTAGGGGATTGGAATTTGATATTTGGGTGAATGAACTTTTGAAAGGATTATGCTTGAGATTTAATTTATGCTTGAGGACAAGCATGGGATAAGTGTGGGGGAATTTGTTAAGTGCCTAATATTGCATATTTTAACATGTTTCTCATCACTTTCATGCATTTAATTTTAGCTTAAATTAGTACTTTTTACTTGTTTTATGATTTTGGTCTTTGTAGGGTCAAAATAGTAGAAAGGAAACAAATTAAAGCTAAAGGGAGTGAATTTGGAACAGCAATGAAAGTGCAAGGAATTCTGAAGTGAAAAGCTGATCTTGGGCTTAGCTAAGGGGCAAGGTTCCTTATCTACTGAAGTTTAGAGAAACCATATCTCGATTATCATGTATTTTATGTTCAATGAGGCATCGTTGTTCATTTAATTAAATAATATAATGCTAGTTGAATTTACTAGATCCGTAATTGTTTAGTGAAGTCAACAACAAGTGGCAATCAGTGTAGCTTCCTCACAAGGGCTGTTATGTTGAGTAGATGCATGATTGAGTCTAAATTGATCTCGCGTGAGGTTGGTTGGCTTAGGTCAGGTCTTTCTATTTCATTAATGCTGTCAATGAATTAAATCCTTGCGCGTGTTTAGGGTTATTTATTGGTTAGGAATTAATTATAGTCTTACTTGATTAATTCATTAATACGGAAAGATTAAGTCGGGAGCGCGAAGCCGACGGCTATAACTGACCCATTATTTGATTTTTAGATTCACTCTTTCGTCGATGATCGGTTGAATTAAACCTGTGCTGCGAATATCTTTGGCTGGAATTTTACCGCATATTGAATTTTCTTTAAATCAATTTATTGCTTGTTTATTTATTTCTTCAATTTCAGTATTTGATTGCTTTTAGTTTATAAAAATCCCCCTTTTATATTTTTATTGTTAAAATCTGGTTATTTAGAATTAATTCAGTGCTAGTCTCTGTGGATTCGACCCTTTCTTACCCTATTTGCAATTTATTTGATAGGTTAATTGAGGTATTTATTTTTGGTGGCTTCGACACCCATCACTTTCAAAGCACAGCCGTGCTTTCAAAGCACAGCCGTGCTTTCAAAAGCACAGCCGTGATTTTCAGGCAGCAGCTTTTTTTTTTAATTATCTAAAAAAATATTTTAGAATTTAATTTGAAGTCAAAAACCCAAAAAAAATGGGATAAAAAACGGATTTTTGGGTAAAAAATCGGAAAAAGGGTGAAAAAAGTCAAAACTGGTGATTTCGGGCGGCTGTGGCAAAAGCACAGCCGTGCTTTCTAAAGCACAGCCGTCTTTTCAGGCAGCAGCTTTTTTTTTTATTTTTTTTAAAAAAAATTTAAATTGACTAAAAACACTATAATTTTAAGCCCCTATTTTTCAAAACTAATTTTTTAAATATTTTTATTATTTTCTAATTTTTCACTCTAAAATGCAAATTTGACGAGAAAATCATCACTTTTAACCTTTTAAGCCTGTGAAGGCAATTATCATCATTGGGTAACTTCGATCTAGGCTGACTCAGGACCCGGTGTCTACAGCTATGATCTGTTATGTGTATATGAATGTACAAGTATATGACCATATGTGAGATGTAATGATACTTTATCTCTTACCGTTTATGATAAATGTCACAGCTAAAGAATATGTATATGCTGTAGTTTATGTTTTTGGATAAAGGCATATGATATGTAACGTGTGCATGTACATGACAATTGTGTGCGATATGATATGTATATATGAAATGTTGTTGACTTCTCTAGAAGTCCTTTGCTTCTATATATTCCCACTAAGCGTTATCACTTAGCAAGAGTGTTTTCCCGTGTAGGCATGCAGGTTCAGATCGGTTGTGGGAGTCATTCATCTGCTGGCCACTAGGAGTTGGAAAGTGGAGTCTTGCTTTTGTATATGATTCTTTTTATAGTGTTAAGTATTCTATATATGTAAAGAATATATATGTTTATATGAATATGTAAATGCTAAATAGAGGCATGATCATGTAATGTAAGGATGATGATATTTATAATATAAATATTTGATTAAGTTTATATATGAAAAGTATGTTTTAATTAATTATGTTTCTTTTTCGCTGCATGATGAGATATTTCGCTATAGTATGAGTGTATTGTTTCGTATTGTATGCGTATTTGTGTGTGTAGCGACTCCGATATCATCCCAAGGGGTATTGGGCCGTTACAGGAACATTTTAAACTTAGGAGAAATTGACAAAAAATGTCAAATATTTCTGGTTTGTGAGAACTTACTAATCCTTGTAAAAGGATAAATTATCTAGTTTAGAAATATTTGCATGAAATTAGATGGAATTGTTGTAGTCTGCAAGTTTTGTTCAGAGAACCCTTTTGAAAACTGATTCCTAATGGTGTTGTTGGTTGTACCTCTTCCAAATCCATTGGTTTGTCAAGTTTGTGCAACATATTTTCAGAGAATTTGGTTAGCTTTATAGTTGTATTTCGGACTCAGCTTTCATATTTTATATCAAGCCTGTGTTGGGATGATGTTTTTATTTTCCACTCATAATTTCAGCAACAGAGCCACTAAAAATTCAAATGGGATGAATGTTGATTGAATTCTCTAATGTAAATTATATGTACATGTGCATTTATTTTTCCTGTGTTTAATGATATGAAAATAGTTGAAAATATTTAAAAATAGTTGTAGTTTTTTTACATTAGTTTTTGTGTTTTCTTATTTTATTTTTCCAAGCATTTGGAACATATGATATTCTTATGTCATACTATTATATTGTTCTTGTTCTAATGTTTTGCATATGGTTGAGTTTTTTTATCTAATATATGATTTTTTTTTGTAGGAACAAGATGCATATTTTGAAATCTCAACAGAGTTTATTTCTGAATTATGGATTAGAATATTTTAATTTTTTGCATTAGGTAGTCTCTTTTTATTTAATTGACCTTTTGTTTAAATAAATACTTTATATTGGTTGATTGACAATTTACTTTCCAAATTTAATTGATTGTACACTATTAAATTTAAAATGTGTCATTTTTAGTGCAACGCATATATAACAAGTATATTTGTCATAATTTTTTGACTTGTTAGTTCACAAATGGCGATATAATGTTCACGATTACGATATTAATATTGTCATAAAAAGTGTTATTTAATGATAATAAAAAGTTGTCACTAAAACTATTTTTTTGTGACAATTATTTTTGTCCGTATTTATGTCACTAATTTGTAAAATAAAGTGACAATTTATATTCATCATTAATATACATTAATTTAATAACGAAATCATTTTTCGTCACTTAAATTATTAGATTTAGTGAAGATATGTATTATTTTATGACGAAAATTACATTTATTTGTGACGACAATTACGTAACAAATACTTAATGGTTTTAATTATAAATAGAGTTTGGTCATTAAAAATACTTAATTTGATGACGAATTCTAAATTTGTCATAAAAAATGCCAATATTTTGTGACGATAAACAATATAATATGACGAAATATAATTTTATTTATGACATAATTTTTGTTATAAAAAGTAAGAAACAAATGTGATGATAATCATTTTCGTCACAAAAAATAATACTTACGGTGACAAATAACTAAATTGTCACATAAACTTTTATTTTACGCGCCTACCGTTATGTTCTCTGTGACGATAAAAATTCATCACCTTATTCTTTTAGTGACGAAAATTGAATTTTTCAAGAAAATTTTTTGCGTCATAAAAGGCGTAATTTCTTGTAGTGTATTAAGTTTGTCATTTTCAATCACTACAAGAAATTGTAGTTTTCGCGACAGAAATTTAACGACGGAACAATTTCTCCTTTCCGTCGCAAATTAGGGACGAAATTATTTTTTCGTCGCTAATTAGCTACGATAAAAAAATTTCGTCGCTAATAGGGACGGTAAAAAAAATCTGTCGCTAAAAATTGCAGGAATAATTTACCTTCAGTTTTAACGACCGAAATTATGGCGGAAATTAAAATCCATCGCTAAAAATTGCGGGAATAATTTCCCTTCAGTTTTAACGACCGAAATTACGGCAGAAATTAAAATCCGTCTCTAATTTTAGCGACGGAATTTCAATTTCCGTCGCTAAAATTATTAAAAAAATAATTTCTTTTATTAGCGATGGAAATCAAAATTCGTCGCTAAAATTAGCGACAAATTTTCAATTTTCGTCGCTAAAATTATTAAAAAATATAATTTCTTTTATTAGCGACGAAAATTAAAATCCGTCACTAATTTTAGCGACGGAATTTCAATTTTCGTCGCTAAAATTATTAAAAAATATATTTTCTTTTATTAGCGACAGAAATTAAAATCCGTCCCTAAAATTAGCGATGGAATTTCAATTTCCGTCGCTAAAATTTCCCTATAAATTCTAACTTTTCTCTCTCCTTCCCCTCTCTCCTCCCTCTCCCCTCTCTTCTGATCCCCCTCCTCTGCGCCTCTGCCCACCGCCGCCCTCCACCGGCAGATCCGGCCTTCCCACCGACGTCCGCCGTCGATCCGACTCGGACTACCCACCTCCGACCTCCTCCTCTCCCTCCCCTCCCTCTCCCCTTCCTTTCCCGCTCCACCTCTCCTCCTCCGCGCGTGGCCATATTTCTTCCGGCGTCGGTGGTTGCTGCTCCGGCATGGTAGACGTCCAGTCAACTCCGGCTTCCCTTGCCTTCCCTCCTCTAGCAGCATCAAGTAAGGAAGATGTTGTTTTTTTTAATTAATTAATTAATAAATATTATTATTATTATTATTATTATTATTTAAAAGGTTAATATTATTAAATAAAATTCTGAATTACTGTTATTGTTGATAGAATTTATATTTTTTATTTATGTTAATTAAACATTTCATTATTGTTAAAGAATAATATGAATAATAATTTTGAAGAATATATTATTATTAGTATTAGTTAGATTATTGTAAAATAATTAAATGGAATATTTATTAGTGTTAGTATTATTAGAAAATAATAAACTTAATAATTTATTTGAGGATTTTAGTAGTGTTAATATTGTTGAGTAATAATAAATTGCGAATAAATTGAAAATTAAGTGGTTGATTAATATTATTATTGTTAATGTGGATTGTTATTGTTGTTAGAATAATTATCTATTTATGTTAAATAAACATTATTTTGAAAATTTAACTTTAATTGATTATAACAAATATTAAAATATAATCATAATTTGATATATGGTCTGATATTTTATAAAATGCCGATTAAGTATTATAAATGATAGCGATTTTAATTGTTTGTAAAGTCAAATAAATTGGAGCATTCATATGACCATATCATATGTGGTTATACCTTTGATATATATGGAATGTGAATATAGATTTTATTGCCAAATAACTTATTACTTTAATAGTGAATATTGAATTTCTATGAATGAATAACAGCATTTAAACTATGAAAATAACACACTAATTTATGTTTTTCGGATGTGAAATAAAATGTTTGATATGATTGTTAAATTAAGGCAAATTATCTAATAATCACATTCCAATATTTTAATTAATTGGTGACTAACGTAAATTTCCAGTAAAGACTAAAGAGCTATTGCTTGTGAATATTTTAATAAGATATATATATATATATATATATATATATTAAATGCAATAAGAAACAGTAAATTGTAATAATAATTTATTAATAAATTCACACATGATGATCGATTTGATTTAAACAAGATTCAATTCTAAAACATAGAATACCAACATGATAAACGTTACTTAATTTTATGGAAAAAAGGGAACAAAATGAAATTGAGTAGGGCCATAGGAAAAAAATAAAAACCCTAGTCGGAATTTCACTTTATGCTAATTTGTATTATTGATATTGTTTTTTTTGTTAGATAATAATATAAATAATTAACGTAAATGAATTAATTAATATTATTATTATTATGTAGATTATTATTAAATAATATTCTTATAAACTTAATTTTTTATTATTATTGTTGATTTTATTGTTGTTGTAATGAAAATGACTATAATATGACAATTTGTGTTTTTCTTTTTATTTAGCATAATAATCAGTATAATTATTGTTTGAATGACTAGCAATTGTCATAAATAATTTTGTAATTTTTGTAATAATAGTTGTATTTTGAATTTCTAGTAATATTAACTAATATATTAACCTTTTTTTTGGAAATTAGATATACATAATTCTAATTAAGATGTCACCTTGTTCATGCAACAGTTTTGGAATTAATTATGTGTACCGTAGATAGATCTTGGATGTATAGACGAAAAACAAAGGATGGTTACATTAATCCTGAATTTGTGGAATGGGTTCAGTCATTTATTGAATATGCAAGTTCTCAACCTGCACATATGGACGGGGCTAAAATAAGATGTCCATGTAAAAAGTGCAAACACCTTAGTTATCTTCCAGTTGATGAAGTGTATTTTCATTTGTTAAGAAAGGGATTTGTCCAAAATTATTTTGAGTGGACACGACATAGGGAACCATCAATATGTAGCACCTCGATGGGAAATATGGGTAACATGTCGGCAACTGAGGGTCAATTTGAAAGAGAGGGGAAATTTAATACATATGATGTAAGGGTCACTGATAATCCATACGTCCAAATGGTTTACGATGCAGCTGGCCGTGATTTTAGGGAAAATACACCCATGCTGGAAGAACCCAACGAAAATGCGACAAAATTTTATGATTTGCTAAATTCAACAGATCAAGAGTTATGGCCAGGCTGTGATAACATGACTCAATTATCTTTGGTCGCTCGAATATTGAATATAAAATCCGAAGGCCATATTTCGGATCTGAGTTTTGACAAAATTCTTGCTTGGTATAATGAATCATTGCCTCCTGACCATAAAATGGTTGATAATTTATACAGTGTGAAGAAAAGGATTAGTGGTTTAGGTTTGCCTGTTGAGAAAATTGACTGTTGCCGATTGGGATGTATGTTATTTTGAAGGGATGGCTTGAATTTACAAGAGTGCAAATTTTGCAGTCAACCTAGGTACAAACCTAGGAATTGCAATGGTAAGCAGAAATTGGTACCTTGGAAACGTATGTATTTTTTTTCGTTAACTCCTAGGCTTTAAAGACTATATGCATCCGAAGTTACTACACCTCACATGAGATGGCATGATGAGCACGAAAACACAGGTGGAATAATGAGCCATCCATCAAATACAGTTGCATGGAAATATTTCAATAACACCCATCCTGATTTTGCTGCTGAATCTCGGAATGTTCGGCTGTGTTTGAGCACTAACGGATTTCAACCTTTTGGTCAATCAGGGCAACAATATTCGTCCTGGCCAATCATAATTACTCTTTATAATTTGCCTCCATGGATGTGTATGAATGAGGCATATATGTTCTTGATAGTTATTATTCCAGGGCCTAAAAATCCGAAGCACAAAATTGATGTATATTTACAGCCGTTGATTTATGAATTGCAACAGCTTTGGGAAATCGATATTGAAACATATGATGCATCACTTAAACAGAATTTTATGATGAAAGCAGCATTAATATGGATGGTAAGTGACTTCCCCTCCTATGCTATGTTGTCGGGTTGGAGCACGGCTGGAAAACTAGCTTGTCCTTACTGTGGCGATGATTCAGATGCTTTTTATCTTCAACATGGGTGCAAAACTTCTTGGTTTGACAACCACAGGAAATTCCTTCCACCTGATCACCCGTTTCGACGAAATAAGAATAGGTTTATTAAGAATAGAGTTGTACAAGCTAGTTCTCCTGTTATCAGAAGTAGTGAGCAAATTTTACAAGACATTGATGAATTGGGTTTACTTATAGTAACAGAACTCGATGCTGATGAAGTTAATGGAAGAATCAACAAAAACTTTAGTTGGAGGAAAAGAAGCATTTTTTGGGATTTGCCATATTGGAAGACTAATTTGTTACGGCATAATCTAGATGTGATGCACATTGAAAAAAATATTTTTGATAATGTGTTCAACACCATTATGAATATAGAAGGGAAGACCAAGGACAATGCAAAATCACGGGCAGATTTAAAGTTGTTATGTAGAAGGCCTGAGTTAGATAAAGATTACGTAACCGAAAAATATCCCAAAGCCACTTTGGACAAAAAATAAAAGGAGGTATTGTGTGAGTGGTTAAAAGGACTAAAGTTTCCGGATGGTTACGTATCGAACTTGGCAAGGTGCGTAGACATAAGAAAGTACAAATTATTCTGTATGAAAAGTCATGATTGTCACGTTTTTATGCAGAGGCTATTCCCAATAGCATTTCGAGAGATATTGCTAACAAAAGTGTGGGAAGCTATAACAGAGCTAAGTATTTATGACGCGTGCCGAACCCCATGGCCCCCGAAGGCCCGCTTTTAGGGCGATCGAGAGAGGTTCATGAAAACTTATAAGGTATTTAAAAGTGCGTCTATTTTGGGCAACAAGGAGATTTCATGGAGTCGCCACCCAATAAAACATTAGAAAAGTTTGTCTCGCCTCAGTGAGCCTAAGACGGCACATATTATCCATTTTGGACAAACCGAAGGGGTCTTGGAGGCATTCACCCCAATAGAACATTGGAATGACCCTCTAACCCTAAGGAGCCTAGGGTTGTAAATTGAGTCTTTTGGTGGGACACAAGAGGTATCTTGGAGATCGCATTCTAATGAAACATCGAAATGGCCCTCTCGCCTCGTTGAGCCCATGGACCAGAGATGGTTCGGGACTTCCCATTTATTCATACCTTGATTAAGTTTATAATTGAGTTTTGAATTTAGCATTTTATCCCTTTTCTCATTCAATTTTAATGCAATTTAATTAAACGCACATGTCAAACACAAAATAAAAGCGATAAATAAAGTAAATGAAAGCAAAATAAATTACAACAAAACTAGGGGCGGAATACAACCCCCATTTGTAAATAAAATACAATTCATACATAAATCGGGCTATTTATTAAAAAAGAGGACGTTGGTCATCTCATGCATAATTAAAGAAAATAATTTTAAAGTAATAATTTATTTTTGGATGAAAAAGCTAGGACATTGGTCCCATTTTATTTAAAAAAAATCAAATTAATTAATATAAATATTTTTGAGGTTTTTTTAATTAACGTGCATAAAAAAATAATTTATTACGAATTACATATTAAACAAAATAATGAAAGCAAAGTAATGAAAATAATAAAAATAACAAATCAACTCCCAAATGGATCTTCAAATCTTCATAGGCTCCCACTTGGTATGAAAAGTACTCACACATAAAAATAAATATTGAAAATAAAAGGAAAAAATAAAAGTGAAGTTAGTAAAAAATTAATTAAACATATAACATGAAAACAATTAAATTAAGGCAATCAAAATTGTATCATGTATGACAAGCCAATTAAAATGACATAATAAAAATATGCAATCTAATTAATTAACAATTTAGCATGCATAAAAGATAACATAATAATAATAAAATTCAACATGCATAAAATAACAATAATAACATCCAATCATGAATGAAAATATAAATAATAATAGTAATAATAAAATTGAACAAGAATAAGGATAATAATACTAATACTAATGATGGTAATAACCACAATAATAATAATAATAATAATAATAATAATAATAATAATAATAATAATAATAATAATAATAATAATAATAATAATAATAATAATAATACAATAATAACAAAGAATATGAACAATTAATAATAATAATAATAATAATAATAATAATAATAATAATAATAATAATAATAATAATAATAATAATAATAATAATAATAATAATAATAATAATAATAATAATAATATCAAGGAATATGAACAATCATATAAACATGCAAGAACAATAGAAAATAAAATCAACATGGCATGTTTAAGGCATGATAATAATAATACCAATAATAATATGGACAATCACATAAGCACATGGTAATAATAATAATAATAATAATAATAATAATAATAATAATAATAATAATAATAATAATAATAATAATATATGAACAATTCAATTAATATGGAAGAATAAAATGAAAATAAAAATAAGCCAATTATGCTAAAACATGTTAAATGATAATACTAATAATATATGTGAACAAAAATGATGACAATGATAAGAACATGAACAATTAAATAAGAAATAAGAGTAAGAAATAATAATATCAACAATTAAATAAAAAATAAAAGTAGAAGTAAAAATATGAACAATTAAATAATAGATCTAAAAGAATTTACATGATAATTAATTAAATAAAATCAATAGAATAAGAAAATAAGAAGAAAATGATAGAATTAAAAGAATTTACATGTTAACTAATTAATTGGAAACAAAAAAAATGGAATTAAAATTAAATTAAGAAATTGAGCCAAGAATGTTTACCCTCAAAATTTATCTTGAAAAAATGAAGGTAGATGATTCAATTCTTTGTCTTGATTGTAAGAATAAAATTAGAAAAATAAAATATTGAAAATGATTTTTACTCAAGAACAAATAATTGATTTATTTGTCTCAAAGTAAAAATTGTTTGATGAGAAGGATAAAAATTCCCAAGAACAAAAATTGTTATTTTTTGTCTCAAGAATTCACTTGGAAAAATTCTTTAGAAAAGTTGAGAGAATTTGGTTTGAGAGAAGAAAGAAGAAGAAAATATTTTCTAAAGAAAAATCCCCCCAAAATTCTTTCCAAAATTCCCCTTTTATTTTTCCCCAAAGATTCAGATTTTTAATTGAAGAATTAAATTGACTTAATTTCAATAAAACCAAAAAACTGAAGAAAATCAAAGGTTTGGAATTTTAAAAGTTTTTCCATTGAATTCTACAAAACAAAATGAAGAAAAATGAATTTTTGGGGTCAAAATGGCCAAAAATCGAAAAATGGGTGACCACGGGGCGAGGGACGCCCGTCGGGCCCAGCTACGCACGCGACGCCCGTGCGTTGCTCGCGCACAGCACGCGCTGGGCGCTCCAAGTCCCCCAGCGCGTGGGCGAGCGCGCGCCCAGCGCTGCCGCAGCCCGGCATTCGCGCGAAATATTTTATTTTATTTTATTTTATTCAAATTTTCTATAAAACACAAAATTAAAAACTCACTTTTTTTACCCCAAAATAATTTTTAAAAAATTTTTAAAATATTTTTAAAATACATTTTTATTCATTCCTAACAAATTAAAACGACAAGAAAATTATCACTTCCAACTTTCATTCTTTTTGCCTATCAATCGGCACACTTAATTTCATCATTGGGTAATCTTGATCAAGGTTACTCGGGGCCCGGTGTCTACAGTTGCCCCCAATTTTGGGGAGGCTAGTGTGTGGGTGCCTAGGTGAGCCAAAATTCAGGAAAAGGAAAGAAACGCGTACCTGAGGCTGCCTCCTTCCAGCTGCTCCCTCGAGAACAGTGTTGTGATTCATTCTCTTGGATTGCACTGAGTCGCTGACAAGACTACAAATTGCCGGGAACCATCCTAAGACGGTGATGCGCTGGGTCTGCTACAGACTTACAAAACGCGAGAAAAGGATTGCACCGAGTCTATTACAGACTACTAAAAGTGCAAATGTCATCCGTAGATGACGCTGCGTCGAGCCTGCTACAGGCTACGAAAAACGCAAAAGAAGGATTGCACCGAGTCTGCTACAGACTACAAAAAGTGCAAAAATAAGACTGCACCGAGTCTGCTACAGACTACAAAAAGTGCAGCTGCCATCCGCAAATGGCGATGCGCCGAGCCTGCTACAGGCTACAAAAAATGCAAAAGAAGGATTGCACCGAGTCTGCTACAGACTATAAAAAGTGCAAAAAGAGGACTGCACCGAGTCTGCTACAGACTACTAAAAGTGCAGCTGCCATCCGCAAATGGCGATGCACCGAGCCTGCTATAGGCTACAAAAAATGCAAAAGGAGGATTGCACCGAGTCTGCTACAGACTACCAAAAGTGCAAGAGAGGACTGCACCGAGTCTGCTATAGACTACAAAAAGTGCAGCTGCCATCCGCAAATGGCGATGTGCCGAGTCTGCTACAGACTACTAAAAGCGCAAAAGGAGGATTGCACCGAGTCTGCTACAGACTACTAAAAGCGCAAGAGATGCCCTCTTAGAGGACTGCACCGAGTCTGCTACAGACTACTAAAAGTGCAAGAGATGCCCTCTTAGAGGACTGCACCGAGTCTGCTACAGACTACCAAAAGTGCAAAAAGAGGACTGCACCGAGTCTGCTACAGACTGCTAAAAGTGCAAGAGATGCCCTCTTAGAGGACTGCACCGAGTCTACTACAGACTACCAAAAGTGCAAGAAAAAAAGAGATTTGTCTCTTAAGAGACCTCAGAGAATTGCCTCTTAAGAGGTCTCGGAGATTTGCCGGCGTAGATTCTATCTTGACCTGATTGTCCAACAAGGGTGAGTGCTAACGTTGCTGTCCTTGACTAGCTTTATGTGTGTGGCCTTCATTTGGACTTTCCTGCAAAGCTGTGTGAACAGGAATATATACAATAGATTATGCATGCAAGTGTAAATGGCCATATGCAGATATTTGCTAAAGAATGGTATGAAATGCATGCAAAAATAAATAGACCATGTCCTGAGTAGTTAAGGGTCCGTTGAGGATATGGCTTGGCCGCTCCACCATGTTGAGTGGTTAAAGGTCCGTTGAGGATATGGCTTGGCCGCTCCACCATGCCCCCTGAGGAACTAGAAATGGCATCTTTGCTTAGGGACCCTGACCCGTAAACTCTTCAAAGAGAGTCAGGTGTGCATCTTTGCCCCCCGGTCAATGAGCAAATGCCCGGGATTCTGACTCATGTCCTGAATTATGTCTTATCTGGCTGAAAGGAATATCATCCGAAGTATGCTGCCTTATTGCTCCAGGCATCGGAAGTCATTATTTTAAAGGTGGTGCGTCCCTTGTAGATTTTCACACTAGCTTTTCTTTGTGGGTAATGCGTCCCTTGGGGGATTTTCACATAACCCTATGCCTTATTTTTGCCTGGAATGGACCCAACCCAATCCAGCAGCTTTTCCTTTTTTTTTTTAAGGACAGACTGCCTGTTTCCAGGTTTTCACCCTATCCTTTTGCCTTACTTTTGCTTAGAGCGCCAATTACGATTTTCATCTCTAACGGTTTTTTTTTTTTTTGCAGAGAGGTTAAAGCTGTTGGTAAAAATCAACATGTACTTATGCCCATGTCATAACTATATGAGCTTGATTCTTATCATGAAAGTGCTATAGGATTGGCTTCACAGTTGATAGTAGGATAAGTAGTTAACTGAAGCACCCGAGCGGTGAAAGGAGTGGAGGGTAAACAGTAGATGACTTTGATCACACAAAGTGAACTACTCTGATCACACCAATATGCCATTGCATAAATGCATGTGTTTCAATTTGATTTCATTAAACATAATCATTTGTTTGACATTAATCTCAAAAAATACAGGACCTCATCTAATCTCAGTATAGACCTTATGAGCATCAAACTCCTGTTATCAACCAACTCTCTCAGGCTTTATGATTGAATATTTTCTCTCTGCTCTTTAAAAAACTTTTTTTTTGTTTTTTTTTGAAGCAAATTCTAGATGCAACGTTGGGGATGAGACTCAACTCAAATGCATAAATGCACTTGTAGCTCCCCGCTTGAAGCTCAAGAAACGCTATATGCCTCTTCTTACGTACCAAACCTTATTAGGAGGTTATCTCCGCTAATTGGATAAGACTGAACCAAGAATCAAAAGGTCTTACTTTGGTTGTAACGTCAGGCTTAGGTAGATGGATATCAAAGGAGGATCAAGTCGCTAGAGAAAAATGGCCGCAATATTTACTCGGCTGATGGATGAACCGTTCTCAGCCCCAATTGTATACTTTCTAGATATTCTTGGATTTGAATTTGATAATACTTGAGCTCATCAAGATCAGCATAAAAATTAAAAAAAATAAAAAATAACCACTGAAACTTATCGAGGGGTATTGTTCCAAACTCTACTTCTCTCTTTTATTTTTGTTGTTTTTTTTTTATTTTTTATTTTTTATTTTTTTATTTTTTTTAAAAACTACGCCTTTAATTACACGAAGATAATAATCAACCCCCTTTCTGAAGTGTAACCCACCCTTATCAGGGCGATTTTTGATAGCCCATAAAATTATCGAGGATTGAAACTCTTTTCCCAAAGTGTAGACCCATTCTTATCAGGGTGATTTTTGATAGCTCAAAAGAATATCATAATATACATCCATCCTTATTAGAGCGTCCATTCTTTTAAGGGGAAGCCAAAATCATTTTAGGCAAAAGGGATTGTTTTAATGTGTGTAACAATAAAATCGGTACGCATTTAGCATACCAAAATAAAGGCTCAACGGGCTAGCAAGCGATTATGGAATAAGGGTAGGAAATAGTCATTTAGAGAGCCATACAAAGAATGGTTGCCTAAATCATTTTCTAGGTTCAACCTTATCCAGGGATCGCTTTGACGGGTAATCAGAAAGGTTCTAGTGCTCTTAGTGAGTTTTCATCCAATCCCTTAATTACATCTAGTTTTTCCTTTCCACTACTTTCTTTTTTTATTTTCGGCTCTCAGGATTTTCCTCTCTTCAGGAGTTATATCAGATGCTACAAGATCTCGAGATTACATGAAGGAGTATTCATTAAGTTAATATCAAATGTAAATGACTTGTGATTGTGATCATGCATAATGAAATCATGAGAACATAAACAAAAAGCCATTAATATAGTTAATGTAAACAGTACCGCATACATCAAGACTGAAAAAAATTCAAATATGAAAGCACATCTACTAGAAGGTTTCCTCCCCTATTTCTTGCGGCGTTCTGGATCAGTAATCTATTTATTATCGATCAGATCTTGAATCTCATGCCTTAGCCTCACACAATTATCCGTCATATGCCCAGTGTGCTGGTGGAAGGCACAATACTGATCGGCCTTGTGATTGGGTTGTCCCTGGTTTCTTGCGGGCTTAGCAGGTAGTGGCTGTAGCTTACCTTCCTTTATCAATCTGTTGAGTACCCAAGACAAGGATCTGCCCAAATTAGAGTAGTGCCTCTGATCCGCTTTAATTGCTGACACTTTCCTTGCCCTTTGAGTACCACTGCTATTATCATAGTAACCAACTCCTGGACTTGCGGGGCCAGCAATAGTCTTATTGAGAGGTGCCCGGGTAATTGCAAGCTTGGACTTCACAATCTCTTCTTCAAGATCAGTTAGCTTCCTTTCTGTGTTCGAGGGACTGAGGAGGCCCACTGACTGTAAAGGCTCTAGTCCCTTTTCTCTTCCTAGTAGCTTGATTGGTGAGTCGAATGGTGCCTTGTGCCTAGGCTCGGGAGTGGATGGGAACATTACAGCCGTCGTTGCACTAGCCTTCTGAGTCGGGGTCGAGTTAACCTAGCTAATAGAAGTCATCATGAATTGGGCTTGAAGAACAAGTGTCATGGCATCCATCCTCTCCTTAATCACGGCCAACAACTTCTTTTCTAGCTCTTCAAATCTCTCATCTATCTCTTGGGCCATTAGGGCACGAACCTCTTCAATTTGTTGTGATGGATCAGCCATTTCTAATGCCTGTGGATATTTTGATAAAGATACTAGATCTCTGCCAACCAATTTGAACTTTATTTGCCCCTCTAGCAACTGCGGGGACCCCAAAACCTCCCAGGTAAATGGTCTATAGTGGCTGAAAAAACCAAGGGGTTAGAATGATGCATGAATGGCATGTAATTTATGATTGTGCTAGTGTAGATGGTCCTCGATGAGTGAAAGATCAATAGTTTACAATAATACGATGCTATGCATGGAAAAATGTGAAGGATAATATGCAGACAAAAGGATATACACACGCAAAAATGAAATGCATATACTATTTTTTTATTTTTATTAACATGCATGAATAACACGCGATGCATGAGCATGCTGTACAGCATCCACAACCACATGCAAGCAGATAGATCCCTACAACCTTATCACTCCCGTACACAAGGTCTTAGTCTCTTTCCTAGGTGGGATTGGCCCATGGCTCAACAAGGGACCCAATGGGCGCATATGGTGCACGGTGGGAAACCGGCAGTATAACATCTCTTATTTAATGTACATACGTATGGGTGTTTGGCCATTATGTATTTAAACACCTCAATTAAATCAAGATGGGCCCACCGGGGCATGAAAGCCTTTGATAAAGGACCATTTAATTTAACTAATTTTATTCAATATGTGATGGCCCAAGTAGCAAGCACGGTATTACGGTACATTTCACCTAGTGGAAGTATCTATTGCCAATACATGAGCTTTGGTCAAAAGGTAGTGATACTTTAGGGCTACCCAAGCATGGTCCCTGCCAACGGGTCTAACTCATCATGAGCATAACGACCAATTGGGTCACCATTTGATATACCATAAGGTACGAGGCTTGGGCTGGTGATTATCCTTAACACTTTCCCACATTGAGTGAACGTAGGGTCGTGCTTCGGGAATGCACCGGGGCTAGAAAAGGGACTAAACTAGCATAATCTAAGGCTCTAATGATATGCTATGCAATTTCGAAAAGGGATGAAATTTCTAAATTAAAACTCAATTGTAAATTTTAGCCAAGGTACTTTCGAAGGGAAGTCTCTGAGATCCCCAGCGGAGTCGCCACTGTGATGCGCGTTGAACCCCGTGGCTTCCCAAAAACCCGCTTTTAGGGCTTTCGAGAGAGGTTTATTGAAAACTTGTAAGGTATTTACAAGTGCGCCTATTTTGGGCAACAAGGAGATTTCATGGAGTCGCCACCCAATAAAACATTGGAAAAGTTTGTCTCGTCTCAGTGAGCCTAAGACGGCGCATATTATCCATTTTGGGCAAACCGAAGGGATCTTGGAGGCATTCACCCCAATAGAACATTGGAATGACCCTTTAACCCTAAGGAGCCTAGGATTATAAATTGAGTCTTTTGGTGGGACACAAGAGGTATCTTGGAGATTCCATTCTAATGAAACATCGAAATGGCCCTCTCGCCTCGTTGAGCCCAAGGACCAGAGATGGTTCGGGACTTCCCATTTATTCATACCTTGATTAAGTTTATAATTGAGTTTTGAATTTAGCGTTTCATCCCTTTTCTCATTCAATTTTAATGCAATTTAATTAAACGCACATGTCAAACACATAATAAAAGCGATAAATAAAGTAAATGAAAGCAAAATAAATTACAACAAAACTAGGGGCGGAATGCAACCCCCATTTGTAAATAAAATACAATTCATACATAAATCGGGCTATTTATTAAAAATGAGGACGTTGGTCATCTCATGCATAATTAAAGAAAATAATTTTAAAGTAACAATTTATTTTTGGATGAAAAAGCTAGGACATTGGTCCCATTTTATTTTAAAAAAAATCAAATTAATTAATATAAATATTTTTGAGGTTTTTTTAATTAACGTGCATAAAAAAAATAATTTATTACGAATTACATATTCAACAAAATAATGAAAGCAAAGTAATGAAAATAATAAAAATAACAAATCAACTCCCAAATGGATCTTCAAATCTTCATGGGCTCCCACTTGGTATGAAAAGTACTCACACATAAAAATAAATATTGAAAATAAAAGTGAAGTTAGTAAAAAATTAATTAAACATATAACATGAAAACAATTAAATTAAGGCAATCAAAATTACATCATGTATGACAAGCCAATTAAAATGACATAATAAAAATATGCAATCTAATTAATTAACAATTTAGCATGCATAAAAGATAACATAATAATAATAAAATTCAACATGCATAAAATAACAATAATAACATCCATCATGCATGAAAATATAAATAATAATAGTAATAATAAAATTGAACAAGAATAAGGATAATAATACTAATACTAATGATGGTAATAACCACAATAATGATAATAACACAACAACAACAACAACAACAACAACAACAACAACAATAATAATAATAATAATAATAATAATAATAATAATAATAATAATAAGACACAATAACATCAAGGAATATGAACAATCATATAAACATGCAAGAACAATAGGAAATAAAATCAACATGGCATGTTTAAGGCATGATAATAATAATACCAATAATAATATGGACAATCACATAAGCACATGGTAATAATAATAATAATAATAATAATAATAATAATAATAATAATAATAATAATAATAATAATAATAATAATAATAATAATAATAATAATAATAATATGAACAATTCAATTAAATATGGAAGAATAAAATGAAAATAAAAATAAGCCAATTATGCTAAAACATGTTAAATGATAATACTAATAATATATGTGAACAAAAATGATGACAATGATATGAACATGAACAATTAAATAAGAAATAAGAGTAAGAAATAATAATATGAACAATTAAATAAAAAATAAAAGTAGAAGTAAAAATATGAACAATTAAATAATAGATCTAAAAGAATTTACATGATAATTAATTAAATAAAATCAATAGAATAAGAAAATAAGAAGAAAATGATAGAATTAAAAGAATTTACATGTTAACTAATTAATTGGAAACAAAAAAAATGGAATTAAAATTACATTAAGAAATTGAGCCAAGAATGTTTACATTCAAAATTTATCTTGAAGAAATGAAGGTAGATGATCCAATTCTTTGTCTTGATTGTAAGAATAAAATTAGAAAAATAAAATATTGAAAATGATTTTTACTCAAGAACAAATAATTGATTTATTTGTCTCAAAGTAAAAATTGTTTGATGAGAAGGATAAAAATTTCCAAGAACAAAAATTGTTATTTTTTGTCTCAAGAATTCACTTGAAAAAATTCTTTAGAAAAGTTGAGAGAATTTGGTTTGAGAGAAGAAAGAAGAAGAAAATATTTTCTAAAGAAAAATCCCCCCAAAATTCTTTCCAAAATTTCCCTTTTATTTTTCCCCAAAGATTCAGATTTTTAATTGAAGAATTAAATTGACTTAATTTCAATAAAACCAAAAAACTGAAGAAAATCAAAGGTTTGGAATTTTAAAAGTTTTACCATTGAATTCTACAAAAAAAATGAAGAAAAATGAATTTTTGGGGGCAAAATGGCCAAAAATCGAAAAATGGGCGACCAGGGTAATCCTAATCAAGGCTACTCGGGACCCGGTATCTACAGTATTTTCTTCAGAACTTTAACATCATGTGAGATAAATGCGGCAGATATGGCAAGATTGGAAATAGAAATTCCAGTAATTCTGTGCAAACTTGAAGCAATTTTTCCTCCAAGCTTCTTTGACTATATGGAGCATCTGCCCGTGCATTTAGCACACGAGGTAAAACTTGCTGGTCCTATTCAATATCGTTGGATGTATCCATTTGAGCGGTAACTATCTATGATATGCACTTGCAGTTTTATTATAATTTGTTATAATAATAAATGTCAATCAAAGATATCATGTAGGTATTTGTTTCACTTGAAGAAAAATGTTAAAAATAAAGCAAGAGTTGAAGGTTCAATTTGTAATGCGTATTTGGTCGAAGAAGCAAATACATTTTGTTCGCATTATTTTGAGCCACATGTACACACAAGACAGCGAAAAATACCACGTAATGATGATGGTGGGGAAACAAGTAATCAGGACGAAAACTTATCCATATTTACGTATCCTGGACGTTTACATGGCCATTCAATAAGAAAAATGCTAACAGAGGCAGAATTAACAGCGGCCTATAGTTATATTTTATTGAATTGCGAAGAAGTTCAGCCTTTTGTGCGGTAAGTTTAATATATACACCAAATTAATCATTTGATTTACTATGTGAAGGGTGTAATAAAACGTTGTATATGGGCATTTTAGATTATTTGAGGAATGGATACCGAAGCTAATGCCTTAAAGAAATCAAAATGAGGTGAACAAGGAAGTCGAAAAGCACTTTCATCATTGGTTCAAGACATATGTAAGTTGTGACCTTCAATAATGCAATCTATTTATACAATTATATATGAAATATTCATTTAAATGATGTTAGAATATTTGAATATGTAAGCATCAACAAATTCAATTGACAACAAGTACATCATGGATCTTGCAAAAGGACCTTTGCGATATGTTAAATCGTATCCGGCGTATTTCGTGAATGGATACAAATTCCATACACAGAGTCATGGTCATAACAAGGAAACGGTAAACAGTGGGGTTTGTATTCAAGGAGAGTTGATGGATTATTATGGGAAAATTGTTGATATACTTGAATTGGAGTACCTCGCATTGCCAATAAAATGTTGTATATTATTTAAGTACGAATGGATTGATCCAACTAATAACGTTGGAACAAAAATAAATAGCAGATACAATTTAATTGATGTAAACCAGCGTAGAATATTTAGTAACTTTGAACCTTTTGTATTGGCAATGCAAGTGATCCAGGTATATTATGTCTCTTATCCAAGCTTAAAACGTGACAACTCGGAATGGTTAGCAGCATGCAAAGTAAAACCAAAAGGCATTTTTGAAAGGAAAGCCGCCGGACAAAGTGAACGCTCTGAAAATAACGATGCATTTCAAGAGGAACAACCGGAAGTTCATGAAATAAATGAATCTCTGAATTATGATGACAATGAAACGTTGAACTATGCAGACAATGAATTTGTGAAAATTTCCTGTGAGGATGATGAGAAAACTTTGGTTAGAGAGGGATCCGATGACGAGCCTGAATTTGATTCTTCTTCATCGAAAAATGAGAATGATTGTGATTACGATTTACAGCTTAGTGATGAAAGCGAATAATTTGTTTACCTAATTTTATATCATGTGAGAACAATTAATATTGCACTGTTTTATTTTTTTATTTAATATGTTTATTATAATGTGATTATTTTCTATTATCTGACAATATGCAATTTTTCATAATGTCAGGTTCAAAAAATATTTAAGCGAAAGAAGAGTAAAATGATTCCTTCACATCTCAGGGTGCATAATGGAGGTGACAGTATTGGTGATGGAGCATCCCCATCTCCTGGTTTGAATGCTAGCACTCAGGCTGACGCAACACCGACCATCCCTACTGTTGCACCATCTACCACTCCCTCTACTGAATCGACTCCTATGGCACACACCGAATCTATGCCAACTCAGGTATCAGGAACAGATGCAGCAAAATAGCCTATGCTTGGCTCAGTTGGAGTTGATGGAAGAAACTATATCACCATTACAGCTGGGGAGTAAGTGATTAATATTTTACTTTGTATTGATTTTAATGATAGTTGTTAATTTTATTAACTTTATTAGGATTGTTGTATATTAGTTTGAATCCTTCAGGAAAGTGCTCACGCAACATGACAATCACGTTCAAGAACAGAATAGATTATGGTGGCTATGTCTGGAAGAAGGTGTCACAAGAAACAAAGAATTTTTATTTTGAAGAATTCAAGGTAATAAATTATGATAACATTTATTACAGCTCAAATTATAGTTTACACTTACTTATAATTTGTTTTTTGTTCATTCTTATAAAAAATAATTTTACTGGGACGCGGAGTTTGACGACATCATGTATTCTGCATGGGAGAGTCATGCTCGAACATGTTATAAGGACTTAGTGTGCTTGCTACACACTGGTGGTGTACGACCTCGTTACATAACCGAAGATATATGGGTACACTGGGAACAGTATTTAACGACGCCCGAGGCCCTTTCCATTTCAGAGCGGAATTCTAATAATAGACGGTGAGGACCTAAGGGAGTCAGTTCATGCTTGCATACTGGAGGATCAATGTCCCATCGGGAACATGCAAATAAACTTGTAAGTATTACAAAATATTACTGTTATTACTATAATTAATGTTATTAACATGTTTAAGATTTATCTCATTAACATAGAGGAGGATGGGAATGTTAATTGTGTGAGGAGTTTGCATTGTTGTTGTATGTTGGATGCAAGCACAACAATAAATTTGAAGTGTTTTTTTGTCTTTGTGTACAGGAGGTATGGTTAAAATATAGAGAAAACTCTGCAGAAATTTTAGTAAAAATTTGTACGAATACTCAATAAATTATAGTTCACCTATAATTCTTTTTATGTTTACAGGAAGCATCGATGGGTAGACCGCCTACCTATGGTGAGGTCTTTTTACACACCCACACCAAAAATCATGATGGTCAAACGTTCGTCAATTCTCGATCAAGGCTTTTACATGTATGTCAAAAGTATTATAATTTACAAATATTTAATATTAGTTATTATTAATCATTACTTATTATAAAACATTTGTTTTACGACAGGAACAAGTTCAAGAGACAATTCAGCAACGTTCACAGAATTGCGATAATGTTGATGCGAATCAGATTTATTATGAAGTGGCTGGTGGTAGAGACCAGCGAGGACGGGTATTTGGCTTAGGTTCTTTGGCCAAGTCCTGTCACTCGCATTCCTCAAGCTCAAGTACAGCCGCATCTAATAGACTGTCTGCCTCCAGGGAAGTACATGAACTTCGAAATACTGTTAGTGAGCTGAGATCTGAATTGCAACAATCACAAGCTCGGTGGCAAGACATAAAAACTCGGTGGCAAGACTTAGTAGCTCGGTGGCGACAATCTCTCGACTTCATATCTGAGCTACGCAATGAGATGGCTAATTTGAAAGGTATGGTCACCTCATCATCGCAGCAGTCTGATCGTACTCGTTAGCCGCCGTTGCCACTATCATCTTAGTTAGGATTTTGTAACAGACATATGTAACTATTATGATCTTGCTAAAAATTATTAACTTTATGATTAGTACAATTATTATATTCAATTATTATTGGATATTAAAATTTAGATATTATCTTCATTTTTTCATTATTTTACAATTAATATTACAAGTTAAATAATTAATTAAAAAATTAAATTTAAAATTTTTATTAAATTTCCCGACGGAAAGTCTCTTTCCGTCGAGAAATTTTCCGACGAAAAATTTTCGTCGTTAAATTTCCCGACAGAAAGAGACATTTCGTCGGGAATATTCCCGACGGAAATTCTATTTTCTTCGGGAAATTTCCTGACGAAAATAATTCCGTCGGGAAAATTTTCCTACGATTACTATCCCGACGGAAATTTTTTTCGTCGACAAATTAGTTTCCCGACGGAAATTGCTTTTTTTCCATATGTAATTTCCGTCGGGAAATCATTTTTCCTTGTAGTGAGTGTTAAGTTTCTCTTTTTCTTCTAGTACTTCCTTATTGCATATTGTTACTGCTTAAGGGCCTTTGTGTTCTTACTTGCCATATTTTCTAAGAAATTGATGATGGGTTTTACTCATAAACTTGATTTTGAGCAATTTTGGCTCCTACTACTATATCGAATTTCCATTCTTTTTGGTTTTCCTTTTGATGTTTCTTTTACTGGCCCATTTAAGGCTGTGTCCTATTTCTAATAATGTTTTAAGGCTCCTTTGTGATTTGATTTCAATTGTTTAGCCTCTTATTGATGATTTATGTTTGTCAGCCACTTTGTGATAATTTAACTTTGGAAAACATATTCTTTAGGGGTGAACAAAAAAATCGTTGGACTTTGTTAACCGAGAAACTGAACCGAAACCAATCCCAAAAATAAGTTAACCGAACCGATTTTTATAGTTAACGGTTAGTGTTTTATAAAAATCGATTTTAATGGACTGATTTTTATTTTTTAGCTTAAAAATCGGTTAACCGAACTGAAACCGATAAATAAAAACCCTTATATTTTATTAATTTTATTTTACTCTTTCTTTATTTTTATTATAATTTTTTATTTCATTATTTTCATATTTAATTATTTATATCGTTTTAATTTTCATTTACTTTAAAATATTTTAATTTCATTTTAGTATTTTTAAAGTCATTTTAGTTAATTTATTAATTGTTCAATATGTATATATTTAATATTTCTTATTATTTCATGATATATCAATTTTTTATTAATTAAAATCAAAATATATTCAAAAAATTATATAAAATTAATATATTAATTAAAATTTTCAAAAAAAAAATAAATTTTTAATATACGTGAAAATAATATTTTTGAATATTTTTAGTTTATGTTTATTGTTCGAACATCATATTTAATTATTATATTGAATTATATTGTTTTCTAATTTTAAATTTTAAGTATTTTCAACAATTTAATTGTTTTATGAATGCATTTTATAATTATAGTGGTTAACCGAAAAATATTAATTAACCGAAAGTAATTGACTGCTTAATGGACTGAAATTTCAAAAAATTGATATTAATGAAATGATTTATTTTAGGTTTTATGAACCGGTTAACCGGTTCATGTTCACCACTAATATTTTTGAATATCTGAACTTTTTATTTTTTCAACATTAAGTTCCTGAATAAAAGAAAAATCATACATTAGGTCCTTTTACTATTTATTTGCTTCACGTTGAGCACTTTTTTTTTTGAATGAGACTGACAAAAGTGTGTTGCACGTTACTTGAAAATTGCGTGAACACTAACTAAAACATATGTGAATCCCACTAAACAATTTTTAATCTATTTTTGACACTTCAGCATGTGGATGTATTTTTTTTTATATTAAAAACATTAAAATCGAAAAAAAAAATTCTATCTTCCGCCATCTCCACCATTCCATTGATTGCTTAATTAAAAAGTATTGTATCCTCCAAATTAATCAAGTAGATCTATAAAAATTTCAATGTGAACTTATTCTTCTGTGTCCAAAAAAATATCAAGTAGACCATGAATCTTATTCTCCAAAATCACAATCTCACAATCCTCTAAATTTGAAAATGGTTGCCACTATAAATTTTTCAAGCTTTGAAATTACTCTAATGTAATATGGTATACGCGCCAGGATAAATAAAAAGTAACCAGCGATAGCAATATCCAGAGTGGAGACATCATTATACTCTGTTTTGGCTATTATTATACAACCCCAAACACATGAAAAGCACAAACTTTTATACTTTGTTTGGATATGAATAAGTTGAATTTACTTTAATGAAAGGAAATGGGAGGAAATGAGAGTAAAGTAAATTTGATTTCCTCTACTTTCATTTCTATTGTTTGGTTAACCTAAAATAAATATAGAGTAAATTAGATTCCCTTTTGAATAGTAGATGGGACTTTGACATTTATACCCTTATGATATTATTTTATGGTAATAATATTAATTATTACAATTTTCTTTCTCAATACTAAAATCAATACTAGTATTTCAAAACTATAATCAATATCATTCCAAAACATAAATAGATAGCACAACTAATTAATTCTATATTAATCAATATAATTATATTAAAATCATTTAATGACTGTATTTATATTATACGATATGTAAATATTTATAAAAAAAATAACAAACTTTTATACTAAATAATAATATTTGACGGAATTTGTTTAGAATATATTTTCTCAAAAATAATTTTTGCCAATCAACCAATTATATACTAAATCAGCCACTTACTGTAGTGAAATGGTATTTTTTTAATTAATTTAAATTAATATTTTCCACTTTCTTTTTATAAGTAATAAACCTTTTTTTTTTTGAGATAATTATTACCTCTTGGCTTGCTATTCCACGTCTCTCTGTCTCTTCTCTCTTCACCCCAATTCCAATCAAACCAGCAAGTTCCCATATCCATTTAACACTTCTCCTTCTTCGTTCTTTCTATTATTACTTTTCAACTCCAGAAATCAATTCTCGATCAAGTAATTACTTTTACTTCATAATCTACGCTCAATTATTTTCTGATTGTAAAAAAAATTGATTCATTGACTGGCTCAAATAATTTCTCGCTCATGATCTGTTTGTTCCTTTTATTGCTCTTTGTATTCTTTTATTCCATTTTGCTCTCTATCTTGGTTGCTGATGAATGAAAGATTGTGATGAAATCTCAAATTTCCACTTGATCAGCTGAGCTCGGATAAAGGGAAGGATAATTTGGTCATTTCGTGCCATTATACCCATCTTCCTCCCGGTTACTCTCTTTTCTCTCCAAATTGGAGAGAAATGAAATGCTGGATATATAGTTAATTGGGAAATCCCATTTCCCTTCCATTCCTCTCTCAATTTTGCCATTTTACAATCCAAACAAAGTAAAGTAAGATAAATTAAACTTATTTTCCCGTCATTTACCTTCAGTTCCCTTGATCCAAACAGAGAGTTAGAGATTAAAGCACCACACAAAACAATATATTGCACGCTGAAACACAAAATGTTACCATAAATCACCAAAAAATAACAAATCAAACAACACCTACAAATGTATCTCTCAATTTTACCAATTAAACTTGGCGAAAAAAAATAAGAACACAAAATCAAAGCCTTTTGTCAAGAGATCTCCCCTTTCAAGTCCAAAGAACAAGCCAAAATAAATCGGCTTGTTGGGGGTAAGCTTTGGGTGGCGTTGAGGTGGAAATAGAAGCGGCGGACTACGATGGCAACTATATAGCAGCAAGATCGGAGAGGAGAAGAAGAGGATTAATAGATTTAGCGAAAGAAAAAAAAATTGTAAAAACTGAGAGGAAGGAGATAAGTAAGATAAAAGTGGTTTTTACTTTTTTTAGATGCTCAGATGGAAAGAAAAGTAATTTTTTAATGCATGGGTGGGTCCTATTCTATTTCTTAGGTCCATTACTCCGACAAAATCATTCATTTAGGCTATATTTAGTATGATATAATGTAATGTAATAGATAATATAATTGATTAAGGAATGTAATGGAATATAATGTAATGTAATTATAATAACATTACTATATTTGGTTGTATTAGTAATGTAATGTAAATATTAATACATTTATATGTTTTGCTAGATTATATATGTGTATTGAAATATAATTATATTTCTAATTATCAACTAATTTTTTATATAATTATTTTATTTTTATTATTATTTTATATAATTATATATTTATTATATTGTGATCTCATATAAAAATACAATTATAATTTTTATTTTTCAATATTTAATTAAAAATTCGAGAAATTTAAAATTTAAAAATTTAATATTTAATTATTAGGGAGTGAAAGTGTAGGATTTAGAGACAAATAAGGAAATGTAATGAAAAATACATCTAAAATTTAAGTATTAGTCAATACATTAATAAATGTATTGAAAAATACATTTGTATATACCATTACATTACACTCTACAAAATTGAGATTAACAAACAAAAGATTGATTACATATTCAATTACATTACAATACAATACTTTTTACCAAACATACCCTTAGAACCTAATGTGATTCAATAGAAAAGTTTAGGGACTTAATGTGTGATATTTTGTTTTTTTTAGAAACCCGATACAGTGAAAAGTTCAAGGACCCAGGCATGCGTTTTTCCTTTAATTGTTGATGAATTTTGAAATTGTGCCGCGTGAGGAAGGGAGCCAGATTGATGTTTTATGATAGGTTTGGTGGCATAATATTTTTTATATTTTAATGTTTGCTACCTCTTTCAAGAAGTAGGTGGTTATACTGGCAATGGGCCTCTGAGTTGGGCCTTCTGAATCATTTGGACTTGATGGGTTGTGTTCTGTGGATAGCCTAGTGGACTGAATTGGACACCTCGAGACACCTGGTCTGATGGGTTTGCTGGACTAACTAGATTGTGCTCATTCAGCCTGATGGGCTAGGTAGACTAGACTAGGCTCCTTAAAACACTTGGCAAGGTAGGCTAGCTTATGCCTGGTGACTAATCTCAGAGACAACCCGTTGGGACCATATTGAAGGACTGGGCTTTCATTTTTCTTTTAAAAGAAAATCCCAACATTCATTTTTCGGTAATTATTTTTTTGTAATTTTTGTAAATTTATTATGTAGAATGTATATATCTATTTGTAATTGATTTATACATTTCTTATTCCTATTTTTTTTTTTTTACGTTTTGTATTTCTGTATTTATATTTATGTATTCATTTTGTATTTTCATATATATGTATATATATATATATATGTGTGTGTGTGTGTGTGTATGTGTGAAAAATGCATAAATTTTCTTTTCTAAACTATCACCATTTAATAAATTATTTATCTGAACTTATTAAAAGTGTAAGCAATACATTTTATGCTATCAAAACATATATAAAATATCCTCTAAACTTGTTATAAATGTTAGTTTGTCCCATCAATGTTCACATATCATATCCGTATATTTTTTATACACTGTTTATGATATGTCACGTGTTTTTATAAAAATATAACTCAACACTCTATTAGATTATAATATAATCTATTAAACGTTAAGGGATATGATAGTTATGCCCTTTAAATATTTTAATGATTTTAGATTTCTAACTTCCGCTAATTGAAATAGCATAAAAAAAAATGAAAAAGATTAATATAGGAAACAAAAAAAAGGATATCAGTTATCGAAATAGTGTAGAAGGTGAAAGAAAATTTAAAGAGAATATAATCAGCTCTCGTCCAAATGTAATTGTGTGCATAACTAAGTGCATGTTTGGCTTTATATATATATATATATATATATATATATATATATATATAAGAGTGAATGTTTGGTTTAGTCTTCCGGCCAGTAATGTTTTGGTTTCAAGGTTTTTGTTTTCCTTTTGGCTTAATATATCAAATCCTCATTGTACTTGTATTTAATTTCAAAATTGATATCTAAACTTTAACTATTTTTAATTTACTACTTGAATTTTAAAAATTGTATTAAATTACCACCTAACGCAATAATATTGTGTATAACTTACCACCTACGCGCTGAAATGGACTGGAGCGTGAAATGCACGTGCTGAGGGAAATATGTGGTAAGTTATACGTAGTATCATTGCGTTAGGTGGTAATTTAGTACACTTTTCAAAGTTCGGGTGGTAAATTAAAAACTTTTCAAATTTTGGGTGGTAAATTAAAAACTTAAAAAGTAAATGTATCAATTTTGAAATTAAATACAAGTATAGGGGGTTTTTTATATATTAAGCCTTTTTTTTTTCAAAAAAAATAAAAAATGTATTTGGCAAAGACTCTGCAATTTTAGTTTTTGTAAAACTTTCAAGAATTAAAACGGAAAACAAAAATCTATAAAAATGGATTTTCATCTTTTAGGTTCAGTTATTAATTTGGAGCGGCAACCACTTTTTAAAAAATACGATACTGTGACAACGTCTTTCTTCGTCAAGCTGCCACCGCCGGTGTCATCATCAATTTCCACTATCAATCATTGTCGATTTCCATTGGCGTAGTTATTTTTTTTTTCTAGATTATGCTTTCCATCGACCTCCAAGCCGCTCTAAACCTATGTGTTTCTTGACAATCTGTTACTTCTTTACTTTTCTCTTACCCATTGCTATTCAATCACCGTTGATTTCCATTGGCTCAGGTGAAGTAGTTTGTTTTTTTTTTCTTTTTCTGGATTATGCTTTTCTTTGACTTCCACGCTACTCCGGACCTTTTCCGATGCTGCAATGTCTCTATTTCTTGACAATCGTCTCTTCTTTGCTTTTTCTCTTACCCATTGCTATTGATACACAAACTCAAAATATGAACTCTGCATTTTTTGTGATATCTTTACATCAATGGCATAATCTTAATCACGTTTCGAGCAGAGTTTCTTTTCCTAGTTTTGAATATGCTTTTTCTAGTTTATGTTGATCTTACTTGTTCAAATTATACTAGTTTTTATTTTGTTTTGATACTTCACCTCAATTAATTCTAGCTTGGTTCTGTTTAACCAGGCAGGATAAACAGTTAGATTCCTGAACTTGCCACAACTGAGAATTATTTCATTGAGCCTTTGTTTTTTTCTTTATTCTACAAAATCTTTGAATGATTTTTATGGTGAACAAATTGAGTTGTGAGAGAAATACTCACCTGGTTGGATTTTCACCGATCCCTCTTCCATAAACGTATAGTAACTCATACTAGCATTATAAAAGAAAGAATTGTAGAAGGGAAAAACCCTTGTCTTTATACTGAAATAGGAAAAACATATATATACAACTTACAGAAGCTATAAACAGAAAGCCTAACAAAAACAAAGGAGAGAAAATCCCTTTAACGCAGTTAACAAATATGCTAAACAACTATATACCATAAATAGTCAAGAATGCTAAAATACAACTGGCAGATATGAATATCACAATCCCCCCCCCCCCCCCCCCCCCCACCCCCACCACTATTCAAGTTGGAGCGTGAAGATCACATATGCCCAACTTGAGCAGAATGTACTCAAACTGTGGTTTGCCCAAAGCCTTGGTAAAAATATCAGCTAATTTCTCAGAGCTGCAAACATAGGCTCGAACAATATTAGCACACTATATCTCATCACGTACAAAATGACAATCAACCTCTATGTGTTTAGTGCGCTCGTGAAACACGGGATTCGTAGCTATGTGCATGGCTGCTTGACTATCACAACATAACTTCGTAGGAGCAGAATGAATAACACCCAGAGACAAGAGCAAGTCTTTTAACCATTTTAACTCACAAACAGTTGCAGCCATTGACCTGTACTCAGCTTCAGCAGATGACCTTGACACTGTATGTTGTTTCTTAGTTTTCCAAGAAATAGGTGAGTTGCCTAATAAAACAAAATATCCAGTGAGAGAACGTCGAGTTAGAGGGCAACTTCCCCAATCCGAATCACAATATGCATACAAATGTAAATCACAGTCTGCTGGAAGAAAGATGCCCTGTCCAGGAGCATTTTTCAAATATCGAACCACTCGCAAAGCTGCTTCCCAATGATCTTCCTTTGGACACTGCATGAACTGAGCGAGAACATGAACAACATATGACAACTCAGGTCGAGTCAGAGTTAAATAGATCAACCGTCCCACGAAACGATGATACTTTTCAGGTTCTCCCAAAATAGCACTGTCAATTATTGCTAACCGATGATTCTGCTCTATCGGAATCTTGGATGGTTTGGCACCTAATAACCCAACTTCACTGATAATATCCAAAGCATATTTTTGTTGACAAAGAAAAATACCATCTGTACATCGGGCCACCTCCATTCCCAAAAAATACTTCAGTATACCCAAGTCTTTCATGTGAAAGCACTGACACAGATAATCCTTGAACTTATGAATTGCAACGATGTTATTTCCTACAATAACCAGATCATCAACATACACTAAAATACTCAAATGGAACTTGTCGTGAGTTAAAGTAAATAGCGAATAATCAGACTGTGATTGAGAAAATCCATATCGTTTTAAAGCAAACGTCAACTTAGCAAACCAACATCGAGGAGCTTGGCACAACCCATAAAGAGATTTCCACAAACTTGCACACCTTACCTGATTGTGAACACCGAAAACCTGGAGGCATCTTCATATACACCTCCTCATTTAAGTCACCATGTAAGAATACATTATAAACATCCATCTGATAAAGTTCCCATCCCTTTGCTGCCGCTACTGTTAAGAATGTATGAACTGTCACCATCTTGGCAACAGGAGCAAAAGTCTCATTGTAATCAATTCCCTCAATTTGATTATTGCTAAGAATCACCAAGGGTGCCTTGTATCGTTCGATAGACCCATCTGAATTATACTTGATTTTGTAGACCCATTTGCTTCCTATGGCTTTCTTTCTTGGCAGCAAATTTTCTACTGTCCATGTTCCATTATTCTCAAGTGCCTCAATTTCTTGCTTCATGGCTTCTCTCCAGCTGGCATCCTTCATTTCCTGAGCATAAGACGAGGGCTCTATATGGGCTGTCAAAGATGCTAGAAAAACACAATGTTGGGGAGAAAATTTGTCACAATTAACATAATGTGTTATAGGATAAGCCGTACCTGAGGACTGGATTGGTTTGGATAAACATGTAGAGGGGCTTAGACACTGAGCAGTGTAAGTCACATAATCTCTTAGTCGTGTAGAAGAATTCTTTGTTCGAAGACCACGTCCGATTCTTCTTGCCTGGGTTCATCCACCATGTCGGTCACACCCCCCTGACTTCATTAGTGGCATCCCCCCGTTCTTTAGTTGAAGTTTCAAGAACAGTGCTTGCGACTGGAGACTCATAGCATTCCAATCCTTCTTCTTCAGACACATCATCTTCAGCTTGGGCAATGGGACCGACTAATTCAATTTTTGAGTTACCTTGCTCAGAATTTGTCTCATCAATATATGGAAATTCATCTTCAGAGAACACCACATCCCTTGATGTAAAGTACTGTCCTTTTTCAAGATCATACAAATTCCACCCTTTCTTTCCAAATGGATAACCAATAAACAAGCAACGTTGACTCTTACTAGAGAATTTATCATTTTCACGATTCATGTCCTTTGCATAACATAGGCACCCAAAAACGTGAATGTGATTATAATTGGGGGTTTTTTGAAACAAAACTTCGTAATGTGTCTTGCCCTGTAGAAGTTTGGAAGGGGTTCGATTTATCAAATATGCTGCAGTCAATACACATTCACCCCAAAACTTAATAGGAAGATTTGCTTGAAAACGTAGAGCTCTAGCCACATTCAGAATATGGTGATGTTTCCTCTCTACACGTCCATTTTGCTGTTGCGTTCCTACACATAAAGTCTGATGAATTATTCCAGTTTCAGCAATGTAATTACTCAAGCTAATAAACTCTGTCCCATTATCACTCCGAACGATTTTCATATGTTTATTAAATTGTCATTTAACCATGGCAAAGAAGTTGCGCAATACATGTTCCACTTCAGTTTTATGAATCAGCAGATAAAGCCACACACCTCGTGAGAAATCGTTAACTATTGTCAGAAAATATGAAGCACCACAAGAAGAAGAAATTCTATAAGGACCCCATAAATCACAATGAACCAGTTCAAAATTTTCATTTGCTTTATTCTCACTAGTTAGGAACACTTCTCTTGTTTGCTTGGCTTTAAAACAAACATCACACGTTTTATTTTTAGCTGAATTTTCATTATTTGAATGAACATGAGGAAGCAATTCCACTATTTTTGTAGAGGGCTAACCCATTCTCCTATGCCACAATTCGAAAACATCCACATGACTAGCCTGATATGCTTGAGCAGGTGCCAAAATCTTAAGATAATAAAGCCCCTTGCATGTTTTACCCGCTCCAATCACCATCCTCGTAGTGCGGTCCTATATAACACAATCTTTATCAGTAAATAGCACCGAACAGTTTGAGTCATCATTTAATTATGACACTGAAATCAAATTACAATGAAAATCTAGAACATAAAGAACATTAGTTAATTTCATATTTTTTCCCAAATGAACCGACCCTTCCTGCAATGCCATCACCTGCTTCCCAATAGGCAATCCAATTGGACAAGCCACTATTTTTCTCAAATCAGTTAAGCACTCCAAATTTCCAGTTATATGTTGCGAAGCTCCATAATCAATTATCCAAATCATATTTTCCTTACCAGTTATCTTCTCGCTGATACCCGGTTTGCAAGAATTCAACGAATTCACAAAAGCTGTCCATCGCTCAGGTGTCAAAGATCCAGTTTTTATACCATTTCCTTCTGCCAAAGTGGATGATTGTCCTATCACTCATGCAGTGTTGGCCCTTTGTGCATTGCCATGGCCTGCATTCTGTCCCCCACATCCATGACTCTAACCACGTCCTGTTGTTCTAGGCCGTTCACCCCACCAATCAGGATATCCAATGAGTTGAAAACAATTCTCAGCACCATGTCCTTCATGTTTGCAATATGAGCAAACCTTGGATTTGTCTTTGGCTTCATTATTGGATTTACAACCTCCAGTACCAGCTTGCATAACAAAACTCATGGGTTCTCCACGTTCCTCCTTTCCTCATGAAATAGCCCTCATTCGTTCCTCTTGGCACACTAATGAATATGCCTTGTTCAAGTTGGGCAGCGGTTCAGTGCTCAAAATATTGGAGTAAACTGTTCCATAAACTGCATCATCAAAACCCATAAAAAATTGATGAAGTTTTTCTTCTTCTCGCTTCTTATCAAGTTTAGTCGCAACATTGCACTTGCATCCTCCACATGTACATGATGGAGCTTTGTCATAATTTATGAGTTCTTCCTATAACCGTTTTAGCTTTCCATAATAGCTCACAATCGAAAGTCCCCGCTGTTTGCAGTTAGCGAGTTTAGTTTTGATCTACTGAACACGTGGTCCATTAGCAATCGAAAAATGTTCCTGAATATCTTTCCATAAATCCCTTGCATTCTCCATATGCATTGTAGTGGACCTCAACGTTGGCTCATTAGTGTTAAGTATCCATGATACCAACATTGAGTTCATAGTCCACTAATATTTCAGTTCTGATGAATCTTCATTAGGTTGTTCCACTGTACCATCTGTAAATCCAAATTTCTTCTTAGCTCTTAACGAAGTTCTCATCGCCCAAGCCCATTCATCATAGTTGTCACCGTTCAATTGCATCTGAGTAATCACATTACCAGGATTATCATTTGAAGTCAAAGCATATGGTGATACAGATTTCTTCCCATCCCCGCTTATGGCAGCCATCTCTATTTTAGTTTCTCAAATGGCGCTCTGATACCATATAAAAGAAAGAATTGTAGAAGGGAAAAACCTTGTCTTTGTACTGAAATAGGAAAAATATATATATACAACTTACAGAAGCTATAAACAGAAAGCCTAGCAAAAACAAAGGAGAGAAAATCCCTTTAATGCAGCTAATAAATATACTAAACAACTATATACCATAAATAGTCAAGAAACTATTTATGCTAAAATACAACTGGCAGATATGAATATCACAATAAGCATAAATAGTATAAGTTGCATTTTAGTCTTAATGTATACATATCATTTCTTCTAGTTAATGGACTGTATTTTCTGAGTTACTTGACTGGTTAATACGTGGCACTTTTTCATCTTATTCTTTAGTGTGTAGAATAACCTGTTCTGTTCCATTTGGTTCTGTTCCATAACTTTAATTTTTTTTTATCCCTTTTTATGGATACAGGCAAAAAGTAGGGCAAGAATTCACTAGTTACGACTAGAGAAGGGGGCAGAAAAGGCTGCTGAAGAGCTTCAGAATGTGAGATTTCTTTTCTTGCTGCGACCAATTTGGCAATCGAATTTTTTTATTTCTACCTTGTGTGTATTAGCTTATTTATAATTAATACTTGTGCTATTTCAGATTATCCAAATAGTGACCCAAATATTCATAACATTTTGGTTAGGTGGAGTCATGGTCCTTGGCTAGATAGTTTCAGTTATCACTATTAAATGACATTAAGAGAATTGCAATACAGTACTTACTTTCTCTTTGTTTATGTTACTTACAATTAATGATTTGAATTTCTTTCTTTTTAAGAAAACATATTTTTTCTATATTAGACAATATAATATCACAAGCGCAGAGAGACAAAATTTCAATATGTGTGTAGAAATGGTAGGTTTGTCTGGAGCAGTCTGTTAATAATGATGTTCAGTCTTCTGAAACCATACCTGTGAGGATCTTTTGCACGGTTGATTGTGTGTAATTTATTTCCTATTTTCTTACTTAGTTGGTTTTTTTTTTCATAAGAAACTTATGTTTTATGTAGATTTAAACTTCTAATTTAAAAAAAACAAATCCTTTCACTCACTTTTTGTACTCTTTCTTCTGGCTCCGCTCTCTTTTTCCTTTTCAATCTCTTTTTCACTCTCTCATGCTTTTTCTTTGTCTTTCCCCCATTTTTAACCCTAACAACACAGACATATTGAAATGCTACATGGGTTTTTGTTTTTGATTATAAAATGATACAGCTTCTTGCTTGGTTATATCTACTTCACAGTTCTTTTAGCCTTTCTTCTGAGTTTTTCTCCTTTTTGTTTGTTTTTGGCTTTGCGGCTTCTCTTTCTTAAGTCATCATTTCACTCTTTACACTTAGATCGAGATTCGGTGAGCTTGGGTTTTTGCTGAAAACAAGCATTTTGTGTTAGATCCAAGTTTGATCTTCTGAATTCGAGTTTACATGCCTTGGCTTGATAGTTTTGCTCTTTCTTTCGGCGTGTAAGTGTTTTTCCTCTTATTTTTCTTTTGAGCTTTCATTTTAGAGTGTCTTTACTTGCATTGTACTCCAGTTTTGGTGGTTGAGTGTAACGACCCGATTTGGCCCTAGAAAAATTTTGGAATTTTGTTCGGTAATTCTAGAGTTTGTGTGTTAAATAGAGTGTATTTGAATGAGTTTCTAAGTCGATTAAGGTCAAAAATTTTGCTAGAAGAAAATCGTTTTGGGAAGATGAAATAAGTGGCTTGTGTGGGTTCTGTCGCGAGCACAACAGGTGTCGCAGGCACGACAGAATGCTTCTCGGGAAGCCTAATTGAGTTGGACTTTTCGGGTTAAGTGAGGTGTATCGAACACGTGGCGATGTAGGAATGTGACAAGTGGCATTGTAGTGAGTGGACATGTGGCATGAGTTTTGTTTTAAGTTAATTAAAATATTTATTGAGGTAAGTGGGCATTAAAGGAAGTGGTTTGGCACTTATTGGGTTTTGGTGGGCATTTATTGTGGGAGAATGGCTTTAGAGAGGGTTGACCGTATACCATTTTGCTTCCTTCCCATTTTACCTTGCTTTTGGCATTTGTTCTTTTTGCTCTTCTTTGGTTTTCTGCCGTGTCCCTTTTCTTTGCCATTTCTTTTGCTTTTCTTCTTCATTTGCTTGGTTCTTTGAGTGAACCACTTGGATTGGTTTGAAGAGAGTGTAGTAGGGCTTGATTGGGTCTCTTCAGAAAAGGTAAGTTGGATTTGTTCTCCGATCTGACTTCCTTTTTCTTTCTATTTTTGATTTAAAGTGAGAAGGAGTTTAACTCAAGTGTTTTCTATGTGATTTGTTGAAGCTGTGAACAAGAAGTTGGATAAAGGGAAAGAGAAGATCAAAAACGAGTAGAGAACAGAGATTGAGCTTCCTAAAGGTCGGGATCGTGTGTGATTTTAATTTCGGTTCATTTTGACTGCTTGCGGTGTTTATGTGGTATATGTGTATATATGTTTATGACATATGTGTGTATATATGCTTATGAGTATGTGACTTGATCATTTGAGTGTGTGTTGATGGTAAAGATTCTGTGAAGTGTTTTTGTCATAAGTAGAGTTTCAGACCTCTAAATTGAATGATTATTGATCCATTAGAACCATGACTTCAATACCTATAAACGTTTTGGAAATGACCTTGAGCAAATTATTGCTCTAAGACCCAGAAAATTGGCCAAAACAGAGGTGTCTCTACTTTGGCCTATTCATTTGAGCAGTTCAGATTTTGTATACCATAATTGATGTTATAGATGTCCAATTTACCTAAAATTTGTCCCATTTGAAAGATAACTTCCTAGGGAACAATTGTTAAGAGGACACTTTGCCTAAAAATGGTGTTTAGATGTTGGTTTAGGCGATTTAAGTTTAATGTCAAAAGCAGTCTTGTAGAGGGTAGCTTCTGTCGCAAGCGCGACAGAACATGTCACAAGAGTGATTTTGTTCTTAATTTAGAGCCCATGGTTGGCATGAATCAATTCCCCACCTTTACCCTCAACTAATTTGTATATTTTTATGTGTTTTTCCTCTCGAGTTGAACCCGTATTACACTGAAATAATTCCGGGGTCTATATCATGCATGTTTAGGTTTATCAAATGGTTATAGGATTAGTCATTTGGGTAAATAATGCTACAGTATAGAAGTTAGTGTTAAACACGACATGCCATGTGATCTTAATTGTTTTATAATGCTTGAGTTAGTGTAATGCATTTGGTATAGTATATAGAGTCTTTTGCAATCTGGCTTTTGTCACAGGCGCGACCTCTTGTCGCGATCGCGACAGTGAATCTGGCTTTTGTCGCGAGCGCGACTTCTTCTCGCGATTGCGACAGTGAACCCCTTCTCGCCCTATTCTATTATTTTTGAAAAATATTTTCTTCTGTCTTGCTTTGCATGATTTATATGTCTATGCAATTAATTAATAACATATATACTTGAATAAGTGATTATGGATAGTGATATGTTCCGAAAGTATGAGTTAAGCCTGAATGGTCAAAGTAGTGGATAGATAAGCATGCTTATAAAGGGTTAGAGTGCGGCTGCCACAGTGACCTTAATTGGTTCAACGATGAATACCCAGAGTATTCATTTTGAGTTAGGTTTCTAAAGTTTGATACTGTTTATCAATATTTGAAGTAAAGTACCCGTATCCACAATTGTTGAAAGTTCAGGCTAATGTATACTTTGTAGTGTACAAGATGTGAAGTAGAGATATGTAAATGTATATAAATATATTATAGTATAACATGTTACCGATATCCTTTGCCATATATGGATTTCTGCATATGCTTGAGTTAAAGCTTGATGGTACTTGCTTACAAGATTGTGTACATGATTATGTGTATATGACATGACTATCAATATGCCTGTGTTATATCTGTGACTTCATTCGAAGTCTATTATGTCTGTTTATCCCCACTAAGCGTTATCGCTTAGCACGGGTGTTTTTCCCGTGTAGGTTTTCAGGATTGGATCAGAGGGTGCACATCTGCAGGTCAAGGCCACTAGGATCTTTTATAGAAATCTCTTTGTACTAGATAAAGTTTCTTACATTTTGAATAACATCATTATGTATATAAGAGAGTATAGTATCATAGTATAAATGTTAACTGTTTTGTATATGTACCGAAACTGAATATGTAATAAGTATAAAGCTTTTGTATATGTACAGTATATATATTATAAGAGGTTTTTGTTTGGCCCAAGTTTCTAATTATTTACTATTATCGCTTCCGCCTTTATTGATGCATGTGTACAAGTATGTGTGTGTTTGGCTTATGGCGCCCCGATATTCCTTCCCGGGGGTATGGGGTGTTACATTGAGTCTGATGATTAAGATAACACAATTAGACGAAGTTTAGACATTTTTGCGTTACATTATTTTATTATTAGTGATTGAAAGTGACTTCTTAACTAAAGCTAGTAATGGTAGTAGCATTAGTTGCATTGCGTAAAAATTGGGATTTTCTCTTAATTCTGAGAATTAGTTAAGAATTTAAACTTTAGAGTCCACCATCTAGAATGGGATTAAGGCTTTGTTGTTGTTGTTAAGTTTATAGGTGTTCCCTTTTATAGATAGAGATTTAAAATTTCATTACCACAGTTATAGCCAAAATTTTCACATGTGACAATAAAATGTTATTTAATTGTTCATATGCTAAATAAGGAGTATGATGGAAAAATGAAGGCAAAAGTGTGTTATTTAATTGTTCATATGCTGAATAAAATGTTTATTTGCTTGCCTATAATCCATTTTCCTTAGTGCCCATACATTAGAATGCATATTGCCCTTTATATATATATATATATATATATAAATGTCAATTTGGTTAGTAATTCTTTGTTAAGAATAAAAAACAAAACGACTTCAATTCATAGCCATTATATAGACGTGAAAAAACAGATTGTGGGTTAATTTAATTCCTCTATTATTCTCTTTTGGACTTTTCCTACATTATATCTACTTGTTTAAAGCTTACCTCATATATTGCCCAAGTGATTACAAGTAATTAGTTAGTTAATTTTTTTGTGATATGATATTAACTTTATCTTATTTAGATGGAGAATTTAGATCAAAGGTTGAATACAAATGGTGACAATGTTATTAAGGTTGAACATGATGGAGCAATTTGGTCTCCTCAAATTGAAGATTATTTTATAGCATTAATGGTTGAGAAAGTAAATAATGGAGATCGAAAAACAAGCACTCTAACTAAAAGTGCATGGGCACGAATTAGAGATCTTATAAAAAAGAAGACCAACCGAAAGTATGGTTTAATTCAATTAAAAAATAAGTTTAATAGTCTCAAAAGCCAATGAAAGCATTTCAATAATTTATTGAAAGAGATGAGAATTGGATATAATTCAATGACTGATCAAGTTATTGCAAGTGACGATGTATAGCAAAAATTGTGCAAGGTATATTTTTATATTAATGAATTTATTTATTAATTATTATAAGTAGTGTGTAATGAGTATTAGGATTTATTTTTAGAATAACATATATGTATATGTTTTGTCAATAGGTGAATAAGATGGCAAGGAAATTTAGAAAAGAATGATGTAAGGAATACGAGAAATTGTCATTATTTATGGTGATACAACTGTTGCCAGAGCTCATTCTCACTTTTCTACTAAAAGCCCTTCTGTTAGTAAAGATGAATAAAATAATAAGAAATTTGATATTTCTAATGAAGAGGGTGAAGATACAAATAAAAAAAATGTTAAAGAAAATAAATGATAAAAGATCTAATAGTAGAAATAAAAGAGAACTATTTCAAAATGCAATGGCTCAAGCATTGATCAACATTCAGGGGATAATTTTGAAACACAATTGAGCAGTGATAAAAAATCAATTTTTAAATGTCTTGAAACATTGCAAAACTTTGACGAAATAGATGGATTATCTTTTTCAAAAGCTATTAAAGTTATCCATGATGATTCACTATGGACAGAGATGTTTTTTGCCATGTCCGAAGAAAAAAAAAAGATTGGATTTTGAATATCCAAATTTGATTTCTTATTATTATTTTTTTACATTTCTTTGGCTTATTATTTGTTGCGTTATACAAACTTTTTTTTATGCAAACTTTTTTTTTTGATGTTTGGGATTTTTTAATTGTCCTACAAGGTTTGTTTATTATTCGAAATTGGTTCGAATATATTTCTTTTATTTTATTATATATCGATATTATGTGTAATGATTTTTTGGATTAATTATTTTTATTTTGACAGGAATATGGATTTGGATGATATTTTTTCCAATACTGATGAGGAAATCGAAAAATTTTTGACGTTTTATGTATAAATAGAATTTTATGTGCAATGACAAACCTAGACGTTAAAGAATTTCAAAATTGACAGGTCATGAATGGATTGTTGAGGTATTAAATGGTCATCTAATGACATACCATGATTTATTTCGGATGGATAAAAATATTTTTAGTAGTTTATGTGAGGAATTAAAAGGGAGAACAACATTGAAAAACTCCAAGTTTTTAACAATGCAAGAACAAGTGGCAATTTTTCTTCTAATCATTTGTCAAAATGACCGATAGAAAGTTATTGCAGATCATTTTCAATATTCAACAGACACGACTTCTAGACATTTTTGAAATATTCTGTGTGCTATTTGTTCAATAGCTAAACATGTGATTGTTTTTCTATTGTTTAATAAAATACTTTCAGAGATAAAAAATAATCCAAAGTACTATCCATTTTTCAAGGTATTAAAAAATTTTAATTTTTTTTTATATATAATTACAATCAATATTGTTTATTAATTGTTACTTTTATAACAGATCTGTATTGGAGTTATAGATGGTACATACATTTCTGCACGAATTCCAGTCAGTCAATAAATTCCATACCGTGGAAAGAAAACAATCTCTACACAAAATATCATGTGTGCTTGCTCATTTGATATGCGATTCACATTTGTCCTGATTGGTTGGGAAGGAACAACAGATGATTCAAGAATTTTCTTAGAATGTATTTCTAATCCAGCAAATAAATTCCCTATGCCTACATGAAGTAAACGTTATCTGGTTGATTTAGGATATGCTAATATGCCTGGATTTCTTAGTCCGTACAGTGGAGAACGCTATTATTTACATGATTATAGAGATTAATCAAATCCACAAGATCCAGAAGAATTATTTAATTATATGCATCATTCGTTACGTAATGTCATAGAACGTTATTTTGGAGTTTTGAAAGCACGTTTTCCCATCCTTAGAAATATGCTTTCATATGACATAAGATGGCAAAAATATATATCTCTTGCGCGTTGTATGATTCATAATTTTATTAGAATGCACGGAAGTATAAACTCTTTATTTATAGAATATACAAATGAAAATATTATACTTGGAGATGATCAACAAAATAGTGAAACCAGTACTTCAGAGTCACAGAAAACTGTTAATGTAAATGCAAGCCAACTTCGTTAAATGAACAATATTTGAGATGTAATAGCGCAGAAATTGTGGTTGAATTATAATAATTGACATTGTTATTTTTTTTAAAAGAAGCATTGATTTTTCTTGTTATTATGAATTTTTTTAATGAATTTTGAATTTCATTAAATATGTATTATTCAATATTAATAATTAGATAATATATATGCATAATATTTATTAATGAATATTAGAAATATTATAATTAAAAATTATGATGTTATTTTTAAATTTACAAATTTAGATTTTAAAAAACTAAAAATATACAACTTTACGGAACACAAGTGTTTGGTTAAATTTTGAAAAAAAAAAGAGTCGATAACTATTTTTTATAAATCAAACAATAAAAGACATTACTATTAATAAAATGTCTTATAAATTAATGATTACCATTACTATTATAAATTATCCATTACTATTAATATCTATCCTTTGCAAATTATCCATTTCTATTTCTTTTATTTATTTATTGATTGCTATTTAAATTTATTAATTAATATTGCTTATGAAAAATTTTATATTTATTCATTAATATTTTGTCTACACTAAGTTGTATGTTTGAGTAACTTATAAATATCTTTTCTATTATATTATTATTTGATTTGTTTGTTAATATGGTATAAAAAATACTATTGCATTAAAAAAATATATCTATATTGGTAATTATGGAATCTATTACCAACAGCTTTTTATAATTTTATCAAACACTTAATATTAATTATCTACTATCATATACCAACTAATAGCAATAGATATCAGCGACCTATTGTAATCATTCACTAAACCAAAAAAAGCTGATAATTTCCATATATATAAAAAAAAAACTGATGGTGAAGCATTCAGCAATATGTGCCTGAATTTTCGGTGGTAAATATTAAAGCAGATTCAAGTTGTCTACAAAGCAAGCCAACTCAATAAAAAAGAAGAAGCAATTATTATTTTTTCTTTTATTTTATGGAGTAGTAATATAGTAAGTGTGCATGCAATACACGCGCATCTGAATCATTTATTATTTAAAATTATATGATTGAATAGTTTAAATATATGCGCATCATATGTGCACACGCACGGTATTTCAATTTTAAATTATGACCATAAAGAAAAAATATTTTAATAGTTTTTCAAAATTGTTTTTAGTAAATAGTTAGTTTACCTTTTTAAGGGATATTTTCCTTTTGAGATTAGGTTGGTGAGAAAAGTTATTTTCTCAAGACTGGTAGAATTTTTATTAAGGAGCAATTAGTTGAAGATGTTTCAATCACCGGATGCGTCTTCCTGCCTTCACATAACATCCATATAGGTAGGGGTGAGCAAAAAAAATCGGTTTATGCGGTTAACCGGTAAATCGGTCCAAAATTGAACCGATAAATTGATTAACCGATTGTAATGAACTGATTAATGGTTAGTTTTTTGAAAAAACTAATATTAATAGACTGGTTAATGGTTTTGGCTCATATAACCGGTTAACCGAACCGATAACCAAATTTTTAGTTAATTTATTAATTATATAATATATCCATATTTAGTATTTATTATTATTTTTTGATTTATCAATTTTTCAATAATGAAAATTATAATATATTCGAAAAGTTATACAACATTAATATATTAATGAAAAATTATATTTGTGATAAACTTTTATTTCCACACACACAAATTTTTTTACCTTTCAAATTTTTTTAATATATATAATTAATTCCTAATTGTAATTAATTTAATAATTTTTACTCTTTAATTAAAATATTTTATATTAAAATTATTAAAATTTAATATGATAAATAATATTTAATTAAAATGTGGAATGTTAGTTTTAATATTTTTTAAGATAGCATTTAACACTTGCAATTCGAATTAAATATATTTTGCTTTAAAAATAAAAAGTTCCATTGTAAGTGTCACACCCCAAAATAGCCCTGGTCGGATTATGCATGCTAAGTCGGGATTGGAAGGGTATTTCAGTAAATTGTGTTTGAGAATTTGGAGTGTTAAGAACCTAATTGATAAGATAATTAAGTTTATAAGGAAAGAAATGTGTAAGTGAGTGAAGTGTAATTTGTCTAAGGACTAAAGAGCATTAAGACAAGATATTTATTAAGGAAATGTTTGGGTATGACTCAAGTATTGTGCCATGGTTTGAAATGTTGAGTGGAGTTTGGGGTCCAATAGGATGTTGCCAAGTAGACTGTTAGGTGGGCATTGAAAGAAGAAAAAGAAGAAAGAAGTAAGAGGAAGAGAGAGAGGGAAAAACACAGATTTTGGTTTGGCTTTCCCGTCTCCCTCATCTCACGCCTCTCTTCTTTTTCTCTTCTCCCTTCTCTGCTTTTCCTTTCTTTCTCATTTGGCTGGAGTTGTGTTTGGCTTGAAGTGAGGCTGTTTGAAGAGGTAAGTTGGTTTAAGGTGTCCTACGTGTGTGTTTCTTCTTCTTCTTCATCTACTGGTTTTATTTTCAGTTAGGGTTTTGAAGAGTAATTGTGGGTTTTGTTGTGCAAGCTTTGGATTGCATGAAGAAGCAAAGTAAAGACAAGGAAAGGATTGAGGATTGATTTTGAAGCCTGATTCTTTTGGATCGTCATTTTGAGGTTTGGGAGCTCTGTGTTCTTTATTTTGGTTTTGGGTTTTTGTCTCTGCCCCATTTTCTTCTTGGATTATGAATGGTTTTTGGTGTTTGATTTCCAGTAATTGAATGATTGAGATGAGTTTATGCAAGTCGGGTTTTGGGTACTGTGTTTGTATGCATGACTTTGAATCAAAGAACAGATTGATACATTTGGAACTTACTGTAATTGTATTTGGAACTTACTGTAATTGTTTTTAGGGTTTTTGTTCTTAATTTGATTAACTATGTTTATGCATGGTTTTGATTGTTGAATTAAGTTGCAATTATCTTGTTTATGCTGTTTAGGACATCAATTGAAAGGTAAGATGAGTTCTGGAGGTGTTTGAATTAGATTGAAAATAGTTTTTATCGAGTTCTTTGAATTTCTGGAAAAGGATGGAAATCTGCATGTTTGCGATTTCGGGGAAGAAGAAGAGGGCAAGAGAAATAGCTCACGTGACGTGAGCTAGGCTCACGTTACGTGAGCAGATTGCTCACGTTACGTGAGCAATGCTCACGACGTGAGCAGATTGCTCACGTTATGTGAGCAGATTGCTCACGAGGCGTGAGCTATGCTCACGCGACGTGAGCAACCCTCACGTGACGTGAGGTCTCCCAGATCTTCTGTTTTGCTTCTGTTTTTCCTTCCCAAGTGTCCAGTTTTTATAAAATGATTTCCAAACGCTTTTTATGGTATTTTTCCTTACTGTGTGCTATGTTATCTTGCTGATATGACTGATTATTCCAATTTATTTGGTATTAATAATATGTTATCTATGACAGGTTATATGTGGTATTTTGGAATAAGTTGTGGATTTCAATGATCCTGTTAAATGACTGTGGGATTTTAACAGTATGGTTTGGACTCTAATATGTTTATTATTGTGATATGTATTGCACGTCATATTTTGAATGCGAAGGATTTATAAAGGTTAACTTTCTGACTGTTAGTTCTTAAACATGTTCTGTCTTAATGTGAATTATGTTATGCATATCTTTAGTCTGCTTCTTTAAGAATAATTTTCCATGCTTAAGATTATGTAGTAACTTTCCCCGATTTAAATGATGCGTCTTTGGTCATTAGCATAATATGTTTTCATATGTGTTCCTGATATGCTTTAGTAAATTAAGTAGGGATAAAATACGATTGATTGACCTATTGCATATTTCAGAATATGACTTGAATGAGGTATGATTGATATTATGCTATGCTATATTTATTTGAATAATATGGTTAATGTCTGAATGCATGATTATGCTTTAGCCTGGGAATTCAAAGTGTTATGTTTAAATGTAATTTGGACTATGCTTGATTTATATTTAGTTATCGTCACCTGATGCATGATTAGGTTTTGTATTGACAGTGTTTGGTATGTTAGTGCTTTTATACCTGATTCTTGGTATGCTTTAGAATATTGTTAAATGTTAAAAAGGTATAGACTGTATTATGTTTTGCAATGACAATTGAATGATATATGACCAACTTCATGAACATATTTATATGTCTATCATTCTCTAGTTATGCATGATGTGTATATATATTTATGCGTTATGCGACTCGAAGCGTGAATTGTTTTATGCATGACCTGCGAGAGTCGGTCTAGTGGATAGTTAGGCATGCCTAATAGAGTCTTTCAATAGCTGCAGCGCCCTTTGAACGTATTGGACCCTGATCAGGTCCCCCGTATGGTTCCTCGCGAACCCCCCCTCAGTACGGATCCTCGTGGTCCTTTTTAATGAATTTGGATCGGGTTAAGATCCCCCATCAGTAAAATGCTTTTGTGACAAAATAAAGTGGTCTTCGATTTGTACCCGTAAGGTACTAATCAGTTCAGTACACTCGTTATCCACTATTGTGAGTCAGCAGGTGCTTTACTGGTTTGTATTACTTTGAAATAATTATATGAATGTGATATCCGTTTGATTATGATAAAGATCTCAGGAATCAGTTTATGTGTATATGAATGTGATTATGGGCTTCAGAATGTATGTCTGTTTTAAATAAGCATGACTTTATATCTAACATGATTATTCGTACTCGTCATGTGATTTGTTATAAGTTTCTGAATGCTTTGATTATGATGCGACTAGAGAATTTATGTATGTGACTCAAACATGTTTTGTTAATATATTAGCTTGTGAACCGAAGCAGCTGTGATGGTAAGTATGTGATGATTACTGTACTCTCTGCATGATGATGATATGAATGTAATACTAAGTAGTTATGCCTTCAGTCTCCGTTATCAGAATGTTTCTGCTTGATGCTTAGTATATATTAGAGTTGCGCAGCGGTATTGTGATGCTCTAAATGTTATCCTTTGGATATTTGACTAGTGTGTATGCTTAACATGATTATTGGGTTGTCAGTTCAGGCGTGGGTACTTAGTGATATTTATTGCATGTGTATAGCTCTTGTGACTCCGCATGGTAAGATGCTATCATTCGATACCCATGTAGGTTTATGCATGAGTTATAGTATGTAGTTCAGCATGATGACATTTGTATCGTATATTGTATTATGTCTGTTTTGGTATATCCTGGACATGAGTTTATGGTCTGTTTATGAGTTATCGATTGAGTGCCTTTATTATGCAGCCTGATTATTCATATGCTATGAATATCCGCATTTGCCATTTGAATGTGTTATGCCTTGGCGACCATTGTGAATGGCCGTCCATACTCTTGTGTGTTCTCCCCACTAAGCGTTTATCGCTTAGCACGGATTTCCTTTCCGTGCAGGTGGCAGGTTTGGTTCTGTTCGAGTCGCACTTTTGCAAGGTCGGCCACGTAGAAGTTAGAAGTTCTGTATTTTGTTCAGCTTCTGTATTTCAGCTTTTGTATTCGGTAGTATTGTATATGTAATTATTATGTTTCGTTCTTGAGTTTTCTTTTGGGGATGTAATAGTTAGTATGTCCTTATGTTTAGTTATTCCTTTGTTTTATTATTTCGATTATGCTTCCGTTGAATGGTCATATGTATGCCTTTGTGTATGCTTTTGCATAGTGCCTGCGTGTGCGTGAGTTATTGCATGTTCAGTCTGTACGCAAGGTAAGTAAAGGTAAGTTTTTAATTAAACCGTATTTTTGTATGTATGTTAAGTATGAATGTATGCTTCCGCATTGTGCATGTGTATATCTGTATATGTGAGCGTCGTGTAGCGCGTCCGTCGGTGTCCTTCCAACGGGGACGGCGATGGGGGTGTTACAGTTAGTGGTATCAGAGCCCAGGTTTGATGGTTCTGGGTGTGTTGTTTGTTATGTGTTGAGTCTTTGCATGAGAGTCAGTTTTGTGTCATGGCCTAATGCAGATGCGTCTTGTTTTGTATCATGTCTAGATGGAGTCTGATCCTAGTGAGAATGTGGGCGAGACAACAGAAAGTGTGAATCGAGTTAGTGCTGATCAGAATGTTTCCGAGCGTTCTCCAGTGGAAGATTCTGGTCGTGTTTCTGATGATAGGGCTTTAGTGCAAGGATTGATTCGGATTTTGGATAGATTGACTGCTCCTCGTGCTTCTCAAGAAGTTTTGCGGCATGTTTCTCAGAAGAGAAAAGGATCGGTTAGTGAAGTGTCAGCAGGGAAGAGGGTTCGAGAACCTTCAGCGTGTCAACAATTTCAGAAGCAACATGGGAACAAGTGTAAGAAGTGGGGACCGTCAGTATGTCAGCACTGTCAGAAGCGACATCGGGGTCCATGTCGGAAGCTTTCAGGTGCTTGTTTCAGGTGTGGCAGTATGGAACATCGGATTGCCGGTTGTCCTAAGAAGATGAGTGAGAGTCTAGCTGGGCAAGCTAGAAAGGATGTGGAGGATTTGCTCAGATCTTCTCAAGCGTCCACAGAGTTAGTAGCATCTAGCAAGGATTCGAAGGAAACCGCAGGTTCTTCTGGTAAGTTACTTTGCAAGCTTTTGTCTAAGTAAGTTGTGTTTGTTTGGGTTGTGTGGATGTAAGTGTTTCGCTGTGAATTTCGAGGATGAAATTCTTTTAGGAGGTAAGAGTTGTCACACCCCAAAATAGCCCTGGTCGGATTATGCATGCTAAGTCGGGATTGGAAGGGTATTTCAGTAAATTGTGTTTGAGAATTTGGAGTGTTAAGGACCTAATTGATAAGATAATTAAGTTTATAAGGAAAGAAATGTGTAAGTGAGTGAAGTGTAATTTGTCTAAGGACTAAAGAGCATTAAGACAAGATATTTATTAAGGAAATGTTTGGGTATGACTCAAGTATTGTGCCATGGTTTGAAATGTTGAGTGGAGTTTGGGGTCCAATAGGATGTTGCCAAGTAGACTGTTAGGTGGGCATTGAAAGAAGAAAAAGAAGAAAGAAGTAAGAGGAAGAGAGAGAGGGAAAAACACAGATTTTGGTTTGGCTTTCCCGTCTCCCTCATCTCACGCCTCTCTTCTTCTTCTCTTCTCCCTTCTCTGCTTTTCCTTTCTTTCTCATTTGGCTGGAGTTGTGTTTGGCTTGAAGTGAGGCTGTTTGAAGAGGTAAGTTGGTTTAAGGTGTCCTACGTGTGTGTTTCTTCTTCTTCTTCATCTACTGGTTTTATTTTCAGTTAGGGTTTTGAAGAGTAATTGTGGGTTTTGTTGTGCAAGCTTTGGATTGCATGAAGAAGCAAAGTAAAGGCAAGGAAAGGATTGAGGATTGATTTTGAAGCCTGATTCTTTTGGATCGTCATTTTGAGGTTTGGGAGCTCTGTGTTCTTTATTTTGGTTTTGGGTTTTTGTCTCTGCCCATTTTCTTCTTGGATTATGAATGGTTTTTGGTGTTTGATTTCCAGTAATTGAATGATTGAGATGAGTTTATGCAAGTCGTGTTTTGGGTACTGTGTTTGTATGCATGACTTTGAATCAAAGAACAGATTGATACATTTGGAACTTACTGTAATTGTATTTGGAACTTACTGTAATTGTTTTTAGGGTTTTTGTTCTTAATTTGATTAACTATGTTTATGCATGGTTTTGATTGTTGAATTAAGTTGCAATTATCTTGTTTATGCTGTTTGGGACATCAATTGAAAGGTAAGATGAGTTCTGGAGGTGTTTGAATTAGATTGAAAATAGTTTTTATCGAGTTCTTTGAATTTCTGGAAAAGGATGGAAATCTGCATGTTTGCGATTTCGGGGAAGAAGAAGAGGGCAAGAGAAATAGCTCACGTGACGTGAGCTAGGCTCACGTTACGTGAGCAGATTGCTCACGTTACGTGAGCAATGCTCACGACGTGGGCAGATTGCTCACGAGGCGTGAGCTATGCTCACGCGACGTGAGCAACCCTCACGTGACGTGAGGTCTCCCAGATCTTCTGTTTTGCTTCTGTTTTTCCTTCCCAAGTGTCCAGTTTTTATAAAATGATTTCCAAACGCTTTTTATGGTATTTTTCCTTACTGTGTGCTATGTTATCTTGCTGATATGACTGATTATTCCAATTTATTTGGTATTAATAATATGTTATCTATGACAGGTTATATGTGGTATTTTGGAATAAGTTGTGGATTTCAATGATCCTGTTAAATGACTGTGGGATTTTAACAGTATGGTTTGGACTCTAATATGTTTATTATTGTGATATGTATTGCACGTCATATTTTGAATGCGAAGGATTTATAAAGGTTAACTTTCTGACTATTAGTTCTTAAACATGTTCTGTCTTAATGTGAATTATGTTATGCATATCTTTAGTCTGCTTCTTTAAGAATAATTTGCCATGCTTAAGATTATGTAGTAACTTTCCCCGATTTAGATGATGCGTCTTTGGTCATTAGCATAATATGTTTTCATATGTGTTCCTGATATGCTTTAGTAAATTAAGTAGGGATAAAATACGATTGATTGACCTATTGCATGTTTCAGAATATGACTTGAATGAGGTATGATTGATATTATGCTATGCTATATTTATTTGAATAATATGGTTAATGTCTGAATGCATGATTATGCTTTAGCCTGGGAATTCAAAGTGTTATGTTTAAATGTAATTTGGACTATGCTTGATTTATATTTAGTTATCGTCACCTGATGCATGATTAGGTTTTGTATTGACAGTGTTTGGTATGTTAGTGCTTTTATACCTGATTCTTGGTATGCTTTAGAATATTGTTAAATGTTAAAAAGGTATAGACTGTATTATGTTTTGCAATGACAATTGAATGATATATGACCAACTTCATGAACATATTTATATGTCTATCATTCTCTAGTTATGCATGATGTGTATATATATTTATGCGTTATGCGACTCGAAGCGTGAATTGTTTTATGCATGACCTGCGAGAGTCAGTCTAGTGGATAGTTAGGCATGCCTAATAGAGTCTTTCAGTAGCTGCAGCGCCCTTTGAACGTATTGGACCCTGATCAGGTCCCCCGTATGGTTCCTCGCGAACCCCCCCTCAGTACGGATCCTCGTGGTCCTTTTTAATGAATTTGGATCGGGTTAAGATCCCCCATCAGTAAAATGCTTTTGTGACAAAATAAAGTGGTTTTCGATTTGTACCCGTAAGGTACTAATCAGTTCAGTACACTCGTTATCCACTATTGTGAGTCAGCAGGTGCTTTACTGGTTTGTATTACTTTGAAATAATTATATGAATGTGATATCCGTTTGATTATGATAAAGATCTCAGGAATCAGTTTATGTGTATATGAATGTGATTATGGGCTTCAGAATGTATGTCTGTTTTAAATAAGCATGACTTTATATCTAACATGATTATTCGTACTCGTCATGTGATTTGTTATAAGTTTCTGAATGCTTTGATTATGATGCGACTAGAGAATTTATGTATGTGACTCAAACATGTTTTGTTAATATATTAGCTTGTGAACCGAAGCAGCTGTGATGGTAAGTATGTGATGATTACTGTACTCTCTGCATGATGATGATATGAATGTAATACTAAGTGGTTATGCCTTCAGTCTCCGTTATCAGAATGTTTCTGCTTGATGCTTAGTATATATTAGAGTTGCGCAGCGGTATTGTGATGCTCTAAATGTTATCCTTTGGATATTTGACTAGTGTGTATGCTTAACATGATTATTGGGTTGTCAGTTCAGGCGTGGGTACTTAGTGATATTTATTGCATGTGTATAGCTCTTGTGACTCCGCATGGTAAGATGCTATCATTCGATACCCATGTAGGTTTATGCATGAGTTATAGTATGTAGTTCGGCATGATGACATTTGTATCGTATATTGTATTATGTCTGTTTTGGTATATCCTGGACATGAGTTTATGGTCTGTTTATGAGTTATCGATTGAGTGCCTTTATTATGCAGCCTGATTATTCATATGCTATGAATATCCGCATTTGCCATTTGAATGTGTTATGCCTTGGCGACCATTGTGAATGGCCGTCCATACTCTTGTGTGTTCTCCCCACTAAGCGTTTATCGCTTAGCACGGATTTCCTTTCCGTGCAGGTGGCAGGTTTGGTTCTGTTCGAGTCGCACTTCTGCAAGGTCGGCCACGTAGAAGTTAGAAGTTCTGTATTTTGTTCAGCTTCTGTATTTCAGCTTTTGTATTCGGTAGTATTGTATATGTAATTATTATGTTTCGTTCTTGAGTTTTCTTTTGGGGATGTAATAGTTAGTATGTCCTTATGTTTAGTTATTCCTTTGTTTTATTATTTCGATTATGCTTCCGTTGAATGGTCATATGTATGCCTTTGTGTATGCTTTTGCATAGTGCCTGCGTGTGCGTGAGTTATTGCATGTTCAGTCTGTACGCAAGGTAAGTAAAGGTAAGTTTTTAATTAAACCGTATTTTCGTATGTATGTTAAGTATGAATGTATGCTTCCGCATTGTGCATGTGTATATCTGTATATGTGAGCGTCGTGTAGCGCGTCCGTCGGTGTCCTTCCAACGGGGACGGCGATGGGGGTGTTACAGTAAGTAATAATTAATATTTAATAAAATTAATAAATTACAATTTTTTCATTTATTACATTTTTATATCCTATGCATGCATATTGACACAATATTTTTAGTTTATATTTATAATTTGAATATTTTATTGAATTATATTTGGTTTCTAATGTTTATTTTTAAGTATTTTGGACATTTTAATTTTTTTATGAATACATCTTATAATTATAGTGGTTAACCGAAATAATATTAGTTAACCGATCCGAAAATTCGAAACCGATGGATTGATTAACTGATAGTTAATGGACTGATTTTTTTTGGAGCTCATGGACCGGTTAATCGGTCCATGCTCACCCCTGCATATAGGCATATACTTTATAGTTTTTTTCTTCCTTTCTTTTTTTTTTTAATTTTTTTTAAAAAAACATATCCATGTGTTTGAACTTTAATATTTATTTACATATTGTAATTTTAAAAGCTAATATTAAATTTATGTACTTCTATATTATTTATATTATGTCTAATTTAAATGGAACTAATAGAATTAAAATGTACATTTTACTAATTTCGTATAAGATCAACTTAAAAATGACCGAATGACTTACAAAAATATAAAAATTTATAATAATTTAAGATATGCAAAATGTGCTGAGTTAGTTTTTTCTTCAATTTATTATATTTTGGTGGATTTTACTGTTATTTTAAGTTGATCTTACGTGAAACTAATAAAGCGTGCATTTCAGTTCGGCCATCATTTCCTTTAAATTAAATCTAATGTAAGTGATTTGAAAAATATAAAGATCCAATATTAATTTATAAAAGTAAAAAAAACTTAATATAAAAAATTAAAATTTTAGGGATCTATAATGCATTTTTCCTTTTTTTTTTTAATTACATTTTGGTATGGAATGAAAATGAAAATGGCATGTCTTAGAAAAATTGTTAGAGGCTCAACCTGACTCCCGTATACTTTACCATAGGGGTGAGCAAAAAAACCGATGGACTCAGTTAACCCAAAAAAAAATCCGAAACCGAACCTATGGACTGGTTAACCGATTGTAATGTACTGGTTAATAGTTAGTGTTTTGAAAAAACCGATATTAATGGACTGGTTAATGATTTTTGACTCATGTGACTGGTTAACCGAACCGAAATCGAATTTTTAGTTAATTTATTAATTTTTTAATAATTTATAACAATTTATATAACAATTTATCCTAATTAAAGGTGATCATGTACTTTTTTTTTCATTATACTAATTATTTTAAAGTTTTTAAGTTTTTTTAATTGGCTATTAGTAAGTATAACAATTTATCTAATTAAAAGTGATTATGAACCGGTTACTATATTTACTTATTAAATATTAATTTTTAAAAATAAATTTGCTTATATCCACCAAATATTTTTATTTTAACAACAATAATGTTATATTATAGTGAAAAATTTTTAATTGTTAAGTATTTTGAATATTTTAATTTTATTTATGAATATATTTATAATTATAGTGGTTAACCGAAAAATATTGGGTAACCGATCCGAAAATCCGAAACCGATGGACTGATTAACCGATAGTAATTGACTGGTTAATGGACTGAAATTTCAAAAAACCGATATTAATGGACTGGTTAATGGACTGTAACTCATGGACCGGTTAACCGATCATGCTCACCCCCACTTTACCATTAATAACTGCTGAAAGCTGCCGATTGTTGATTTAGATTTCTGCGGGTCTTTGCACACCTGCTTGACATATTTCCTTAGTATATATTCTTTCTCCGACTTTAAAAAAAAAAATAGTTACATTTTCTTACACACTAAATAAAATCAATTAATTTAATTAAATCAATATTTTTAATATGTCCTTGCATTAATTATAGATATATTAGTAAAATAAAAAGTCATAATTATATTTGTTAATTATATCTACATTAAATAGATATGTATTAGATATTTAATAAGTTATAAAATAAAAATGAACTATATAATTTGCGAAAAATAAAAATTTTGATTACTTATATCTTTTATGAACTTTGTTTTTTGCCTATAACTTTTTAATATCCGGTCAAACTCTTTTAAATCTACATAATATACTAATTTAAAATTAGATATTATCAGATCTATAATTAAATACAGACTTTTTAAACGGTATACGTTATATACTGAAAATAAAAATTAAATCTAAAATCTCACTTTAAAGAATCCAAACTCATTGATTGTCTTTTATGATCTTTTAGTGGGGCATAATTCGATTACTTATCTTCAATCACTTTTTTTCTCAATTAAAAAAAATCTATATATATTTAGCTATATGTCTAAGTTGACATCGCATATATATCTATATATAGTTCAATTATGTATATATTTAATAATTTTTTTTAAATATATACGTGTGTATATATATATATATATATATATATATATATATATATATATATATATTAATCGAAACATTAAAGACAATCGTAGAGTCAAAGATCTTGAAAGGAAGTGTAGTCCAAAAAAGAGAAATGATAAAAGTTCTCCCATGCTTGTTTTCTCTAGAGGGTACACTCATCACTTCATTTCCTTATCATCATATATTCTTTAGTTCAGCTATCTTTGTTTAGCTATCTTTGTTCTCGAAAGGATCAAAACCCATTTGAGGACAAATCATGTCGATTAATTAATTTGTTATAAATCTCACTCCATAATATAAATCTCATTTTATAACATGAAACATGTTGAAATTAAATGTAATTAATTAACTCAATTACAAATAAAGATAAAACAAATAAAGAAAAAAGATATAAAAATTTAACGTAATTCAGCTAAGTATGTCTATATTTATGGGCAAGACAAATAAAATAATTTCATTATGATAAAGAGTGTTAGGAAAATCAACACTATATATCATGCATCACAAACATAAAATAAGATATAATTATATTAATTAAGAGACAAAACATATTTATCTTTTGTAGCGCAGAAAACGAAATAGCAGAAACAAAGGATCTCGTTTCACGTCACTGGCTAGGCTATTATGCACAAGCAATGATGGGGGATAACAACGACAATTCCACAGTCTAAAAGTCCTTTGGAGATGCCAAAACAAGGGAGAAAAGTAGTCTCAAATTCTCTACCGAATTCTATTGATAACCAACTCTTGAATTTGATTTCTCATCCTCTATTTATAGCATCCTTATACTCCTAAATATGAATCTAATCAAATAAAAATACGCATATCTTTTCTAAATAGAAATTTAATCTTAATAAGATTTGATATGGAACTCTTTTCATATCTATTCATTTCGATTTGATATAGATCTCTTTCCATATCCAGTCAAATTTGATTTGATATGGATCTCTTTTCATATTTAGAGTCATAAGCGTATTTAAAATTATAACATCCCTTACCCTTATATAGTAAACCACACATGAAATGGTAGGTTCACCCAACAAGTGAAGGGTGTCACTAGGCTTAACACAACCTATTAATCATATACATAGTAACAACAATTATAAAATTTCTTTTCATAATATAACACTATCCATATTACACATTTTAGATTACATAATTATCTTTACATACCAAAAGTGGCCTTACATACATAACGACCATAATACATATTTAAAGTGCATATCTATTACAAAAGGACTACATTTACATTACTATAACATAACACCAAACCTATACAAGGAGCTCCTATTGATGTGTCGGCCTTTGTGGTTACGGAGTGTTCTTGGCGTTAGTCCTATCTTCAGTACCTATACGGATGAAACACCCCGTGCTAAGCTTATAGCTTAGTGGGGAACAAATATATAGTGGACAACCACTCACAACGGATGTCAATGAGTACACATGCATATGAGTCATACATAAGTCATTACAAAATATAAATGGTAACTCATATGTAATTACTCAATTTGCAGTAAACATCTTCATAACATGCAATTAGAATCCACACATATATGTATATTTTTATCTAACGAAAGTCATATTTTGTGGAATTCATTTAACATATGTCCTTTCCAAATGATTACCTGCTTTTCCAAAGAAATGGATAACAGGAGTACAGAATAAGGGTACATTTCACATAGAACATATTATCATATCAAATACAGATGGTGACCCAAACGGGGTCTCATATAATGACCCAAACGGGGCCTGAATAACGACTCAAATGGGCCGACATAACAGGATAAAAGATTATAGCATCAAATATCCCTATAAGCATGTCTATCTATCCACGTCTCGATTTTAATAGGCTAATAATTAAGTAAGGAAATTTTCATTCATATTACTGTATAAATATCATTTACTGATCGTATATTCATCATTCCAAAACAAATATTAATAATTCATTTCATGTCAACATGTACAACATTAATACCATGTTAATTGACGGTACAAGTTACCCTATACAATACACTCCATTTATAGTTGTATCATAATTTAATAATGTACAAGCGTATTTACTATTTTAGGTCATTATTTAAGTATCTAATAAGTTTCCAAAAATCCGTGTCAAAAGCTATTTCAAAATGGAGTAGAAAATATAATTTAATAAAGTGGAATAGTAGGTTTTACATAGTGGGCATGAATTCCTGCTAGCCGTGTAAACCAAATGGTATGCAATTATTCCAAAACAGAATGCATTTACACGACAGGTAAGTTATTCTACACAGTCAGCAAACTGCGTTATATGGCGGGCAGGAGTTCCTGCCAGCCGTGTAAGCTAACGAATATAAAAGATTCCATCCATAATGCATTTACACGGTGGGCAGCAAGTTCTACGCTGCAGGCAGGATTTCTTGACTGCTGTGTAACTCAAAGTTTAGCCAAAACCTGCAATCCAGAAGCATTTTAGACAATAACAGGGCAGCTTGCATGCATCAAACTATCCTACCATTTTGAACCCTAAACGACATTTTTAGAGAAATTGGTCCTTTAACAAATGATCTTCAGGATCTTAGCTTTCTAATGACATCAATTTCATATCATTTGGATTAGTAGAACTTTAAATATAACTTAAACAATCTGAACTGCTCCTATTGAGGAGACAACATCACTATTCCAAGTTTAAGCTTGATTTTGAGTAGTTAGGAGCCAGATTTAGTTCACAGTTTTTTTTAGAAATATTTAGGTGTGGATCTTAAGTTTCACCAGCAACTTCAATCAACCAATTTAGAGCTCTAAACTCAACTTATAGGCAAAAAAATGCACATAAGGTCTGGTGAAACTTTGATAGAGTTTTCCCTTATAACTTTATATGCCAATTTCATCACTTTACTCAAACTCATCAGCCACAATCAAGCTCAACTCAACATTTAACATCCACATACATTCAAAACAAACACAAATCATCATCAAGTACACACAAAACAAATAAAGTCCCCTTTTCGATCCGTTTTCGGGTGGTATGCATTTTTTTGCATGATTTTAATATTGTTTTGCCAATGTTTATTTATTTTTATTATTTTGTGTATTATTTTTTTATTATGTTATTTGATTTGTAGATTTATTTGCTAACATTAATTTTTATTTTGTTTTGCTTTGTCTATAATTCTTATTTTTTCTTATTTGAGCATTCTCACGAGCAAAGGGGGAAATCGATGAGGCTTCTTTTGGTTTGATTTATTATTTTTTTGTTATTTGTTATTTTATTTTGCTTTTTTTTATTTTGCTATTTTATTTATTTTGTTATATAATTTGTAATAAATTTGTTTATTTTACATACGCTAAAAGAAAATAATCAAAAATAGTTTTTATTAATAAATTGGGTTTTTCTAATAAAACGGGACCAATATCCTAATTTCAGCTAATAAAATGTTATTCTCAAAATAAAAGTTAATTTTTCTTAAAATGGGATCACTCATCCCGGTTTTCTCAATATTCACCCAAAAATAAATTCGGTTTAAAAGTGAGCATGAAGGTACCAATTTTCCTATTCCAAAAGAATACCCCATTTTATGTATGTAATTTGTTTATTTTTTTATTTTGGGGGATTGTATTTTTGTCCCAATTTCCTTTTGTAATTTATTTTGTATTTTGGTTATTTTATTTATCGCTTTTCTTTACAGCTTTTTGATGATGCTCAATGTGCGCTTTAAATTTTAATGCATTACCGTGTGAGAGAGAAATGAAAATTTAATATTAAAAACTCATTTATAATTAATCAAGATATTAATAAGTGTGAAGTTCTGAATCTTTCGCTGGTTTAGACCGTAGAGGTTAGATGAACTTTCCCAATTTTAAATTGGGTGGCAACTCCAAAATACCTCAAAGGTGCCTAAAGATTTTATGGGATTAGATAAACTTTTTCGATGTTTATTGGGTAGGAATTACAAAATATCTCATGTTACTCAAGATCTAAAGACGTGAACCCTTTCGAACCTTAAAATTCGAGGCTGATTGGGTTCGGCGCGCATCACAGCTTGACCGATAGGCATACCGCACCTAAAGCGAGCGACAGGCTGAACCATAAGCCTGTCGGTCATTTCAAATTTCAATTTTTTTTGTTTACACCTATCGAAGACCCTGATTTTATCTCTAGGACCCAAGACAACATTGATTCTAAAGATTTAGAAACACTCCCTGAATATTTTGCTCCCTGAATTTTGCGAGTGAATGCATCCATCAAATCTCTTTTCCTACAAAACTTGACATGACAAAGGTACATGATTGATTTATGCACATAAAATACATGAGTTATGCAGAAAAAATGCAAAGAAATAATTTATCCAAGTGATCTAGGGTTGAGGGATGGGCTGGCCATGACTTTCTTGAGCCATGCCCGTCGGTCGCTGCTTTCCTTCCTCTCCTTGAATTTTGTGCCTCATTTTCCTTTGCCTTTTGGTTAGAGCTCTTTTACTAGGTATTTTATCTTCTTCTTTTCCTCTTTTTCTTTCCTATTTTTTTCTTTGCTTATTTTAATTTTTGCACAGATATCTTGAATACGTCGACATCAGTCCTTAGAAAAATGTATCGACTTTTAGATGACCCTTGAACTTGGGAAAATTTCATTTTAGCCCCTTATTCTGGCTTGAAATTTCTGAGGAGGGCTAAACTTGATAGAAACCTCCTGTTAGCTATGGCTCAGTATTGGGATCCTCGGTTCCATGTTTTTAAATTCATCCATTAAGAGTTATGCCCCCTGGTCGAAGAATTTACTGTAATCATCGGTGTAAGGTTTTCTCCCTGCACTTTACCCTGTATCCCGAGCTGCGGGCTGATTTGTATGAGGGATATAACGCAGGTTTTAGGTATTTCACCTTCGGCAGTTGTTAGGTTGGTGCCCCAGGATGCCTCTTTTGCTTTAAAATCACTGATTGAGGCACTGGATGATTTTCGAGACGTGCCTACCTATCAGGCTAGTGTTGTTTTCATATTTGGCTTATCTAGATATCTGATGGTGACATCAGAGGAGCCACTTAGTGACTATTGACTGTTTGACGTTACAGAGGACATACGCATGGGCTGACCCCATTTCCACTGATCCTAACTGAGACAATCCTAGGCCTAGACACTGTCTATATTGCTCCTTCTACTTTCATTACCGGAAGTCCTTTATTGCTCCAGGTAAGCACTTGTCATTATTTCGAAGGCAGTGTGTCCCTTGTGGATTTTCGTACTAACTTTTCTTAACAGAAAATGCATCTGTAGACACTGGATCTCGAGACAGCCCAGATTAGAGTTACCCATGAATGAAATTAATGCCTGTTCATAGGCAAAAACATTGAAAGTAATGGTTTTCATGTCAAAATTGCTTTTTAAAAAATAAAAAAAATAATTAAAAAAAAAAGAAGGTTGGAAGGGATATTGTTCTTGTCAAAATTGCTTTTAAAGGAAAAAAAAAATCGAAGGTTTGCGACCGCTGGTGCTCAAGGGAGGCCCGTCGCTTGATAAATCCCAAAATTGCCCCTTATAGCCCGTCCTACCAAAAGGCGAGTGCCCCTCGTATATGAGGAACGAGCATCCTTAGTGCGAGGGATGGGTGCACCTCGCGTACGAGGGGTGGGCGCCCCTCACTAACCCACCCATCCTCGACCAACGGGCGTCCTTCGTGAGGGACGGGCATCGGTCACTAAAAAACTCAAATTCTTGGCCAAAAAGCCTCTCTTTTTTTTGAAGTTAGAGGGAACACAAAAGGATTTTTGGTCATAAATAACTTCAAAATTTATGGGATCTAAAAGCGAAAACCTACAGTTTCAGCTCTTCGCCTATGAAATAGGTGTCGGTGTCGTCATTAGGTAACTCTGATCTGGACTGTCTTGGGACCTGGTGTCTATACCCATATCTCGAATAAAGTGATGTCTGACATTAGTATTGTTTGTGCGCTTATAGAACATCTGGTTATAGTAAGATGAATGGAACTTTGACTATCATAAAACACTGTAGTTTGCTTGTGAGCCAATCTAAGATCATTTACCAAACCCAGTAGCGAAATAGCCTATTTTACTACTTTTATAACTGCCATATACTCACCTTCTATGGCAGACAATGCAACAACAACTTGTAAAGTTGTCTTTCAACTAATGATACTACCAGAAAGAGTAAACACATATATTGTCAAAGATCTTCTCTTATCATAATCCTTTGTAAAATCTAAAATGATAAATCCCTTAGATTGACTCATATAAATCTGCTTCTCCATCTCATGATGCCAGAATGCAGTTTTCACATCTAACTACTCAAACTCCAAGTCATGAAGAGCCACCAAAGCTAATAAGACTCTAATATAGTTATGCTTCACTATTGGAGAGAACACTTCATTGTAAAACCTTCAGCCACTGACCTAGACTTGTATCTTAGTTCCTTAACTCCCATACACCTTCCTTCCTATTGAAAACCTATTTGTAGCCTACTATTTTCTCTTTTTTTTTTTAAAAAAAAATGGAACAAGTTTCCAAGTTTGGTTCTTATGAAGAGACTCAATCTTTTCACCCCTGGCACGAATCCATTAATTTGCATCTATACTATAAATGACTTCTTTATAGCTACTAGGTTTCTTCACATCAACGATTTTTGCAGCCGATAAAGCAAAAGCCATAAGATTTGTATATCCAATAAGATTTTCATAAATTATATTTGCATATCTTTGTAGTGGTCTAATTTGTATCTTTTATTTTCCTGTTGCAATGCCATATGTATGTTGTTGCATAGGTTCATCCCTATTTTGATTAAGATTTTGCACCTCCTCCACTTCCTCTACTTCTAAATTACTGGGCTGAGCTAATGGAGAATTAATCTCAAGCTCTATATGATCGTTAACACTATGATCTTTATCTATTATTATCTTCTCCTTCCGCCCAGTGAAGTATATTCATTGAATGCACATCCCTGCTAATAATTATCGTTAGAGAGTTTTGATTTGCGCACCATAATATATAACCTTTCACTCCAAATGCATATCCTAGAAATATGCTTTTCTTTGGCCTCTGCTCAAGTTTGCTATTCCTTACACGAGCATAAGCAAGATAATCTAATATCCTTAAATTTGAGTAATTAGCAGGTGAACTGGACCATAACTTAAAAGGAGTCTTGCACTCAATAGTTTTAGACAAAGATCTATTGACCCAATAACATGATGTATTGATTGCTTCAGCCTAAGAACTTTTTGCTCACACATGAATGTGAAAGCAAAGTGTTATGTTCTGTCACAAAGTGTTATGTTCATGCATTTTTCAACACCATTCTGTTGTGGTGTTCCTGCACAAGTGTTGTGTCTCATTATTTCCTAGTTGTTGCAAAAGTCATTAAACTCAGAATTACAAAATTTCAATCCATTGTCAATTTAAAGAAGCTTTACTTTTCTTTTTGTCTTCCTTTCAGCCATCATCTTTCATTTTACAAATGTTGGAAGTGCCTTGTCTATGATTTTTAGAAAATACACCAATACTATTCTCGAATAATTATCAATTTGGGTCATAAAGTAGATAACACCACTATTGGAAAGAACTTTGTTTGGACGTATGTTAGTGGTTATGTCTTAGGCCAAATATTTGAACCTTTGTGTAATGTCATATTGTCATTTTATAAAAGGGTTTTTCTCCACATTAATATATTATTGGCATGTTACGTTATAATAATGTTTATGAATAACTATTTAATATTATTCTAAATATCCCTAGCTATTTATCATTAAAGAAATGATAGATTAAGTCTAGATTGATAATTATGAAATGATTATATATGATGATATAAATCAAACTTATAGGTACTTGTTTGAAAACAAGGTACTAGATAGACTTGTTAAGTGATCACTATATGGGTTAGAATGAAGAAGCTTATGACCTGAGATTATCACAGTTTCTTATATGAGGAACATCATGTTTTGACATAATCAAACGTTATCTTTGGTCGGATAATCATAAAGGTCATGATTGGACATGATGAGAATTATGCAAAGGATAGTGAATAATCAAGATGGAATTTTTCCCTCTCTTATGAGAGAGATATCTATTGGGCCTCTCAATAAGTAGGACTGAGAAATACATGGTTGTGCTCAAATAAATTGATAGAGTGATCAATGTCATTTGATTTTATTAGTCTACTTAGTGATCAAGAAATTATATTTGAACGATATAAGTTTGACATGTATCATGACTTATCTTCAAACAAGATATCGTGTGACAAAATGATTATAACATGTTCTATTGGTTAGGTTAAAATAGAATAGTAAATATTCATATTATTTAGATAGTCATAATTTCTTGCTAAAGGCCATTTATGATTTATGGGCTTATAATGGAACTGAATCCACTACCAACATAATATGAGCCTATTGGGTCACACATAAAAAATGCAATGAATGATATAAGATTTATTTGGGCATTTTGAATTTAAAATATTTCAGATATTAAATTTGAAATAATATTATGGAGCTAAGAAAATATTCTTTAGTTTTGAATAAGAAATATTCACTCCTAAAATCTCTCCACACGTTAACCACTCATTAGGACTAACGTGTGACTATATAAAGATATAATTTAAAGCCCTAATAATCTTCATATTTCTTAGTTGCTATATTTTGGAGAAAAGAAATACAGAAAAAAAAATTCCATCTCTGCCGTTTTGGAGAAGAAAAGGCATAGAAAGGAAAAGTAAAACCCTAGTTTCACAAAAAAGAGCTAGCATTCTTGCTACCATTCGAGTGTGGATACCGATAGAGTGTGGTCGTTCTTGGGAGTAGCACCTGAGATTCGATTATTTTTGAGCACAAAGGACGTGGAACCGATCGGAATTAAAGCGTTAATTGATTGTTTCGGTGCACCAACAGGTTGGTATTCATTGAACTTCCTTTTTGAATCAATTGAATCAGATGGATCCTAATGGGTTTTGATTCATATTCCGCTGCAATTTATTTTGATTTTGATGCACAGAACCCAACAGCCCACAAGTTTAAATGTATATAATCAATCTTGCTCTCGGTCTTGTGTACTGTCTTCTTGCTGAACTTCACCCTGGTTTGTTTACTAAACACATAAAGCTCACTAAAATTCAAAGCTTGATTTTTGTATCCATCCAGCAAGTTCTATTTGCTCAATAAAGACAATCCCTTGTCACTTATGTAACTATGATGCAAATGCCATAACTGAGATTGATTTTGATCACCACTTCCAAAAGCTATAATAGCTTCCCTTTCAACTACACTGTCATAAAGATAATGTACTCTAGATTGTATCTTACCACCATGGAGCCTTTAAACACTTTAAGAATTCCATTGTCTGATTGTACTTGTACCTTTGATCATCCAAACTAGAAAAAGAAATCAAGTTCCTCTCCATCGGCGAAATATGCCAACACTCAATGCTTCTAATAATGTTGTTAAACATTCTTTATCTGATGTGACCAATACCTTCTATTTGCAATGGATTATCATCTCCTAAGTAGATCATTCCATTTATTTAGTTATAGGTCATAAACCAATGCTTGTAAAGACACATGTGGAAGGTTGCACCAGAATATTGATCCAAGAATTCAGCCCATGACTTGAACTCAAAGCAAATACTTCCCTTATATCATCATTATCATCAAAACTGTTGCAAGTGTCAATAATGTTTGCAGAATTCTCCACTTTTTGCTTTTCCTTTTTTCTTTCAACTTAGGACTGTCTCTCCTAAAGTGGCCTTGCTCACCGCCAGCAAAACAATTAAGCTTCTTCATTCTAAACTTAGACATACCCTTAGACTTCTTCTTAGAAGAGTCTTTTTACTGTGTTCTTTCCTTACTCACTAAACTTTCAACCTCCGTTCGGTTTTCTGAAAAAAATCTTTTTCAACTCGTTAGACTTCAGTGCATTGCTAATATCATTTAGAGAAACTCTATCTTTCCTATACAACAAAGAACCAGTAAAAGTGGCATAAGACGGTGGTAATGAATTCAACACAATCAAAGCATGATATTCACTATCAATTTTAATATCTATATTCTTCAGGTCCATTAAAATTGAAATATCAAGATGAGATTTAATATATGTACCTTCATTCATTCGGAGTGTATACAATTTCTTTTTCAAGTAGAGGCGATTTGTCAATGACTTTGCAGAGTATAACTCTTCCATCTTCTTCTATGCCTTTGCTGCAGAATCTTCAGCAATAATCTCATGAAGAATACTATGTGTGATGCTCATGAAAATTGCACTCAAAGTCGTCTTTTTAAAGTATGTTTTTTTCGGCTCCTTTATCCCTTCTAGAAATTTCTCTTGAATTGCCTTCCATAATCCTTGTAAGGCAATCTCATTCTAATCTTCCATAGATTGGAACTAGATTCCACCATCTAACTTATCTAAGCCATACTTTACTGAAAATGAAGATGGCATCTTAACCTTAGATTGTGTATAGAAAATCCTAACCTCGCTTTGAAGCCAATTATTGAATTAAATACAATTAACTAATACAATAACAAGCAAAAATAAGAAAGAGAGAAAAAGCAACACAAGAATTTAACATGATTTGATCAAGTATGCCTACATACTCAGGCAAGACAAAGAAAATAATTCTACTATGATGAGAGATAATTTTACAACCACTAATTTGATGATTTTTCCATGAATTCTATATTTTAAAATCCTTAATATTTTGTGTATTATACGCCTTTAAAATTATTTCAATTATACTAGGATTAGAAGATTCCAATCATACCTAAAATATAATTTGCCTTTTTGCAATAGGGCTAGGATTCTAATTTTAATTCTGATACTATTTAGAATAGGAATATATATCATAAACTTTTAGAATACCAATTAAATTCAATTCACATTAGCAAAAATGTGGTGATATTCGTTTTAAAAGAAACATTATGATGATATTGTTATTTCTATTTCTTATTCCTCTTTCAAATCGAAGTCTTAAATAGTGAATTATGTACTTTGATATAAACATTTTAATTATGGTTGACTTGTTGGTGGAATTTTGCAATTTCTTTTCTTTCTTTTTTCCTCAAAGATAATTCCAGAATAAAAATAAACAATTAATTAAGATTTACCTTTTTATAAATTTTGAGGAAATTAAGGCTTGTTTACTATGGTGCTCAGGCTTTAGGAGACTAATAATGCTTTGGCTTGGTGAGTTTATCAAAAGGAAATCAATAGCAATTAAGAAATGGAGGGCATAGGTTTAAATAAAAAGTTACCAAATAATAATAATAGAATAATCTCAAGCAGACCTGGTAAACGAATAGGGCGGATTCAGATTTGGGCCATTTTGGATTAGTTGTTTTTGGATTTGGGTCACTTTGGATCAATTTTTTCGCATCATTTTGGAGTCAGGTTACTTATTTTTCGGGCAAATTTAATTAGGTTGGGTCTTGTGTTACAGTTAAAACTAAAAAATCGAACAAAAACTAAAAATTGAGCCATAAGCTTTGGTTCAATTTTTATTTAATTGGTTCGATTTTGACTTTTTAATGTGACATCATATATAATATATTGATCGGTTTGATTTTTTAGTGTCCTGAGTAAACTTTGACCATAATTAAACTTAGTCAAACATGTCATTATTCATATAAAATCATGACTAGGATTTTAATTTCATTTTTTAACACTTTAAATGGACTTATTTTCGCCTCAAATTTGATTTCCAGGTTTGTCTCAAATGGCACTATTCATATCACGAAGAAAATAATATTCATGTATGTGGTGGCACTATTCATCTCAAAAAGTACTATTCACAGCTTGGAATGTACTATTCACAAATACAAAATTTTTGGGACATTACACTCTATCTCAGATTTGAGATGTTATCATTTGGTGAGAGAAAAATCAATAAAGCATGGCTGAGCAGTGGCAATGGCAACGGTAGTGACACAAGTTAATGAGCAGTGAACAACAGAACAACGACGAATTAGGGCATTAAGGGAAAAAAAATCGAAAAAGAAAATATGCAAAGAATAGACATGAGTTTTTGTTTCTTTTTCTTTTATTTTTTTTCACTCAAAATTAATTCAAACAATTAGACATTTTACTTTTTTTTTTCAATTAAATTTAGTTTTTATATAAAATTGGAATGTCAATATTAATAAAATGATATAATGTTTATATATATATGATAACCGGGCTCTCTGAGCTAGAGACCGGTATTTCCCTCCGAAATTATGATAACCGGGCTCTCTGAGCACCAGACCTGTATTTCCCTCCGGAATTATATTGTAAACCGAACATGCATTTCAGAAGATCAGTGTCTAGACACCCAAGGATATCAGTCGCGATGACATCGGTTACGCTTACAGCCCGGATATTCATACAGTTCGGATATCCTATATGGAAAGTCATTAACTCCTTATATTTCCTATATAGTGTACAGATTCTGGGATATCAAAGATGGGAAGTGCCAGGAATTATTCATTGACCAGATACAAATAAGGAAGCAGATACTAATCAAGAAGTTAGCACGATTTCCTCTTATTTGGGAATTATCTTCCTATTCAGATGTAGAAGGAGGACTCTATAAAAAGGAAGAATACAGGTACATGGTTTCTCTCTAGACTCTATGAATACAAACCTGATTTTCTAAATCACTGACTTGATCGTCGGAGCTTCCACTATCGGAAATCGACGGTGTTTTTGAGTTCTTTTCAGGTGACTTGCCGGAGGAGAGCTTCTAAAGAGTTAGGTTATTATCATTTGGTGCGGTGAGCGTGGAACACTCCACAGATTTCAGCTGGCAATGGACCTTTTTCCTGACTTATCGGTGCCTAATACTACCCCCTCCGATAACCAAAACGCAAACCTCTCCCAGCCTCAAGCCCATCTTTTTGGTCGTCCCTTACATAACCTACAGCCAACCTCGGCAGAGCAAGTTTCCCCGCTGCAGATAAGACAACTCTTTCCCCAGACACAAGCTCCTACACCCTTAACACCACTAGTAACTTTACCCGTCCCCACGATACCGAACATTACCCCCCAGGCAGCCCAAACCCTCATAACCGCCCTATCCGCCATAACGGCTCAGGCACCCCAAACAATACCTAAAAACAACGCTACGGCAACGCACCCTACTCAAACACCGACCACAATGCAACCTCCCACCCAAACCCAACTTCTAGCTCAGACATCGCCACCTCTTCCGAGTGCGTCGGCCCCTGGGGCAACGATTACAATGACAGCCAAACAGTTTGAAAGAATGTTCGAGGAGAGAATGAAAAAGTTTCAAAATCGCAACACCTTGCAGTATCAGGGCAGTTTCCGATCCCCTCTTTCTCGCGAAATCTTAACTGCTCCGTTCCCTCAGATAAGACTGCCGAATTTGCCAAAGTATGGGGGAAGCTCGGACCCCCGGGCTCATCTAGACGAGTTCCACCACACTATGCTGGTCCATACCACGGAAGATGCTGCCTTGTGCAAACTGTTCCCCCAAACTCTTACCGATTCCGCCCAGATCTGGTTTCGAAACTGATAACCGGGCTCTCTGAGCTAGAGACCAGTATTTCCCTCCGTAATTATAATAACCGGGCTCTCTGAGCTAGAGACCAGTATTTCCCTCCAAAATTATGATAATCGGACTCTCTGAGCACCAGACCGGTATTTTCCTCCGGAATTATGTTGTAAACCGAACATGCATTTCAGTAGATCAGTGTCTAGACACCCAAGGATATCAGTCGCGATGACATCAGTTATGCTTACAGCCCGAATATTCATACAGTTCGGATATCCTATATGGAAAGTCATTAACTCCTTATATTTCCTATATAGTGTACAGATTCTGGGATATCAAAGATGGGAAGTGCCAGGAATTATTCATTGATCGGATACAAATAAGGAAGCAGATACTAATCAAGAAGTTAGCACGATTTCCTCTTATTTGGGAATTATCTTCCTATTCAGATGTAGAAGGAGGACTCTATAAAAAGGAAGAATACAGGTACATGGTTTCTCTCTAGACTATATGAATACAAACCTGATTTTCTAAATCACTGACTTGATCGTCGGAGCTTCCACTATCGGAAATCGATGGTGTTTTTGAGTTCTTTTCAGGTGACTTGCCAGAGGAGAGCTTCTAAAGAGTTAGGTTATTATCATTTGGTGCGGTGAGCGTTGAACACTCCACAGATTTCAGCTGGCAATGGACCTTTTTCCTGACTTATCGGTCCCTAATGCTACCCCCTCCGATAACCGAAACGCAAACCTCTCCCAGCCTTAAGCCCATATTTTTGGTCGTCCCTTACATAACCTACAGCCAACCTCGGCAGAGCAAGTTTCCCCGCTGCAGATAAGACAGCTCTTTCCCCAGACACAAGCTCCTACACCCTTAACACCACCAGTAACTTTACCCGTCCCCACAATACCAAACATTACCCCCCAGGCGGCCCAAACCCTCATAACCGCCCTATCCGCCATAGCGGCTCAGGCACCCCAAACAATACCTGAAAACAACGCTACGGCAACACACCCTACTCAAACACTGATCACAATGCAAGCTCCCACCCAAACCCAACTTCTAGCTCAGACACCGCCACCTCTTCCGAGTACGTCGGCCCCTGGGGCAACGATTACAATGACAGCCGAACAGTTTGAAAGAATGTTCGAGGAGAGAATGCAAAAGTTTCAAAATCGCAACACCTTGCAGTATCAGGGCAGTTTTCGATCCCCTCTTTCCCACGAAATCTTAACTGCTCCGTTCCCTCAGATAAGACTGCCGAATTTGCCGAAGTATGGGGGAAGCTCGGACCCCCGGGCTCATCTAGACGAGTTCCACCACACTATACTGGTCCATACCACGGATGATGCCGCCCTGTGCAAAGTGTTCCCCCAAACTCTTACCGATTCCGCCCAGATCTGGTTTTGAAACCTCCCGGAGAATTCCGTCCACAGTTTTGAGCAATTTAGCGACATGTTTATAGCCAAGTTCGTCGCTGCAATAAGACCGGCTAAAGTTTCTGCCGACCTCACCATGGTTCACAAGGAGAAGGGGGAAGCACTTCGGATATATATCGAAAGATTTAATGTCGTGGCCATGGATATCCAAAATCTAAATTTGGAAGTAGCTATTAATGCACTGATACGAAACATGAGATGTCAGGATTTCAGTGACTCCTTGAGCAAAAAGCCACCGGGTGATTTTACCGAACTTATGTCTCGGGCTCACAAGTACATAAGAATGGATGAAGCTCGCCGTCTACGCTATAGCGCGCAGAACAGAGATTTGGAGAGAGGGTCCCGAACAGGTCGAGAAAGGAACAGCCACAGCAGAGATGATGGGAGAACTAGAGGATCTAATAACTCTTACCGAGCCTTTCTGGTATCAAAACCGAGCACCCGGGAGAAACAAGACGACAGGTTCACACGTTTGACCGCCCCAATATCCCAAATCCTGGCATGGATGAAGGAGAATGAACGTTTCAATTGGCCGCGCCCCATGATTAAAGATCCCAACCGAGACCAGAGCCTTTATTGTTCTTTCCATAGGGACAAAGGTTACTAAACAAACGACTATCGACTGTTGAAGCGTGAGATTGAGAGCCTAATCCAGAAGGGTAAACTAGGTCAGTTCATAAAAAGGAAAGATAAGGGTGGCAGGGACCGGACACCCTCCCCGCGAAGGCAGAACAACGGGGCTAGCTCGAGTAAAAAGGCACCAGCAGGGGTAATCCATGTCATAGCTGGGGGAAAACATTATGATGTCTTTGAAGGATCAAGGAAGCGTAAAGCCAAGGAAGTCTATTCGATGGGTGCCGGACAGATTGCGAAAGGTTATGAGGTGAAATTTTTAGCAGAAGATGAAGCTCATGTCCGGACACCTCACACTGATTCATTGGTCGTTGAGGCTTTAATCCAAGACTTCTTGGTCCAGAGGATTCTGGTCGATACGGGGAGCGCAGTGAATCTTATTACTTTGCAAGCATTTAAAGCATTGGGAGTGTCCACCAGTAAGCTGAAAGAAGTGTCGGCACCACTTATTGGCATATCCGGACAACCGGTAAAGGTAGAGGGATCTGTTGTGCTGGAGCTTCAGCTCGGCAATGAGGATAGCGTTTGCAATTGTAGGGCCTGCTTCATGGTCGTGGACATACCACTAGCCTACAATGTGATCATAGGCCAACCTCTTCTTATTGGGGTGGATGCTTACATCTCTTTGCGAAAGCTGCTCGTGAAAATACCAGTACACGGAGGTGTGGCCGTGCTTAGGGGAAATCAAAAGACAGCCCGGGAAACATATGTATCTATGCTAAAGGAGGCTGATCAAGCTCTAGCCCTAGACCCACTGGACATCCTGACGACCAGGAATGCCGAACCTGTAGATTCATTGCAAGATGTTGAGCTCTCGCCGGGAAAGATTGTCAAGGTTGCCGCTAACAAAATGGGAAAGGGCAAGGAGGCATTGGTAGCCGAACTGTTGGAATACGAAGACGTTTTCGCCTGGGAACCTTCAGACATTAAGGGTGTATTTGCTGAGGTAATATGTCATAGCCTTAGTGTGCAGCCCGGATGTAAGCCCGTTAAGCAAAAGAAAAGGAATCATGCTCCAGACCGGCAACTGGCAATGTCTAAAGAGGTTGATGTTCTGTTGAGGAATGGTTTCATAAGAGAGGTTATGTATCCGGACTGGTTATCAAATGTGGTGCTCGTGAAGAAGCCTAATGGGAAGTGGAGAATGTGTGTGGATTTTACAGATCTAAATAAAGCGTGCCCCAAAGATTGCTATCCATTGCCTAATATCGATCTCCTAGTTGACTCAACTTCGGGCTTTGATGAGTACGCCTTTTTGGATGCGTCTGCGGGGTATCATCAGATACCAATGAATAAAGATGATGAAGAGAAGACAGCCTTTGTAACCCACCGGGCTACCTACAATTACCGGGTCATGCCTTTCGGGTTGAAGAACGCTGGGGCCACATACCAGAGACTTATGAATAAGATATTCGCCAAGCAGTTAGGAAGGAACGTAGAAGTCTATGTAGATGACATGATAGTCAAAGGCAAGACATCGGCAGACTTGCCAGCCGAGCTATCAGAGACATTTCAAGTTTTAAGGAAGTTTGGTTTGAAGCTGAATCCGGAGAAATGCGCCTTCGGGGTGCAGTCAGGAAAGTTCTTGGGGTATATGATTTCGAAGAAGGGGATAGAGGCAAACCCAGCAAAAATTCGGGCTATTCTCGACATGAAATCGCCAAATTCAGTAAGGGAAGTTCAACAGCTCAATGGGAGGATAACGGCCCTGGGTAGATTCATCTCTTGTTCGGCGAAAAGATGCTTACCCTTTTACAGTACTCTGAAAAAGGTGAAGGGTTTCGAATGGACTCCGGATTGTCAAAAGGCATTTGAAGAATTGAAGCATTTTCTAACTACCCCACCTTTGTTGAGCCGGCCTCAACCAGGAGAAATCCTATTTATGTATCTGGCAGTTTCAACAGGAGCTTTGGGTTCGGTTTTGATAAGGGAAGAGGGCAACCAGCAGTTCCCCATCTATTATACCAGTAAAGTCCTGAGAGGGGCCGAACTACGATACCACATACTTGAGCAACTTGCTTTTGCCTTGGTAACATCTGTCATCAAGCTTCGGCCTTATTTCCAGGCGCATACTGTGGTTGTCCGAACCAATTCAAACCTCAGAAAAGTGCTGCAGAAACCGAAAGCATCAGGAAGAATAATTGAATGGGCAGCCCGATTGGGAGAATTTGATGTCCGATATGAACCTCGTTCCTCGATGAAAGGACAAGTCTTAGCAGATTTTATAGCCGAACTCCACTCACCTCCTCAGGAGGTAAGCCCATGTTCGTGGAAGTTATGCATAGATGGAGCATCCTCGTCTTTGGGTGCTGGAGTCGGGGTCATTTTGATTGGGCCAAGAAAGATAGTAGTACGGGGGATGGCTCATATAGCATTCCAGGCAACCAATAACGTGGCGAAATATGAAGCCCTCGCCTACGGGCTGCAGCTGGCCATGGAGGTAAAACCGGACTCATTAACTATTTACTCTGACTCACAACTTGTTGTTAGCCAGATACTTCGAAAATTCGAAGCAAAAGACCAAATGATGATCAGATACAAGGAGTTAACAGCCGCGCTCCTCTCCCAGTTGGAAAAGCACAGATGTTCATGGTCTATCGAGCAGGTACCCCGAGCTGAAAATGAGGAAGCTGATGCTTTGGCCAAGCAGGCATGTCTCAAGAATCAGTCATTTGACTCGCACACCATCTGGTCTATTATAACAGCCCCAACTCATGAAACTTACAAGGTGCACGTGCAGGAGCTGATGAATGGGTGGCGACTTCCCATTTTTCAGTATCTGAGTAACGAAGACCTCCCAGAGGATCAGGTACAAGCTCGGAAGATAGTCAGGTGGGCTAGTAGATATGCCATCCTAAACGACCAACTTTACAGAAGATCTTTTTTCGCCCCATGGGCTAAATGCTTGAACACGGAGGAAGGGGATTATGTGTTAAGGGAGATTCACGAAGGAATTTGCGGAGCTCATGAGGGGGCTCAAGCCATAGCTCGGAAAGCGATGCTGCAAGGGTATTATTGGCCAACTGTGGAAAAAGACGCTAAGGAGCTTGTTCGAAGTTGTGACAAATGTCAGAGGTTTGGTAATTTGAACCATCAAAAGGGATATCCTCAAGTGCCGATCTATAGCCCATGGCCGTTTGCTCAGTGGGGCATGGATATTGTTGGGCCTTTTCCTATTGCAACCGGACAGCAGAAGTTCTTAGTAGTAGCGGTTGATCATTTTACAAAGTGGGTAGAAGCAGAATCGTTGGCTACAATTACGCCAGCAAACGTAATCAAGTTTGTCCAGAAAGCTATTATCACAAGGTTCAGAATTCCACACTCCATCACAACGGACAATGGTAAGCAATTCGATGGCTCGGCGTTCAGGAACTATTGTTCGGAGTTAAAGATCCAGCTATGCTTCACTTCGGTGTACCATCCGCAATCAAACGATATGACTGAGGTAACTAACTGAACTATTATTACAGGGCTAAAGAAAAGGCTAGAAGCATCAAAAGGTCTCTGGGTTGACGAATTATACAGCGTTCTCTGGGCTTACAGAACATCACCGAGATCGGCCACAGGTGAGACCCCGTTTTCTCTTACATATGGAACTGAAGCAGTTATCCCTTGCGAGATCGGCATGCCAAACATAAGAACATATAATCTGGACATAAGCATAAATGACGATCAACTGCTTTATCAATTGGACAGACTGGAAGAACAGAGGGAATTCGCCCAGATGCAGTCAGCGGCTTACAAACAAAGAATGGCATCTTATCATGATAGAAACATCAAGCCCAGGACCTTCCGGATTGGGCAACTCGTTCTTAAAAAAGTAATTGCAACACAAACCTTAGCAGGAGTTGGGAAACTGAACCCCAATTGGGAAGGCCCTTATATAATTCATGAGGTGCGCGGAGGAGCATACAAATTGAAGGACTCGGTTGGGAAGATTCTTCCTCACTCATGGAACATTTCCAATCTGAATGCATATTTTCAGTAATTGAACATTTGGAGTTCGGCTATCTCAGATTTTGCTCACTCGGCCACTGTGCCACCAAGGATTATTTTTCATTTTATGCACGGCTATGTACGCTCACTCGGCCACTGTGCCATCGAGCTTTATTTTACATATAGTATGTTGCTTAGTTCGTCTATATCGCCATAAACGCTATTGTACTAAGCAAACACATAAATAAAAGAGGTATATTCATGAGTATTTCTTTCTCGCTTTGAACATGAGTTTGGCTCTCATTCAGCAAATTCGTCACTCAGTTACACAGCTTTGTTCCGATTGACATCGATTTAAATACAACTTTGCACATATAATACGTATCTTTTTAAGCAACTCGGTTGGTCACATAACGCAGTAATATAACAACACAAGTACACAAACAATCAACGACAAAAATTTCATTTTCATTAATAAAGATAAGTACATGGCAGATCATTCATCGGGATACACCTCGTCCAGCCAAGCCCAATCCATATCAGGGTAACGCCCTTTGACAACATCGGAAAGCTTTTGGCTGAACGCAAGGCATTTGTCTACTGCTAAGTCTAAAGACTTGTATTCGAGGTCGGCAAACTTTTCATCCACAAAGTCTTTGTCCTTCTTAGCAGCTTCTAGTTCCGAGTGAACCCCGGCAAGCTCGATCTCCAGCTCATCTCTTTTTTGCTCGGCAACAATAAGTTTTTCCTTCAGCTCGGAGATCGTCTGATCAGCTTCGGCTACCTTGCCCTCGGCATCCAGAGCTCTCTTCTCGGCATCTTCAAGTTTGCCTTCGGCGGCACTTGCTCGGAGGCGCTGCCCAGCTACGTTCCTAGCCTCCCGATGATAGGCCATAAGCAACCGGTTCATTTTCACCATGACCGCCCCGGTCAATATAAAACTCTGTGAAAAGAGGGACATAATAAGCAAGAGACCCCGAATAACTCTTAAACCGAGCTTGTATTATTAGTACAAACCTGAATTTGGTGCCTCTTTAGGATTTCGCCGAGTTCCTCCGCCTTCAGACGAACAAGAGGGGAAACTTTCTCGAGGATGCAAGCCAGCTGATGAACAAAGTCACAGAAGGCCGGGTTGTCCTCGGAATAGTCCTGCCCTTCCTGATGCCACATCTCACACATTTTATCTGCAAGGACCCTCATATTCCTTTTCCGGGGGTTTGGACCCGAGGACCCAACACCGCCTTCATCGAGAGATATGGGCCCAGGAGGGGTCTGCGTGGTTGGTGGAGGCACCTCGACCTCGGCTGAAAAAATGGGAGTTAGCTGAGTTTCAGAAGCTGTTTGGGCCGAGCTATTGTCCAGCACTTGCTCTGGATTCCTTTGTTCCAAAGCCCCAGTCGGGGTTCCTTGTTCCACCTCGCCCGAAGCAGATCCCGCTGGTTTCTTCTGCCTTTTGGCCCTCATCATCTCGGCCATGCTCGGTTTGTCAGTTCGTTTCATCTCTGCATAAAAGTAAACAATGAGCAAATATTAGAACAGAAGCGTTGATAATAGAATATACCTTTTCTTCGTGACCGAGGCCTTTCTGATCGGTCCAAACCGGTCATTAGTTGTTCCTTTATGTCTATCTTTTGGGCAGTCAATGCCCTCCATCGAACTAATGTTTGCTCCTTCTCGTCGGAGAGAAATAAGGGATTATCGTTTTTGTTCACAAACCGACCCCCTGTGGTCAGGAAGGGGAAGTTTTTATCACTCTCGACAATGAAGAATCGGTTTTTCCAATTCTTAAGTGACTCTAGGTTTCCTGAGAAAACCCCATATCCAGCTCAGGCTTGAATATAGTTGTGGTCCTCGGTCGAGATTCTTAGGCCAACCACATGAGTGGCTTTAAAAAGCCGAAGAGTTAGGTTGATGTCATGCTCGGCACACCACATCTGTAAGGCAGATATTGTTCGCCAGGCATTGGGATGGATTTGCCCCATGGTTAAGCCGTAGTGGTTCATCAGCGCCACCTCAAAAGCAGCAGGGGGAACGCTCATTCCAGCTTCGAAGTCTGCCTCGTACACAACGATGGTTTTCTTCCCATTGAATTGAGCAGGAGCTCGCACATGGGCCCCAAGTGCTCGGATACTATAGCTCTCAGGAATCCCAAATTTTTCACGCAACTCCAACATCTCGTTTGATTTTATGGCTGAACCGATACTCCCCACTCGAGGATTTCTTCTCGGTGATTTCTTTCTGACTGGATTTGGCTGGCTAGAGCTGGGACCCTCAAGGATGTCCTCGGTAATAAGACCTCTCTCCACTTCCCCTCTCTCAGTGGAACTCTCTGAAGCACTCATTGTGGGAAATAGTAAAAGGAAAAGTTAAACACTAACCTGAGATCTTGTTAAGGATGCTAAAAGATCAAACTTGAAGAACGGATCTAAGAACTGATGAAGAACAAATCGCACAAATCTTCAGAAAAGAGAGAAAAGTAAAACAGCTGAAATACTCCAAGGAAACGAAAATGAGCAGAAGAGGAAGAAGCAGGTATTTATAGGAGTTTCAAGCCGTTTAGGTAAGGACAGGTGGCAGGCTTTGATTGGAGGAAAGGACAACGGTTACATCTTGCACGGTAATCGAAGAGACGCAATTATTGCAGGAACTGACACAGCGAAGGGATCACGGTGAACGAAGCATCTGTTCACACTTTTTAAGGAGTCACGCGCACAGCAGGACTTGGAAGCCTGACAAGGGTGGCACACGTGCGTCCCTTTACAGTTCAATGACATGAATGTCATCTTCCTTGGGGGGGGGGACTTATGATAACCGGGCTCTCTGAGTTAGAGACCGGTATTTCCCTCCGAAATTATGATAACCGGGCTCTCTGAGCACCAGACCGGTATTTCCCTCCGGAATTATGTTGTAAACTGAACATGCGTTTCAGAATATCAGTGTCTAGACACCCAAGGATATCAGTCGCGATGACATCGGTTATGCTTACAGCCCTGATATTCATACAGTTCGGATATCCTATATGGAAAGTCATTAACTCCTTATATTTCCTATATAGTGTACAGATTCTGGGATATCAAAGATGGGAAGTGCCAGGAATTATTCATTGACCGGATACAAATAAGGAAGCAGATACTAATCAAGAAGTTAGCACGATTTCCTCTTATTTGGGAATTATCTTCCTATTCAGATGTAGAAGGAGGACTCTATAAAAAGGAAGAATACAGGTACATGGTTTCTCTCTAGACTCTATGAATACAAACCTGATTTTCTAAATCACTGACTTGATCGTCGGAACTTCCACTATCGGAAATCGACGGTGTTTTTGAGTTCTTTTCAGGTGACTTGCCGGAGGAGAGCTTCTGAAGAGTTAGGTTATTATCAATATATATATATATATATATATATATATATATATATATATATATATATAATTAAACTATAATTTATAAATAAACATGGAAATTAATGAAAAAAATAGGTAATGGGTTTAGATCGGGTTGGATTTCAAGTATTTTCAAATTCAAATTTTTTTGGCCTCGATTCATTATTTTCGGATAAATTTGGGCCAAATTTTCAGATCATGTCTAAAATTGCCAGGTCTTATTTAAAGTAGCCACCTTCCGAACTTGAATAGTTTAAAATGTAACAATTCAATTCATAATGTTTGAGGGGCATTTGAATTAAATTATTTCATCCATAATTCTATTAAAACTAATAAAAAATATCAAATTCTCATTCAAACAATAATTGGCTTCAATTTTTATTTAATATTTAATATAATTTAAAATTAAAAACAAATTATTAATAATAATATTTTTTAATTATACAAGATATTACATAAAAATTTGAAATTTTCATTAGTTTTAATTGCTCCACAAATGTTAATGGCTTAATTATTACACCTTGAAAGGTAAATTTCTAGTTGTAAATTGACTCACACACCATAGGTGTTTTGAAAGTTTTGCAATTGTTAAAAAAAAAAAAAGGGTGTACCCAGTGGTAATGGGTTTGTATTTTCTTATATAAGATTTAAAATTTAATCCTTATCTCATGCATAAAACGTGCGCCACTGAAAGAATTATCCTCTATGTTGCATATGTACAGATAATGAGTATAAGTACCTGTACGGATACATGTGCGAACAATTTTTTTTTAAATGGAGTACAAGTATGCGGTATAAAATTATGTATAATTAATAATCATATTCCAAAAGTATAAAAAAATTAATTATAAAAATTAAACTATAAATACTAAAATGATAAAATAAATCTACTCTAAATAATATATATATATATAACAAATCGGTTGAAATTTTGTATTGTAAATGTCAATTGAACAATGAAGCATTATGAGTGCATGTTTTAATAAATATCATATTGAAATAATATATAATAATAAATGTTTTAATTTATTCACAATTTATTGACAACATATATTTGTATTTTTATTTCACCTTTAATATATACATTGACATATACTGATAATGTTCTTACTTTTTTAGTTTTAAAATAAATAAAAACACAGTTTCCTTATCTCATTGTTACGGCAAACTATTTAAAACTTTATAAATAATTCAAAAATTATGCCAAACTATCACCGTATATATTAAAACATGCAAGAATATAAATTGGTATCCATGTCACACCTATGTGCGTACCGGGTACCGAGTGTGCAACCGGTACAGATGCGCCAAGTAGAAGTACCGATGCTTCTTAAGCTGCCTTCCAATTATGGATCCTATAATATCTAACATTAGATGAATCGGTCCGTGGCCTTAAAAAATCGAACAGGAGGTTCATAGATAAAATTAAAAAAAAAAAAATCATTAATTAAGGTTGCCCTATGTAAGTGCCATTATGTAATTTTTGAATTTTTCAAGAGGGTTCAGCCGGAATTGTACCTTCTCCCAATGAATATTTAAGGTGGCCGCCTTTCTTAATTGGCACAACAAAAGAAATGCAGAGGCAGCTTAAATACCAATTGATCTTGTTCTCTGTTTTTGTAGTATCTTGCTTTGGCAACTATGAAGGTTCTTCTGATTTAGTTGATCTCGAGTACCATATGGGGCCAGTCCTAGCTTCTCCTATTAACTTGTACATTATATGGTATGGTCACTGGAACCAAAATCAGCAATCAACTATAAGAGATTTCATATATTCACTCTCTTCTTCATCTCCTAGTCACCCTTCAGTTGCTGATTGGTGGAGAACAGTTCGTCTCTATACTGACCAAACAGGATCAAATGTAACAGCAAGCATAGTGCTTTCAGGGGAGTTTTATGACTCTGCACACTCTCATGGTGGGTATCTAAGTCGTATATCAATTCAATCTGTGATTAAAACTGCTGTCAACTCTCACCCAAACCCTTTGCCTCTTAATCCCCATAATGGGTTGTATTTAGTTCTAACTTCTGGTGAAGTTCAAGTGCAAGACTTCTGCAGAGCAGTGTGTGGGTTTCACTATTTCACATTTCCGACAATAGTTGGTGTTACTGTGCCATATGCTTGGGTTGGTTATAGTGGAGACCAATGTCCTGGGTTATGTGCATACCCATTTGCAATGCCTAAGTACCCACCAACCAGAAATGGAGGAAATTTGATGAAACCACCAAATGGGGACGCAGGTGTGGATGGAATGGTGAGTTTGATTGGCCATGAATTAGCAGAAGTGGCAAGTAACCCACTTGTTAATGCTTGGTACGCTGGAGATGACCCAACTTCACCTACTGAGATAGCAGATTTATGTATGGGTGTGTATGGAAGTGGTGGAGGAGGTGGGTATGTTGGAAATGTTTATAAGGATTACTGGGGAGATAGGTATAATGTCAATGGTGTTAAGGGCAGGAAGTTCCTGCTTCAATGGCTATGGAGTCCAGCCAAAAGGAGATGCTTTGGCCCCAATGCTTTGGATTGAAATGTGTGTTTTGTACATATTATTTTATGTAATTTCTTTTACTTTCTCTATGCTTTTTTTTTGAGAGATTTTATTGATACTTTGCTTCCCAACTTCACAGCTCCTTGCTTGTAATTATAAGTGTTGGAAAAACTCGTTGGGTCATCCAAGATGGTACTGATCTGAATTGATCAAACATAAATAATAAATTATTATTTAATTTATTTTTTAATGTGCAACTGCCTCATCCTTCTTTGATTATCCTAACTAGTCAGTTACCGTAAAGAACGGAACGTGGAAAAAATAAAAAACTTTATATGTAAATTTCTTCTTGAATCAAAGATAAAGAAATAATTCACAAAGAATATAATTGGCTTTGTACAGAAGGTATTTGTGTGGTGAACCCTTTTTTATGTAATTTGTCATTGATGTGATTGATGTTTTTAATGCATTATGATTTTTTGATATATATATATATATATTCTGCAATAAGGAAGCCAAAGTTCAGCAACTTAATAAGGTAGGAGAAGGTATGTATCTTTGCCTGCTGTTTGGGTTTGGTCAGCTATTTTTTCTTTTTCTTTTAGCTGTTTCATTTAGGGCAACTGCCCATTGTTTTTGAAAACCAACCAGATCGGCCAGTCCGATCAATCTAACTGCAAACCAGCAGTGGATACAATCTGGTTGAATAGAAAAACCGAGAGCTCTTAAAAATGGAAAAAAGTTGCAATATCTAGGGTGTTCGAAATAACCAACTAAACCAACCCCACTTTTTTATCATTTCTTTAACACTTATCTATAATTAAACTTCATTTAATTGCAAAATTTAACCAAAATATTCATCCAGTCAAAATTGGCTCAAATTCAAAACCACGTTCAAATTCTTCTAGAAAAAAACTGAATCCGGCCTCTAAACTCTCTCTTGTTCTCTCTTCTCCTCCAATTCGCACTCAGGTTTCCACTAACTCCCCTTTTTACGTATATGTGTTTTGAAATTTTGTTATGCTTCCAGATTAATTCCTTGTGTTTCGTATTCTACAGTTGTGTTGCTTATGTTGGTTTTGGGGTTTGGGAGATTTTGTAAGTGGCTGCTTGGAGTTTATGCTTCGGTTTCCGCTTTTGTTTGCTGCAACATACTCTTCATTTGACTTGCTTACTTCGTTTTCGTTCGACAAGGTAATTACAGTTCTTATACTTCATAATTCTTTTCTTGCTAAATTATTGAGCATCTGCTTGAATTTTTTAATCAATTTTGAGATGTTGATTGCTGAATACTATTAAAGTTTTTAATGCATTAATTATGTGAAATATGAAGCTTTGGATTGACTTAAGTGAGAATAATTGATAGCAGATCAAGTAAAATATAATTTACTCTATTTGTTTGGACAAAAAGGTGAATGCAAAAGAAAGCAAGTGGTAGTAAATAAAGGATGAAGAAGAGTAATTTTTATTTTCCTCTGAAACGGAGATAAATGATAAATGAGAGTAACTGATAGTAAATAAAATGAAATTTTAATTTTTGTTTTTAATGAGAGTATTTTAGTGAGAATATCAAATAATAAAGTAAAATCACCTACTTTCATCCAAACAGAGGCTAAGGTATCATTGACCAAAAGTCTAATTGCAGTATGTGAAAATGTTTTTGGATTTAGTTATAAACCCTCATGAACCCTTGCTTGCTTACTGTATACTAGTTTTACAAATTGGTTGCCTGCCAAAATGACAATATGACTTGAGAGAAGATTTTATCTCTTGCTAGGTAATAAAAGACGTGTTAATGGTTTTATCTGGGTTTAGATCTCATTCAATGGTGAATTTGGTTTTCGTTTCATATATTGTATAGTCAAGTTGGGTTTCTTTTTATTGCTTTGGTTGGAATAACCCTTGAGGTGTTTGTTGAAAGTTCTAGCTGAATAATTTTAAGTGTTTTTACTAGGGTGTGTCATAATAGAAATGGCCTCATGAGATAGCTTAGGTAACTTGATAATGAGTTAGCTAACCGTGTAAATGGTTGCTGGCATAAGAATCACAGGGACAATGTTTATGCTCACTTCCCTCAAACTTCCTTCGGGTAAAATATGCTCAATGTTGTCTTTTGGGAAATTATGTACTTAAACTTTCTAATGAAAATTTGAGTTGTTGAGATTCAGTTTCATATAGATGTTTCTAATTTCTGGAGTCTGTTTTGGGACAGAATCATTCATGCTGACCTCACTGTTGTTTTGAAGGAGGCATGCTAACCAAATGAAGGAAAAGAATCACAATAGACTTGCCTGGTCTCTATAGAGACCTAGTTTCTACAATTAGATAGAAAACCAATTGAAAAAGAGGTCAGCTTGGTTTTGGTTCAGTTTTGCTGAATAACAGATGAGTAGTGTCAAGATCCCTTATTTGCAGTGTTTTGTTTCATACTTACCTCTGTGTTCCCTTGTAACTATTCTGATGAAGCTGATGAATTAATGGGCTCTTAGATATCTAGTAGTGTCCATAGTTAGATCAAAACTTACAATTTAAAAACATCTATTTGTGGAATTGAATTTTATATCGGAGTATAAATTTTGCCTTTTATTTATAATCTTGAATATTGCATTTATTCGATGTTGTGGGGTTTGTATAGGGTCCTAGCAAGTTTGCTGCTGCTGCTATTCCCAGTTGCTGCTGCTGATGCTGGATGTACCCCAGCTGCTGCTGAGGAAGAGGAGAAGAAGGAAGAACCAGCTGAGGAGTCTGATGATGACATGGGCTACAGCCTATTTGACTAAGTTTCATTTAGGATGCTATTTTAGATATTTTAGATTGCTACAGTATATGAATTTTGCATGATGTAAGAAATTCCAGCTGCTGCAGATTACCGAAAAATTCGTAACGTGGGCTTAAAACTTTTGAATGAAAGCATATACTAGATTAGGAAAAATGCATTCGAGTCTTCGAATTTGTTCATTTTTGCTATTAAATTGTTAAAAGTTTTTATGCTAATATACATTAAGTACAATATTATAGTATTGTTATTTTATCTAAATTTGATAAAATTGGACTCAATGTACCTAAGTTTTGCATATTAAAACAACTATTAATCTGTACAGTTGCGAATTGGACATATTTGTGTCAATGATCCATTTGGGTTAATATATATATTTTTTACTGCAATGCTTTTAATGTCATATGGTTATATTGAGGGTTAGTTTCATTAAAAAATGGGTCAAATGAATTTATTCATATTTTGATCTGTTTAGAGTTTCATTCAATCCATTTGGACTATCCAATCCATTTAATGTATTGATCTATATTTTGACTTGTTTAGGCCTCTATTCAATCCATTTAGACCAATATTTTTTACAATAGCCTTTTAGGATGTTATTATTATATCAAAAATTATTTTTATTAAAAAAAAGTCAAATGAATTGCAATCCATCTGAACCAATACGTAGTAAACTCACGAGTTTAACCCGTTTGGACATTAATCTATTTATAATCCATAATTTTTTGCCCATTTATAATCTAACTCAATTTCACATCACCCACCTAATTTGCCGAATTTACATCCACCTTTTAATTTAATTTAATTTTTTTTTTACAACATTAGTATCTAAATTTCACTGGAGTATATTATTAATTAAATTTTGCTCAAATCTAACTTGAAAAATTGGAATAAAATACGTCTCCTAATTAAAAACTAACAACTAACATCGAATGAACAAATTAATACATATTTCCTTATCGCACAATAAATAACTCTAGATCTTTTAATGTCATATGGTTATATTGAGGGTTAGTTTCATTAAAAAATGGGTCAAATGAATTTATTCATATTTTGATCCGTTTAGAGTTTCATTCAATCCATTTGGACTATCTAATCCATTTAATGTATTGATCTATATTTTGACTTGTTTAGGCCTCTATTCAATCCATTTAGACCAATATTTTTTACAATAGCCTTTTAGGATATTATTATATCAAAAATTATTTTTATTAAAAAAAAGTCAAATGAATTGCAATCCATCTGAACCAATACGTAGTAAACTCACGAGTTTAACCCGTTTGGACATTAATCTATTTATAATCCATAATTTTTTGCCCATTTATAATCTAACTCAATTTCACATCACCCACCTAATTTGCCGAATTTACATCCACCTTTTAATTTAATTTAATTTTTTTTTTACAACATTAGTATCTAAATTTCACTGGAGTATATTATTAATTAAATTTTGCTCAAATCTAACTTGAAAAATTGGAATAAAATACGTCTCCTAATTAAAAACTAACAACTAACATCGAATGAACAAATTAATACATATTTCCTTATCGCACAATAAATAACTCTAGATTAATGGTTGATGAAAAATATAATTTTTTAAATGTATTGTTACTTTTTCTATGGTGTTGTGCATACGATATTTTCATATTTTTATATAAATAATATTTATTTTTAAAAAAAGGCAAAAAATCCAATTGAACCGATCCAACTATGACACAATTGGTAGTCCTATTCAATGCCCAGATTGGTTTTAAAAACATTACCTACATCAATGCAGCTCATCAATCCATCAATCTTCTCCAAGGAATATAACCATTTGAAACAACCTGAATCCAATGACAACATTTTGTTCCCTTTTATAAGCCTCTGTTCAGAACAAATCTAAATTAATCGAATCAATAATTTTCGGATACTAGATCATTCGTAGAGCAAAGGAAGAATGTAGCACATGTCAAAAACTATACAATCCCCCTGCACTAATGAGGGGGAAAGGAGAAGCAAATTGATGCATTTTCGTTATAATTCAACAGGTAGTAATTCACCAAACCGACTTGTGTACATTGACTCAAGGAACAACAAAATAAGCGAAGAATACTGTACAGTGACATGAACAGCCATGCTTCGTATTTCCAGCATGGAACTCCAGTCTCTACAGAAACTAACATCTGGATATTTTGAGCAGCACCCGTAGGAACTAGATGTTCTTTGATATATCAGAATGTATCTCCCAGTTAGTCAAGTTTTTACAACATTGACAAGCTATATGTGCAAATCACAACACATCAAAGCAACGGATACAAGTATGATCAAGGAGCCGAGCCACAAGGCTTCGTGACTCTGGACTCAGAGCAGATGTCAAGCTGCTCCAGAAATGAAATGTCAGTGACTCGCTCAGAATCTTGTTGAAAAGAGCATCTTGCTGAGCCTTTTCACTATCAGTTGCTGGTGCAGTGAAGAAGCTGTTTGCAATGGAAATACATTAAGTCATGCACAAGGATGAATCCAATAATTTAAGTAGTTTGTCTGGCATAAATTTCATAGCTAGAAATGTAAATTTAAAACATTTTCTTTCCTAAGAAAATAAAAGTAATGGCTCTGTGGCCAAACTGTAAAATAAACATATCCAAGACGAGCAAATTAGACTATATTCATGCAAAAACAAACCGATGTGAAATTATGAAATCCAATTCTAATCATGCATTTCTTGCTCACATTACTTACTATTTCCGTAAGAAGCCAGTCAAATTATTGCAAATAATTGGTGCGTCATTTGCAGTTGTCAAATCAAACATAAACCCCCCACAACCAAGACCTGCTACATAAAGTTTAGGATGGTCCCTTTTCCACATGTGACTGGCCATTACATAATTGTGGCTGCAACCATCAGGTCACACATGCATACCATTGAAAGCAACTTCAAGCTTCAGAATAGCCGCTCATGGGTATTTTGGCTGATTGATCTTCCAATATGCTAGTTTTAACAATTCTCCTTCTTTACAGTTCTTCTTAGATGCTTGGCCTGTAGTAGGTATTTGGTTCACTGTTTTAGGTATTAGTACTATGGCTTTGAACTTGAACGGTTTCAATTTCAACCAATCTGTAATTGTCGTGTAATTAATATCTGGGCTGATATTATTAACCATGCTAATCTTGGTATGGAAGTTATGTGAAAAACAACCTAGATGTGCAAAAATTTAACTATCAATCAAGGAAAAAAAAAGTGGAAGAATTCTTACAACTAGGACAAAGGTATTCTTTCAGAATTTTTATTAATTATTTCCATTCAATCCAATCAAGGTCACAAAAAATAAAAAGTTTCTGATTAAGATCCCAGTTCTCATCCAAATTTCACTAACATTAATCTCATAAACTAACTTAGCCAGGTAAATCAGACTGTTTTCTCAAAAAATACCAAAAAGCAAACAAAGATCTTCCTAAACAATCCAGGATAAGACGGACCGTGACATAGGCATTGCCCTCACAAAAGGAAAGAGATATATTGTGAGATGAACATTTCCATCCACAAATAAATTGTGCAATAGGCATATCACAAGTAAAGCAAATAGGAAATATGAGATAGGGATTCTTCACACTCATGAAAAGTGACCACCTAGAAGGAAGAATTTAAAACCAGTGTACATACACCTTCCAAGTGAAAGGACTTCTATTACTATCAAAATTGCGGAAATCAACTGGCTACTTATCCTCCTTTTGTTCTTCCCATACTAATAATGGTCTTTAAAATTTTGTAAGCAAATACTTCTCCCGTTCCACCAAATTATCACTTTTTACACAGTTCACCAATATTAAGGTAATAATTGATTTCACTAATTTTTATGAAAAATCATATTGAATAGACTAGAATGTTCATAGTGTGTATATTGTGTAGAAAAATAGAAACATTAATTAAGTTATTAATTTTGTTGACATTATATGAGAGTAAAAATGAAAAGGCATTAAATATTATCTTCAATTTACCAAAATGACAATTTGGTAGGATAAATTTTTTTTCCGAAAATGACAATTTGATGAGATGAAAGAAGTACAAAACAATACCTAGCCATTTTACAACCCAGACTTTGGAGTTTGGACCCTCTAGCTAGTACTAAGCAATAATATTTTTGTAAATATAACATGTTTGATACATAGCAAGAAAATTGCTTGATTGAAGAACTCAAATGCTAGAATCTACGGTCTAAATGAATCCTAAACTCATGTAGGGGTCTCACGTAATTCTCAAATACAACTAAACACATTTTTCTCCTTAAAACACGACGCTATAATATTAGGCTTTTTTATTTACTTCTCTTTCTATAATGTGATCCGAGTCACCTTCTTTCTATAAGATGTCCTATTATTTGTTACAGCTGAATTCCTATTAAATTGTAACGGTGAAGAACACAATGGCTGAAAACAAAGAAACAATGGCCGTGTTTTTTACAAAGCAAAAACCTAAGGCCAAAAATTATTTGCATTGGAGCAAAACCGTGCAGGTGCATCTTCCGTGGACTTGAAAAAGATATCTTGTCATTGAATAAAAAAGGCTTGGTGGGGAGAAGAAGCAAGAATATCCTTGCAATTAGAAATTCTATTGACAATGAGGTAATTGGTTTTGTTGATTACTATGAATTTAGTACATCTCCACATAGTCATCAGTGGCTTGATCACTTATAAATGAATATTTCAACAATTTACCAAGAAAATGATACAGCTCTTATGCGAAAATAATAAAAGTGCATGACACAGGGAATCAAAATTTTCATTTTCTTTTTTTCTTTTGTTTTTTCATTTTTACCTTTGAAGTATTAATGAAACCATCAAGAAGCTCGAGGAAATAGCAACTGAGGACAAAATAACTTTAGGCCAAAGGCCTAGCATCGGGTGTCCAGCTTATCAGGACCTTATGAACTGTCTATTTTCTACCTGAATCTTAACATTTGACCTTATTGAGGGAGTTCAGCAGCAAATATAACCTTTGGTAGATTGTTATGGCAACAAAACAGGAACTCATTAAAGAAAGCTCCAAACCTTAGGCTCATTGGATAGAGAGAGCCTTAAACCTCTTAGACTCATTACATAGAGAAAGCCTAAATCTCTATAATTTCGGATAGATTTTCTGCTTGTTTTATTTCTTAGCTCTTTAAATAGAGCTTACATGTTGTCCAAATAGGAAAACCTAAACATAAACAACTAAATAGGAAAATAGGAAACATAAGCTAATAAAAATACTAACTTGGAATAACACTAATGCCGATGTTTACTATTAGGAAGAGGAATAATTTTGGCCCACTACTGCATCTGTTACATTACCCCTCTTCTAGAAAAAGAGCTTGTCCTCAAGCTCAAAACATCTTTGAGACCCTTATCGCAGTACTCCTTCAAGTAATGGTTACAGTTGCGAATAGGTGGCAACCATGCTTGCCCTTGAAACAAATCTGTTGACTATTACGATTTATTGCCTAATTTATTAATTCTGTAATTAATAGATTAGCTGTATACTTCCTAATTAGTCATAGGGTTTCTGTATAAAATTTCTTGTACATTGATTGTTTATACAAGTGAGAAAATAAGAAAATCTTTTTCACAAAAATCTTCATCGTATCAGTCTCTTTTTTTTTTTGAAGGTTGATTTTACTCCCTTCCACAGTAGGTTAACATTTTCAGCAAGTGTAAAGAGGTCGCATTTCGCTCCCTCTTCTTTTGACATTGCTCTCACTGGAGCACAATCCAGGCCAAGTTCAGTTGGTACCCAAATTGAAGTCTTAACCGAGGAGAATGGCTATACTATTCCACTAAACGTTTTTGGGTGTCTGCTTTGTCCACACTAGGAATATTGAAAAATTAGATTCAAGCGCCCTTAGATATGTGTTCATTAGGTATTCTCCAATCCAAAAGATATAGAAGTGTTATCACCCTCCATCTAGAAAGTTTTATATCAGTATGGATGTTACCTTTCGGGAATTTGAACCTTACTTTAGAACTACCCTTCACCTCTTCGGGAGGAGAGTAGTGAACAAGAAGTGATGCCTATGGTTCTTCATGATTTTGTTCAGGGAGAGAATAAGGTGGCTGATGTTCAGGAGGATGGGAAGATTGATTATGTTCAGAGGGGAGACTAATATTCAGGGAGACAATGTTGTTGGACGTTTAAAAAAACCTGATTTATTGAGATACTCTAGGGAAAATAGGTTTGAAGAAGCCATCATGCATCCTACACTGCAAGAATCCTCGGATGAATCATCCTCTGATTCTGATTTGAATTTACCCATTGCTCAAAGAAAATGGGTTAGGTCGTGTACAAAATATTCTATTTCTAACTTTATCTCCTATGATTCCTTGTTTCCCTCCTATAGAGCCTTTGTCTTGTTTTTTTCCTCTATGTCTATTCCACCGGATTGGAGAGAAGCTATTACAGATCCAAAGTAGAAAGAAGCAATGGTAGAAGAAATGAAAGCTCTCGCCAAAAATGAAACCTTGGAACTAGTTGCTCCTCTAGGCAATAAGCTAGTTAACTGGAAGTGGGTGTTCACAATAAAACACAAAACTAATGGTTCTATTGAAAGATTTAAAGCAGGATTAGTGGAAAACGGATTCACACAGACTTATGGAGTCAATTATCAAGAGACATTTGTATTTGTTGCCAAAATGAACACAATCCGAATCTTGCTATCCTGTGCAGCTAACTTGGATTAGGATTGGCAACAATTTGATGTAAAAAATGCATTCCTACATAGAGATCTGGAAGAAAAGGTTTACATGGAGATTCCTCTTAGTTTTGAAAATAAGATTAACCCAAGGAAAGGTGTGCAGACTGAAAAAAGCCTCATATGGATTGAAACAATCTCCGAGAGCTTGGTTTGATAGAATTAGCAAAGCTATGATCTCTTTTGAGTATCAACAGAGCAATTCTAATCATGTCCTTTTTATGAGATACTACAAGGGTAAGATCACTCTTTTTATTATTTATGCTGATGACATAGTGATGACAAAAAATAAATGGCTTGACTGAAGAATAACTTGGCCCAGAAATTTGAGACCAAGGATCTTAGAAAGTTACAATACTTCTTGGGAATTGAAGTTGCCAAATCAACCAAAAGAATCTTCATTTCTCAAAGAAAATACATCCTGGATCTTTTGGATAAAACTGGTATGCTAGGATGTAAACCAACAGAATCGTCCATTGAAAGCAACCATAAGCTACAACCAGGAACTGAGAAATCAATTGATAAAGGCAGCTATTAAAGATTGGTTGGAAGGCTCATCTACTTGTCTCACACCAGACCAGACATTGCTTATGCAGTCTGCATGGTAAGCCAGTTTATGCATGATCCCATCTGTAGGCTATTTTTTGCATTTTGCGGTGTAACAACACAATGGGAAAATGATTTTCTGTATCTATTCCAATAAATACAACAGGTATTTATACAATAATAGAGTCTAAGAAAGTCAATTTCTATCCCTAAAAATCAACAGCCAATTAAGCCACAATTCCTACAACTAAGTCAACAATTCTTACAACTAAATCAACAGCCAATCAAGCCACAATTCCTACAACTAAGTTAGGTATTTCTTGTAACACTCTCCCTCAAGCTGGAGCATAGATATTGATCATGCTTAACTTATTACACGAATATTTTACACGAGGCTCATTGAGCGCTTTTATAAACAAATCACCTAATTGATCTCCTGTCTTCACATTCCAGTGAAAATAACATTATTTTGGATCTTCTCACGAATAAAGTGACAGTCAACTTAAATATGTTTTGTCCGTTCATGATACACTGGATTAGAGATAATATGGAGAGCAACCTGATTATCACACCACAATTTTGCTGGTGATGAAGGATTCAAACCAATCTCAGCTAACAGATGATGAATCCACAAGATTTCACTAGTAGATTGTGACATAGATATTCAAATTCTGCACTGGATCTGGATACTACAGTTTGCTTCTTACTTCTCCAAGATACTAAATTACCACCGAAAAAAACACAATAACCAGTAGTTGACCTCCTGTCACTTTTGGAACTTGCCCAATCAACATCAACAAAGCACTCAATACTAGAATGCCCGTGGTCATTGTATAGTATACCTCGTCCAAGTGCTCCTTTCAAATAACATAAGATCCACTCTAAAGCTTCCAAATGCTTGACTGTAGGAGCAGTCATAAATTGGCTAATCATACTTACTGCAAATGCAATATCCGAACAAGTCATTGTGAGGTAATTCAACTTTCCAACTAACCTCATGTATCCTTCTGGATCATCCAAAAGATCACCGTCATCTTTCGTAAGATGTACATTTTGTGCAGGTGTATCAACACATGATAATTGATGGAGAATGCCATGCTGGGTCATATAAGTTTGAAAAAATCCTGACATGTATTTTTTAGCATTATCACTCTTTAATATATTCACAGAAACATTGAATTGAGTCTTAATTTCAGCACAAAAAATAAAAAAAATGAGAAAACACCTCAGAACGATTCTTCATAAAATAAATCCAAGTCATTTTAGAAAAATTATCCACAAAAATAACAAAATATCTTAACCCTATTTTGGACACAACCGGGCACAGACCCCAAACATCCGAATGAACTAATTCAAAAGCAATCTCAGCTCGTTTATTAACTCTAGGGCTTAACGAGATACGGTAATGTTTTGCAAAATGACAAGATTCACAATCTAATGATGATACATCATGAAACTGCAGACATAATTTCTTCAAAATAGGCAAAGAGGGACGTCCCATCCGGCAATGAGCTTCAAAGGAAGAGTTGATACTGGAACAAGCAACAGACCTAGATATCCGCTTATCCAGAATGTACAAACCATCAGATACATGTCATTTACCAATAATTTGTTCCGTCATAAGATCCTGAAAGAGATATTGATCAGGAAAAAATGAGATACAACAATTTAGACCTTTGGTGAGTTTGCTTACAGAAATCAAATTGAAAGCTAGATTAGGTAAACTTAGCACTGAAATAAAGTGATAAAGGAAGTGGGTTTAACAACCCCAGAGCCCTCAACATTATACATGGATCCATCAGCTATTGTTACAGGAGAGGATACTTTATGTGGCTGAAAGGTAGAGAATGTATGGGAATTACCTGTTATATGATCCGTTGCACCCGAATCAATGACCCACTTATCTGAGGAGGAAACAAGACAAGTTTTACCTTGATCAGCAATAGTTGTTATTGGAGTGGATTCTTTCAAAGCATATTCATCAGCTGAAATAGTAGTAGTTTTCTCAATAGATGAACTAGATGCAACAACGTTGGCAGTTTGGGTTCTTTGATTACGATTCTACAATTTTCTACAATACTTTTGTGTATCCAGATTCCTTGCAGTAATAACATACAATATTGCTAAAATCATTGTTTCTAGTAACATTCCTCCCTTATTATTCTTCTTCCCAACTTCAGTGCCCTCTCCTCCTTTAACAACCAGGACACTAGACTGGTGAGCAGTTGGGCATTCTTCTCGGTTCGTAACAATCTGCTGAATATATCCTGAAAGGTAGTGAGTTCAGAACTAGAGAGAATCTGAGATTTGGCGGTCTCAAATTCTAGAGGAAGACTGGCTAGAAAACTCATAATAGCCATTTATTCCTCTGAATTTATTGTCTTTTAATGTTGAAGAAATTCAGAATATGATTTCTTATTTTTGTATTAACATTAAACCTGAATTTATACAAGAAAGATTGGAAATTAAGTCAAAAAATACAGCTCCTAAATTAGCTCCTAAATCACCTCCTAACTACCATGATCAATTATTCAACCTCACAGCTATATTCAACAATTCTGATATTTCAACCTTACAGCTATATTCAACACAGCTATATTCAACACTCCCCCTCAAGTTGGTGCAAAAATATTACACATGCCCAACTTGCAAACTATGGTGTGAAAGGTTCGACTATTGAGTCATTTTGTAAAAATATCTGCTAGCTGTCTATCTGATTTCACATGAAATAAACTCAAGATGCCTTCAGTTAGCTTTTCCTTGATGAAATGTCGATTGATTTCAATGTGCTTCGTCCGGTCATGCTGAACAGGATTATGAGCTATACTGATGGCGGCTTTGTTGTCACAATATAAGGATAGTCTTCTTCCTTCAGATAGTCTCAATTCTTCTAGTAGCTTTTTCAGCCAAAGTTCACAAACACCTTGAGCCATAGCCCTGTATTCTGCTTCAGCGCTCGATCTTGCAACTACATTTTGCTTCTTACTTCTCCAAGTAACTAAGTTTCCTCCTACAAGAGTACAATATCCCGATGTAGATCGTCTGTCATTCAAAGATCCAGCCCAATCTGCATATGTAAAAGCTTTTATGTGGAGGTGACCATGTTTGGAGAAAAGAAGACCCTTTCCTGGAGCAGACTTCAAATACCGCAAAATTCGAAAGACAGCTTGCATGTGAGAGTTTCGTGGATCATGCATGAATTGACTCACCAAGCTCACTGAGTAGGCTATGTCTGGCCTAGTGTGTGAGATAAACGTGTCTTCTAACTAACCTTTGATATCTCTCTTTATCAACTGGCTTTCCAACTTCTACTTGTAGCTTGTGATTGCTTTCAATAGGCGTGTCTGCCGGCTTGCATCCTAGCATACCAGTCTCAGCCAAAAGATCCAGGATGTATTTTATCTGAGAAATGAAGATTCCTTTGGTTGATCTAGCAACTTCGATTCCCAAAAAATATCGTAACTCTCCAAGATCCTTTATCTCAAATTCTTGAGCTAAAAGCTTCTTCAAGCGAATTATTTATTCTTTATCATCTCCTGTCATCACTATATCATCAACATAAACTATAAGAAGAGTGATTTTACCCTTGGAGTGTCTCATAAAGAGGGTATGATCAACATTACTCTGTTGATAACCAAAAGAAATTATGGCTTTGCTGAATCTGTCAAACCAAGCTCTTGGAGACTGTTTCAATTCATACAAGGCTTTCTTCAGTCTGCACACCTTTCCTTTAGTTCTTTCATCATCAAAACCAGGAGGTACCTTCATGTAAACTTCTTCTTCCAGGTCTCCATGGAGGAATGCATTATTCACATCAAATTGCTGCAAATCCCAATCTAAATTAGCTGCACAAGATAGCAAGATTCTGATTGAATTCATCTGTAGGCTACACGCACCGGCGAGTGAAGATTGTTGCCGAAATGATCTGACGGCGCGTGGCCACGCGCAAGGTCGGACGGCGCCGAAATTTGGTGCACTGACCGGAATCGGCCTGGGCTTCCTTCCAGTGAGGGTGGTGATGCCGATAGATGGACGAAACAGTATCCCCTTTCACTGCTGCCAAGAAACGCAAGGAACAGAATGTTTCAGCGGCGCGTGTATCCACGCATGTGGTCGGAAGGTACCGGAAATCTGGACAGTGGCCGATCTTGGCCTGGGCTTTTCTCCGGTGAGGGTGGTGTCGCCGGAAAAGGAGATAACTTGATCTCTTGAACTTTGACGAAAAATCCAGTATACTAGAATTCCGAAAAAACTACTGCAAGGGAGACAACTCAACCTTAATGGCAGTATAGCTCTGATACCATGAAGAAATTCAGAGTATGATTTCTTATTTTTGTATTAACATTAAACCTAAACTTTTACAAGAAAGATTGAAAATTAAGTCAAAAAATACAATTCCTAAATTAGCTCCTAAATCACCTCCTAACTACCATGATCAATTATTCAACCTCACAGCTATATTCAACAATTTTGATATTTCAACCTTACAGCTATATTCAACAAATGTATGTGCTATGTTTTGTTGAACTCCATAAAGTGATATGTAAGGGACTTGGTCTCATCTTTTCAGCATGATAAAAAGCCTTACAAACATCATATATAAAAGTAACATTGCCTTTACCAGAATACAAGAAAGCCAAATAATCCATCAGCTCTTTAATATACTCACAATGATATACTAAACCCATCACATTATTTTCAATAGAATTCATGATTTGTAACAACAACCGAGCATATCTCTAAGCCAAGTTTTATCATTAGAAGGTTCCTCAATCAAATGATTATCTTGTTCAATACTTCGCAAATAAATTTGTATTTTTTTACTCCACTCTAAAAAATTAGACCCATTCAATTTATATTCAGTTATTTTGGCAGGTACGGAAATAATCTCAGTGACACTAAATTTACTTTCATCAGCCATCTTAATAATCCCTAACACCTCAAATAAAATAACCACAAATACCCAATAATCAAATGTCAAAAAAGAATAAAAATAAAACCTCAAACTAGCAGCACCCAAGCAACCCAAACGACAATTTTCGATAGCAATCTACCAGCTAACATAGGAGAGAAGACAACACCTTCAAGGATGCCAGGTGAAGCAACTGACTGTAGGATCTAGCCGGAAACAACCAGGCGATGACGGAGGCAAGAACCGAAGACGAACTGCCGCTACACGCACCTCCACGCGCTGGAGTGTGACAAAGAAGCCGAAACAAAAAGGTGGCGCGTGAAGACCACTCGCCGAGAATCCAGTCACTGGATTTTGGGAACCGACCGAACTGAGAGTCGTGCTCCTCCCCTAACTGGCAGTGAAGCAAGCAGGTCACCGAAACTAGTGACCTCTAGAGGAACAGAATTCTCACCTGAAGAACAAAACCCAGAAAACCCAGAAAACAATCCCAGACAACTGATATCATGTAACAACACAATGGAAAAATGATTTTCTGTATCTATTCCAATAAATTCAACAGGTATTTATACAATAATAGTCTAAGAAAGTCAATTTCTATCCCTAAAAATCAGCAGCCACAATTCCTACAGCTAAGTCAACAATTCCTACAGCTAAATCAGCAGCCAATCAAGCCACAATTCCTACAACTAAATCAAGTATTTCTTGTAACATGCAGGGAAAGGTCTTCTTTTCTCCAAACATGGTCATCTTCAAATTGAAACATTTACGGATGCAGATTGGGTTGGATCTTTCTAGATGACAAAAGATCCACCTCTGGTTATTGCACACTTGTGGGAGGTAACTTGGAGAAACAAGAAATAGAGTGTGGTTGCTAGATCTAATGCAGAAGCAGAATAGTTATGGCTCAAGGTGTTTGTGAGCTTTCATGGCTGCAGAACTTGCTAACAGAGCTAAAGTTGACTGATAAAGACAAACTATCCTTATATTGTGATAACAAAGCTGCAATCAGTATTGCTCATAATTATGTTCAACATGACTGGACGAAACACATCGAAATTGATCGACACTTTATCAAAAAAAAAGCTAACTGATTGTGTCTTGAGCTTATTTCATGTAACTAGCTGATGTTTTCACAAAAGGACTCAATAGTCGAGCCTTTCATACTTTAGTTTGCAAGTTAGGCATGGGAAATATTTTTGCACCAACTTGAGGGGGAGTGTTGACTATTATGATTTATTGCCTAATTTGTTAATTCTATAATTAATAGACTAACTGTATACTTCCTAATTAGTCATAGGGTTTCTGTATAAAATCTCTTGTACATTGATTATTTATACAAGTGAGAAAATAAGAAAATCTTCTTCACAAAAATCTTCAAAATCACTAAATTCATCAAATTATGGTTCCAATTTGTTGTGAGGTTCTGTTAAATTTCCTTGGTGAAAACTCTCTTTGTTTGCAAGAGATACACACAAACCAGGTTAAGGTTGTACACCTAATTGAAACATTGGACTATTGTTGAACTAATTAAATTATGAATGCTTTCCAAATCCAATGGATCCTCAGGCTCATCAAAGGTCGAGAACTTGAGCTACATGTGTTGTTATCCTATTCTGTTCCCAAGCTGGGTCTCAAATCTGCTGTCAATTTTCTAGTTATAGATTTCATCATTTTTAGGCTGCTTGTATTACGTTTGGTTCCCTATTGTGGGTTCTACTAGCTCCATCAAAGAACTCTTGGAGTCCTTACGATATTTGCTGCAATTGGGCCTCCAACTTGGCTCCATCTCACCTAACCTAGCTTGTTTTCTGGCATAAACCACTTGTAAAACAGCCCTTAATTCTTCCTTTAAGTTGTTATCGCCCAAGGTGTTTGGCTCTTATACCAATTTGTTATGAATTACATATTGGAACACCTGGCCACAAACCGGGAACTCATCAAAGGGAGCTCCAAGCCTTAGGCTTATCGGATAGAAAGAGCCTTAATCCTTTTAGACTCATTAGTTAGAGTTTAAAGCTCTATAGTTTCTGGTAAAGCTTTTCCTGTTTTATTTCTTAGTCTTGTTGCTCTTTAAGTAGAACTTCAATTTTGTCCAAATAGAAAAACTTAAACAAATTAGGAAAATCTAACATAAACGACTAAATAGTAAAATAGGAAATAGGAAAACTGATACATAAATGACTAAAGAGGAAAATAGGAGACATAGGCTAATAAAAATACTAATTAGGAATGATTCTAATCTACCGTTGACTATTAGCAATAGGAATAATATTGGCCCACTACTGTTTTCCATAACATAGATCCTCTGGTTTCAATGTCTAACTTAATTTTTTGGATTAATTAGTCAGCTAAATAGGCCATAATAGAGATCTATAAGATGTCTTGGACAATAGTTTTTCTTGTCCCAATTAAGAGTCAAAGTTGTAAATGAGTCTCTCAGGATTGCTTGCAAATGAAGTGAACAAAGTTGGAATTCCACAATATCTGTGCTCTTTGAACAGATATATTTGAAACCTTAGGGGAAATATAGTCTGGAAACTCTTACTTTGCTCTTAATTAATATATTGCAATTTATAACAAGATTCTAGCACCTAACACTTGCTCATGATACTCAAAATTCCAATACCCAAAATTCCCTTCACTCATGATGCCAATTTTCCAACCGTAAGGCTTACAAAAAGAGTTCTCAATCTGTAATCAGGGCTTCCAGACCCATCCAGCACTAACTCACAGTTTATTTAAGTACAAACTAGACCATGCAACACAAAGTATGGCTTCATAACTTTTTTCCTTGTCTCCTTGCCTGAGGTACACCCATATGCTTTGTTATGTTGCATTATCTTTTGTTATTGCAATAGCAGGTCATATAATCAACAAGCACCGGTAAAGATTTTGAGGAAGTTTTTTATTACTCTTTTTCAAAATTAACAATCAATTTACATAGTTATTTATACAGAAGAATTTAAGTTTCGCTAGAAAAGATACAAGAAAGACAATAATATTAAATCTCTACAAGTTAGGAACTAAATATATCTGTCGACACTCTCTCTCAAGTTGTGCAAAGATATCACACATGCCCAACTTGCACACTAAGGTAGAAAAGTCCGACTGCTGAGTCCTTTTATAAACACACCAGCTAGTTGCATTTCTGATGATACATGACAAAAACTCAAGGCACCATTTGTAAGCTTTTCCTTGATGAAGTTCTGATTAATTTCAATGTGTTTTGTCCGATCATGCTAAATATGATTATGAGCTATACTGATAGCAGCTTTATTGTCACAATATAAGGATAATCTCCTTTTTTCAGACAGTCTCAATTCTTCTAATAGCTTTTCTAGCCAAAGAAGTTCACAAACACCTTGAACCATAGTCCTGTATTCTACTTCAGCACTCGATCTAGCAAATATAATTTGCTTCTTGCTTCTCCAAGTAACGAAATATTTCCCTACAAGCATACAATAGACGGATGTAGATCTTCAGTCATCTAGAGATTCAGCCCAATCCACGTCTGTAAAGGCTTCTATTTGGAGGCGACCATGTTTGGAGAAGATAAAACTTTTCCTTAGGGCAAACTTCAAATACCACAAAATGCAGAAGATAACTTGCATGTGAGAATCTCGTGGATCATGCATGAACTGACTCACCAAGCTAACTGAATAAATTATGTCTGGCCTAGTATGTGAGAGATAAATGAGTTCCAACCAACCTTTGATATCTCTCCTTATCAACTAACTCTCCAACTTCTGGTTGTAGCCTGTGGTTGCTCTCAACAGGCGATCCTGCTGGTTTGCAATCTGTCGTACCAATTTTTTTCAAGAGATACAGGAAATATTTTTTCTAAGAAATAAATATTCCCTTTTTTGATCTGACAACCTCAATTCCCAAGAAGTACTATAATTTTCCTAGATCTTTGATCTCAAATTCCAAAGCCAATGGCTTTTTCAGTCAGGCCATTTTTGTTATCTCCTGTCATTATTATATCAACATAAAATATGAGAGTGAGTTTACCCTTATTATGTCTTATGAAGAAAGTATGACCAGCAATGCTTCATTGGTAGCCAATAGAGATCATGGCCTTGCTGAATCTATCAAACCATGCTCTAGGAGATCTTCAATCCGTACAGGACTTTCTTCAGTCTACATACCTTCCCTTGACTACGTTCTTCATAAAAATCAGGAGGGATATCCATATATACCTCTTCTTCCAAGTCCCTATGAACAAATGCATTCTTTATATCAAATTATTGTAAATCCCAATCAAAATTAGCTACACAGAATAAAAAAATTCTGACTATGTTCATTTTAGCAATAGGGGCAAATGTCTCCTGGTAATCCACTCCATAAGTTTGAGTGAATCCTTTAGCCACTAATCTATCTTTAAACCTTTCAATCGAACTATCAAGTTTATGTTTCACAAATAAAACCCACTTGCAACCAACCAATTTCTTGTTTGGTGAAGTAACCAGTTCCCAAGTCTCATTTTTGGACAAAGCTTTTATTTCTTCAATCATAGCTTGCTTCCAATTAGGGTCTGTACAAGCTTCCCTCCAATCACGTGGAATAGTCATAGAAGAAATAAACAAGGCAAATGCTCTATAGGAGGGGTGTGAAAGGGGATAAAGAATCATAGGAGACAAAGTTATATAGAGGATGTATAGTACATGACCTAACCCTTTTTCTGTGAGCAATAGGCATATCCAAATAATCAGTGGAATTAGAATTTAAAGACGACTGACCAGAAGAAGAGGATTCTTGACATAAAATACGTTGCACGATAGCTTCTTCTATCCCGTTTCTCCACGAATATCTCATTAAATCATGTCTATCCAAAAGCCCAATAGTCTCTCACTGGACAGTAATCTCCTCTTGAACTCCAATAGTCTCCTCCTAAACTTGTTCCCCCACAGAACTCTCACCTAGGGTAAAACCATCAAGAGTTATAATAGGTACCACCTTTTCTCTCTTCTTACTCCACCCCTAAAGAAGTGATTACATAATACCAAAATAAGGTTCATTTTCTCTAGAAGTCACATCCATACTAACAAAATATTTCATAGATGAAGGATGATAACACTTGTAACTCTTCTGCATTGGAGAATACCCAATAAACACACATCTAAGAACCTTCGGATCTAGTTTGCCAACATTGTTAGTATGAACAAAACAAGCACACCCAAACACATTTGGGGGAATAGCATAAGCATTTTTCCCTTGTAATACTTCTAAATGACTTTTAAAGTTAAGAACTTTAAGAGGCATTCTATTGATTAGATAAGCAGTTGCTAAAATTGCATCCCTCAGTAAGGCTTCGAGATATTCATAGTAAAAATAAGAGAGCTAGTCACTTCCAACAGATGTCTATTTTTCCTTTCAGCTATCCCATTTTGTGCGCTAGTGTAAAGACAACTAGTTTGGTGTATTATCCCATTGTACTCCAAGTAAACATCTAACCTAGTATCCATGTACTCTGTGCCATTATCTGCTCTCAAAATTTTTACTTTATCATCAAACTGAGTACAAACCATCTTATAAAAACATTGAAAACAAGAAAACACAGCACTCTTTGCTTTTATCAGATACACCCAAGTCATTCTAGTGCAACAATCAATGAATGTAACAAACCACCAACTACTCAGATAATGAAGCATTTTTAGTAGGTCCCCAAACATCATAATGAATGATAGTAAAAGGAACATAACTTCTATTATTACTCAATGGATAATAACTCGTAGTGTGTTTAACAAGTTCACAGACATCACAAACCAAAGAATCAAACTTAGCATTATTAAACAGATTAGGATATAATTTCTCCAAAACAAAAAATGATGGATGTCCTAACCATCTATGCCATTGAATGATTTCTTTATTAGCATCATTACTCTCACCCAAAAAAGGCTTGCCTTTTATTAGGAACTAGGCTACTACTGTTGTCCAATACATATAAGCCATCTTACAACCTACTGGCGCTAATTTTCTCTCCTGTTTTAAGGTCCTGTAAAATACAATGTGTAGAAAAAATTCCACTCTGCAATTAAGAGAATTAGTTATGGAACTAATAGATAGGAAATTAGTAGGAAAACAATATTGCTAGGATAGGAACAGAAACTTCACTGAACCAAACAAAGAACCTCGAAAAGAAACCCAAAAAATCGAGATGACAGATCAAGGCTGGAAAACCCTCAAACAAGGTCGGAAAATGCCAGGAAAAAGATCAAAAAAAGAATCAGGATCAGATGGTGGCCGAAAAAACTGTACACGTGTCACTCGTAGCATGTAAATAGTAACTCAGACAGCTTCTCCTGTCGCATGGGGCCACGTGTAGCGCCGGTTGATGGAGAAAATCTTGGTAACGACCGAATAACGCATAGGCTTTCTTCCTATTGGGGTGGTGTCAATAAAGAGGGAGTAAAACTCAACCTCTTGAAACTTGCCAAAAACGGTGTACTGTAAGGAACCTAACTGCAGAAGAGAGGAAACTCAATCTCCAGAATAAAGAAACTAGGCTCTAATACTTTGAATATTTTGAGGAAGTTTTTTATTACTTTTTTTCAATATTAACAATCAATTTATATAGAAGAATTTAAGCCTAACTTTGAAAGATACAAGAAAGGCAATAATATTAAATCTCTACAAATTAGGAACTAAATATATCTATCAACAACTAGCACTCTTCATGTCCACTATATTATGCAACTTTAGCTACAAAGAAATGCAACTCATTTCACCTTCATGGATGCCGATCTAAATTTTTCTTCTTATACTATTTGGCTGTTTACCTTCAAATTGTAGAAAACATAAATACCACTAGTTTTGTGTGGACAGTATCCATCCCATGGCTCCCATGATATCATGAATTATCAGAATTGCAGAAAATCACATTGTATCATTTTTTTATTGGTGTTTGCATAACTAAGCCAAAGCTGATTTCCATTTTTTGGACTATGTTAACTCTACAAGCTGTAACATAAATAGTATGAACGATATTATAATGAAACAAAATGATTTTGATGGTACCTTGTAATATCTTGTGAACAGATCGGGAAGAAAATGTAAGAGGGTTGCACTTTCAATTCCTTCTGCTTCAAAAATTTATCCTGATTACTCAAAAATTTTCTTGCAACTCTTGTCAAAAGGTCAGCCCCGTTCCATCTCAAATGGGTATCATCATATGTCATATAAAACTCCTTCAAGCATTCCATTATGAACAGACTGCACAGAAAGAAGCAAGCCTTAAGTAAAGAAGTAAGGTTGTGCAAAGAAAAACATGTTGGCACTCTAACTTCATTTTCTTCATCTAATTCAATTAGGAGGATATCTGCAGGTTATGCAAAGCAATCCCTTGATGCATTCAACCCTTTTTTTTCTCTAACTCAATTGAGAATAAGGACATGCCAGCATATTAAATTGTTTATAACTACCAATGAAGAAAAAGAAAAAGTGGATTAGATTCCTGTAAATGCATTTTAGCTTTTCTAACCATCATGGAAAAACCGCAACCCATTGTCTCAATTTCCTCCCCCAATTCCAGTAATTTCTGAAAGGGCAAAAAACAATTACTATATCATAAGCACTATAACAATGATTCAGATATTCGTACTAGGGGTGTGAAAAACCCGAACCGATCCGAAATATCAAATTGGATAGGGTAATTCGGTGTGTTCGGTTTGGGTCTGAGAATTTGGAATATTTTGGATTCGGATCGGGTTAAAACACTCAAAACCCGAACCCGATCGAAATTGATATATAAAGCTTTCCACACCCTCCCCCCCCCATGCCCACTCACCTATGCCTCTCCTCCCTCTCCTTCGCCCCTCCTGTCTCTTTCTCTCACTATCTAACACACACAACCCCCCCCCCTCCTCTCTCTCTCTCTCTCACACCCCCTCTCCTTCATCCCCCCCTCTCTCTCTCTCTCACACACACACCGTCTCCTTCACCCCCCTTCTCTCTCTCTCTCTCTCTCTCTCTGTCTCCTCTCACACACACACACCATCTGCTTACTCAGATCCAGCTAGGAGGAAGCAAAGATCTGGATTTTTTCTTTTCTTTCTTTTTTTTTTTTGCGTTAAATATTGCAGGTTTTTCTTTCGGCTTAATAAGTTTAGGGCCCTACTATAATTTAGGATCAGTTCGAATGGTGATTTTAGTAAAATTTTGGGGTTTGGGTTCGGTTCGGATTGACCCGAACCCGACCGATGCACACCCCTATTCGTATTAGTTCAGTTACAGTACCAGATCCAACTGAGGGAAAACATTATCACACCCTACTAACTATACTTACCCAATCTAGCTGCAATGAATGATATTTTCTTAAAAGTTGAAAATTTTACTTGAAAATACCATACCATTAATTTAACCAAAAAATACATTATGCTAAAAATATTGAACATAGGAAAAAAAAAAAATCAAGAAAAAAGTTCAAAATCTTTTCCTTCAAAACAACATAGATATGTGAGATAGTGATTTCTTTCCTTTTTTTATATATATATTATATATTTGGGTTAGTTATATTAAGTGTTTTATCACTATAATAACATTCTTCTTATTGTTTGGAATGGAAAAGCGTTGATTCTATTTTTTACACTGTATAGATGACAATTTAACCTAAAAAAGCCACACAACTAAAGGCACAAACATGTGCTCTCTATAAGATGAATAAAACAAAAAAAAAGCCCAAACAACAACCTGCTTCTAAACTAACAGGAAAGAAAGAACCCAGCTAACAAATATGACCCAACCTAAAAATTGAAAAACCAAACTAACACTTTAACACTAAGAGAATTTCTTAGGCTTAACACAACACCTAAACTTGGTATGAATTGTATCTCGGTCCCTAAAAGTTTAGAAGGACCAATTTAGAACCTGAACTTATTATGCAACACTTTTTAACACAAACACACTGATAGAGACATGCATGAGTTTCAAACAACCTAGAATGTTTGGGTTTTAATTGTTAAGAAAACCTTAGAGTTTTAATTGCTAACACCCCAATAAGTTAGGGGCCAATTTGTAGTTATGCCTAAAGTAATTTATATTATTTTTGAGGAAGAGTTACTTTTTCCAAGGAGTGATTGGGTGATTTACATAATTATTTCTTTTTTTTTTTTCCTTTTATCCGTTTCTTCGTTTAAAACTTTGAAGTTACGTGCCTTTTGGGTGTGTTTTCCAATTTCTTGTCCATGTCAGCAATTTCTCATCAAATAATAAGCAAGTTGATGTGTTAAACTAGTCCCTCAAAATTTTAGGGATTGGGATGACAAATCATGACAACTTTAGGTGATTTTTTTTTTCTGTAGTAAACCAATCACTTATATTGGGCATAATATCAGTGTATATATGTGTTATATATATTGTATAGCTGTAGCTTGACTTTCCTGACTTTCCTAATATAGTCTAACATGTTTATAAGCAGTTATTAGGTTAACGTTAGTTTCTTATTTGGACATCTTCTATACTTGTATATGAACCTATGATTTCTGAAATTGAATGCAGAAAAACAATTCAGTCTCTCTTTCTTAGAATTGACATGGTATCAGAGCCATTTGGCTTATTTTGAAAATTTTTGGTTTTTGGAAATCAGAATTTCTTCGGGTGTATCTCTGTTCTTCGAGTTGTCTTTCTCTGGGTTTATCTGGATCTCACCGCCCACCAAGGAAGTAGCAAAGGTGATATTTCGGCCTGTTCTCAAAGTCCAATGACCGGGTGTTGTGCGAGTGTAGCTCAAGCGCCGTCCAATTCTTTTGGTGTACTGTTCCACGCACAGGAGCGTGTGGGCACCTTCGACGACGATTTCTTTTTTGACTTCTTCTCCGAAGTCGCATTCTTATTTCCGATGATTATACGGTGTCAACTTGGCCATCTGACTCTATTTGGACGGTGGACAGCTGATTCTCCTGTTATTCTGGTTCTGGTTTTCTTCTCTTCTTCGAGATTTGTTTTGGGTCAGCCATCTTCTGTTTCCTAATCTCATTTTGAAACATGTCTTTTTCGGAGAGCTTGAATATCATATTTTGATGAAAGAATTATGCAGCATGGGAGTTTCAATTCAGAATGTTTCTAAAAGGAAAGGAGCTTTGGGGTTACATTAACGGGTCTTCTCCTGCCCCTACAGATGATACAGCACGTAGTCAATGGGTGATAAAGGATGCCCGAGTTGTTCCCTGAATCATAGGCTCTATTGAAGCTCATATGGTGAACAATTTACATTCTTTTGCTACAGCCAAAGAGATGTGGGATTATCTAAGGCGTATATATCATCAAGATAATACAGCTCAACAATTTCAACTAGAACTTGAGCTTAGCAACTTCAGTCAAGTTAATATTTCTATTGAACAATATTATTCTAGCTTTCTTAATCTATGAAACAAATATTCTTGTATTATTTATGCAAAGGTTCCTATAGAGGTTATATCCAGCTTTCAAGTGATTCATGAGGGTAGTCGGCGTGATCAGTTCGTGATGAAATTGAGACCAGAATTTGAGGTCGCTTGGGCTGGATTGCCGAATAAAAATCGGGTTCCGTCGTTGGACGTATGTTTTGGTGAATTATTGCGTGAGGAACATAGGCTGGCTACACAGGTTGTTATAGGTGGATCCAAGGAATCATCTGAAATTGTCAATGTTGCATATGCTGCTCAAGGGAAGAATCGAGGGAAGGGATGTTAGTAGTTATACCCTAGGCCAAGCATTTGGACTTTGATATAATAATCACATTTTCATTTATATATAATGGTTTTCTTCACATTAATATTATTGGCATGTTATATTATTGTAATGTTTATGAATAACAATGTTATTCATGCTGTCCCTAGTCATTTATCACTAAAAGACATAAAGATAAATTAAAACTAGTATAGATTTGCATTGATAATCATGGAATGATTATATATGATGATATAAATCGAATCTATAGGTATTTGTTAGAGAACAAAGTACCGGATAGACCCACTGTAAGATCACTACATGGGATAGTGTCATAAGTGATCTTATAATAGATATGTTATTGAATCATTTGATCTGAGGTTATCACGATTTCCTACATAAAAAATATTATGTTTTGACATAATCAAACGTTATCCTTAATCGGATAATTACAAAGTTTATGATCGGACATAATGAGAATTATGCAGAGGAAAGTGAATAATCAAGATGGAATTTGTCTCTCCTATGAGAGAGATCTGTTGGGCCCCTCGATAAGTAGGAGTGTAAAAATGTATGGCTGCGCTCGAATGAATTGATATTGTGATCAATGCCTTTTGAATTTATCAGTCTACTTAGTGATCGGAAAATTATATGTTTGAACAATGTAAGTTTGACATGTACCATGACTTATATTCAAATAAGATATCGTGTGACAAAAGGATAATGGCATGTTCTATTATCAGGTTAAAATCGGACTAACGATATTTATATTATTTGGGTAGTCATAATATCTGGCTAGATACTAATTATGACTTATGGGCTTATTGTGAGATTAGGCCCACTGCCAACTTAATATAAATCTATTAGGTCACACACCAAGAACAAAATGGATTTTAATTAGGGTATTTCGAAATCATATAATATATATATATATATATATATATATATATATATATATATATATATATATATATATAGTATTTCGAATATGAAATAATAATATGTATTAATATAATATTTCTTATTATTTCGAATAAGAAATAAATAAATATATATATATATATATATATATATATATATATATATACAAAGTTTATGATCGGACATAATGAGAATTATGCAGAGGAAAGTGAATAATCAAGATGGAATTTGTCTCTCCTATGAGAGAGATCTGTTGGGCCCCTCGATAAGTAGGACTGTAAAAATGCATGGCCGTGCTCGAATGAATTGATAGTGTGATCAATGCCTTTTGAATTTATCAGTCTACTTAGTGATCTGAAAATTATATGTTTGAACAATGTAAGTTTGACATGTACCATGACTTATATTCAAATAAGATATCGTGTGACAAAACGATAATGGCATGTTCTATTGTCAGGTTAAAATCGGACTAACGATATTTATATTATTTGGGTAGTCATAATATCTTGCTAGAGACCAATTATGACTTGTGGGCTTATTGTGAGATTAGGCCCACTGCCAACTTAATATAAACCTATTAGGTCACACACCAAGAACAAAATGGATTTTAATTAGGGTATTTCGAAATTATAATGTGAATTTTATTTAATTTCGAAATCATATATATATATATATATATATATATATATATATATATATACACACACACACATATAAATAAATCTCGTATTTCGAATATGAAATAATAATATGTATTAATATAATATTTCTTATTATTTCGAATAAGAAATAAATAAATAAATATATATATATATATATATATATATATCTTAACTTTGAATAAGAGATAATATCCTTATTTATCTCTTTAGGGTTTAAAATATATACAGATATATAATTGGATATAGGTTAATAAGTGATTAATCTTAATCACGTTTTTTTTTCCTAAGAGAGAAAATGATAGAGAATGGCTGATTTTCCTAAGAGAAAGAAACCTAGCCGCCATTTTTTTCTTTGAGAAAGAAAACATAAAATCCAGTCGCAACGTAAGGGAGCTAGCACCTCTGTGAATTTTGTTCGTCGGTTCGTGCGTGTGGATACCGGTAGAGAGTGTTCGTGATTGAGGCAGCGCCTGTAGTCCGAGATAAGGAGTTAATCTCGATTTCCTACGTTTGAAAAGGTCAGTAAATCTTAATCCCTCCTTTTGAATCAATCGAAAATACATGGATCCTATTTTGGGTTTCAATTTTCCGCTGCATTAATTTGAATTATTGCGATAAAACCCAACAGTGGTATCAAAGCCACTTGTATATTCGATTGATTCAAATATTTTTATGTATGTATGCGATATATATTTGATTATTTCGATCGATTTGTATGCTGACGCATGAAAATTGATTTCGGTTTTAATTGTTAAAAACGAACAGATTTTATGTGATATAAATGAAATCGATTTTGTAATGTTTAATCTGGTATTTTAAAGGGCTACGAAATTAATTAATGTTAATATGATTAACGAACTCAATTAAGTGTTAATATGATTCTGTTAATATGATTAACTAATAGTATAAATATGTTTAATACGAAATTGTTTATGATGGTATTCTGTGTCTACTAAATTGTTTAATATGATTAAACGATGGCTAATATGATCAGCAAAATCGTTTTTTCATAGATACAAAATAGGGTTTTTGGGCAGAAAATCGTTAATAAGATTAACAATATTGAAAAAGTTTCGAGGGCCGCTGCCCCTTAACCCCGCCCGCTGACCGGCCAATGGGGCAGCCGTGCTATCTCTTCGTAACGCCTTATATGTCATTCATAATTATCACTCGGTAATTTTAATATATCAATTTTATGAAATAAGGTATATTATGCATGATATGAAATAACATGATTTATATTATGTATGTATGATGTCTTTGCATGGTGCATAGCATGGCCAATTGAACCTCATGTGGATGAGTTTTATTTTATCTATTTTAAGGGTTTGTAATTTTTAAATACGACCTGCGTGTCGTTAATTTTGTTGTAATCTTTATTTTATTCAATAGTTGTAGTAGAATATCTTTGTATTATTATTGTAATGAAGACGAAGAGCAATAATGGAGATCAATCCAAATCCATGGTGATGGAGGTGCAAGATGGAAGCTGTTGATCAAGTCTATTTATTTACACCTAGGATTGACCTTTGATCTTCATATTGGCTTATGAGGATCAAAAAATAGATTTGGCCATGCTATGACACGGTTTTATATATATTATGCATATTTTCTTTGTATATGATGCGATGAATGATTATATATGTGTATGAGATGGCATGTATGAATTGATGCATGATGTATATAAATAATTAGACATCATAAGTTAAAATTAAATCTCTCACCATAATTTTAAGTCATATGCCACCATTTATTAAAAAAACTTGTCAAGACTAAGATCACCAAAATGTGGGTTCTGCTAAAGCGAAGTACATTAGGTTATCCTACTAAAGCGGGATGAGTAATTGTCTACTCATATGTTTAAAATGGTTAGACTTAATTAGGCTATTAAAATTAGGGGTATGCAAATGGTCGGTTCGGTTTTGGACCAAACCGAACAAACCAAAAACCGAATTTGAGGAATTTTTAGAACCGAACCGCGGACCGAAATTTTTAGAACCGAAACTGAATAAACCGAAATAATTTTGGTCGGTTCGATTCGGTCCAATCGGTTCTTCACAAATATATATATTTTTTTAAAATTTTTAACCTATATGGATCCATAAATTAAATTAACTTATATTCAATAAAATAAAACCATTTAAAATTAAAAAAATTATACATAAATTTTTCATATTATTTTCCTAATAAATTAACAAAATTACACTAAAAAAATATATTAAAAATAAATACAATATAAGTTCTTATTAATAATATATTTAATATACTTCAATTAAAAAAAAACATATATGTAAATATATATAACTATAGTGTATATATAGATTTAGGTTACTATATTTAGATTTAGGTTATATATATATAAATAAAAGCAAAATGGTGAATTTAAAAAATTTCGGTCGGTTCGGTTCTTTCAGTTTTACAATTTTAAGAACCGAACCGAAATAGCCGAAATTTAATTTCGGTTTAGAACCGAACAAACCGAAAACCGAAGAAACCGAACCAAATGGACCAAAATCCATTCGGTTCGGTTTTCGGTTCCGATTCTGTTTTGCACAGCCCTAATCAAAATGGTTTTGGGACTAAGGGCATAAGATGAGATTATAACATGCCAGGACATATAATGTCAAAATTCCATAAATGATCTAAGAGTTATATAAGATATAATTGGTAAATAAGCAATCTACCTAAATAACTTAACTATAAGCGTCATACCAAAACTGACTTAGAGTTAGGTGAAATATGGATTTTAGCCCACTAAATTATTATAATTATTGTAATTATTATTGAGAGTTATTATTTTAGTGAAAGTTTATAAGAAAACCTAAAATGAAATTGGTACTAATATTATTTATCTTGCATGTTTGTAGATTAATGGCATCAAATAATACTTCTACTATGTCACTGTGTCAGTCCTTGAGAAGGACAAACTTAAGGAAACTGGCACAAACTTCCTTGACTAATTCAGAAACTTGAGAATTGTCCTCAAGCAAGAAAGGAAGCTATATGTGCTGGATGAGCCTATTCCCAATGACCCACCTGCTAATGCTACAAGAGCGGTCAAAGAGAAACAAGAAACATATTGATGATTCTGTGGATGTTGGCTGTCTTATGTTAGCTACCATGGCTCCAGAGCTTCAGAAGCATCTGGAAAATATGAAGGCTTATGAGTTGAGTACTCATCTCAAGCAAACCTTCCAACAGCAGGCAGGGCAAGAAATGTATGAGACTACCAAAACTTTGCATTCTTGCAAGATGGCTGAAAGTGCTTCAGTTAACTCTCATGTTTTGAAAATGAAGGGCTATATTGATCACCTTGAGAGGCTTGGATTCCCCCTCAGTTTAGAACTGGCAACGGATTTGATCCTTAATTCATTGCCTGATAGTTATGACCATTTTGTCATGAACTACAACATGAATAATATGAAGAAATCTATAGCTAAGCTGCATGCCATGCTCAAAACAACTGAGCAAAGCATCAATAAGAAGCCTGACCATGTTCTGATGGTTAACAAAGGGAAAGGCATGAAAGTTAAGGGTAAAGGTAAGGCTAAGGCAAAAGTTGGTGGTAAGCTTAAGCCCAAACCCAAGACCAAGGCTAAACCTGCAAAGGATGGAGTTTGCTTCCACTGCAATGAACCTGGTCATTGGAAGAGGAACTGCAAGCTCTACTTGAAAGAATTGAAGAAGAAGAAGAGTGGTGAGACTACATCTTCAGGTATTTATGTTATAGAAACTAATTTATCTACTTCTACTTCTTGGATATTAGATACTGGATGTAGATCTCACATTTGTACAAATGTACAGGAACTCAAAAGGAGTAGGCAACTGAGAAAGGACGAACTGGACCTACGAGTGGAAAATTGAGCAAAAGTTGCTGCTCTAGCTGTAGGATCTTATGAATTGACTTTGCCCAATAGGCTTTTGTTAGTTTTGAACAATTGCTATTATGTTCCTAGTTTGAGTAGGAATATTATTTCAGTTTCAAGTTTGGATGATGAAGGTTTTGTTACGATCCCACATCGGCTAACTATATGGGTAGTTAGTGGCTTATAAGTGTAATGGGCACCCACCACTACTAGGAATTCCTTTTGGTGGAACAAGGAGCCTTCCCACTTATGGGCCTGATGTAACTCTTGGGCTTGTATGGGCAAGTCCGCCAAGTGTGTGGGTGTGACTTAAGCTTATGGGGGCCTGGGTCATAACAATTGGTATCAGAGCCAGATCGACTCTGCGGTAGGCGGCCCAGGAGAGGAACCCAAGGAAAGGGAGGAGCCGCCATTGGGTGACAAAGCCGCCGTGGACGTCGGCTGTTGATGGGAGGGGTAATGTTATGATGCCAGATCGGCTAACTATATGGGTAGTTAGTGGCTTATAAGTGTGATGGGCACCCACCACTACGAGGAATTCCTTTTGGTGGAGCAAGGGGCCTTCCCACTTATGGGTGGGATGTAACTCTTTGGCTTGTATGGGCAAGTCCGCCAAGTGTGTGGGTGTGACTTGGGCTTATGGGGGCCTGGGTCATAACAGGTTTTTCTTTTCTTATTAAGAATAAGAAATGTTCTATTTATTATGACATGCTTTATAGTATTGCTGATTCATATTGTGGGCTTTATGTCCTAAATCTAGAAACATCCAATAATCATGATATTTATAACATAACTACAAAGAAATCCAAACCAAATGATTTAAATACAACATATTTATGGCATTGTCGCCTTGGTCATATAAATGAGAAACGCATAGCTAAACTCCATTCAGATGAACTTTTGCAATCATTTGATTTTGAATCATTTGATAATTGCGAATCTTGTTTATTAGGCAAGATGACAAAGGATCCTTTTACTGGACAAAGTGAAAGGGCCACTGACTTATTAGGCCTTGTACATTCTGATGTATGTGGCCCATTAAGCATAAATGCCAGGGGAAGATTTCAGTACTTCATTACATTCACTGATGATATCAGTAGATATGGCTATGTCTATCTAATGAAACATAAACATGAATCATTTGAAATGTTCAGAACCTTTCAAAATGAAGTACAAAATCAACGTGGTAAAACTATTAAAACACTTCGATCCGATCGAGGTGGTGAATATTTGAACCAAGAGTTTGACAATCATCTAAGAGATTGTGGAATTGTTTCACAATTAACTCCGCCAGGAACACCGCAATGGAATGGTGTATCTGAAAGGAGGAATCGAACTTTATTAGATATGGTTCGATCTATGATGAGTCAAACAGATCTTCCGTTATCCTTTTGGGGTTATGCATTAGAAACAGCCTCATTCACTTTGAACCGAGTTCCATCTAAAGCGGTTGAGAAGACACCATATGAGATATGGACTGGGAGAACTCCTAGTTTATCTTTTCTAAAGATTTGGGGCTGTGAGGCTTATGTCAAACGACAAGTCTAAAATAAATTAGCACCAAAATATGATAAATGTCTTTTTATGGAATATCCTAAGGAAACTAAAGGATATTACTTTTATAACCCTTCTGAGAACAAAGTGTTTGTTGCTCGAAATTGTGTCTTTCTAGAAAAGGAATTTATTTCTAAAAGAACCAGTTCGAGAACCACAAGAAAACATAGAACCATTGATGGAAACTCAACAAGTTTCACAAACTGTTGTGGAACCTGTACCTGTTACACAAGTACCACGTAGATCTGATAGAATACGATATGAGCTCGAGAGATATGGATTTCTCGTGACAGATAGTCGTGAAGTAATGCTCATGGATCAAGATGAGCCTACTACCTATCAAGATTCCGTGTCAGGTCCAGAATCTGAGAAATGGCTAGAAGCCATGAAATCTGAGATGCAATCCATGTATGATAATCAAGTTTGGAACTTGATTGATCCACCTGAAGGAATTAAAACCATTGGGTGCAAATGGGTTTTCAAAAAGAAAACTGGCATGGATGGCAAAGTAAATACCTTTAAAGCAAGGCTTGTTGCAAAAGGGTTCAAACAAACTCATGGTATTGACTATTATGAAGCCTTTTCACCAGTTGCAATACTTAAATCAATAAGGATTCTTATTGCCATTGCTGCATATTATGACTATGAGATATGGCAAATGGATGTCAAAACAACAGTTCTTAATGGAAACTTACTTGAGGATCTGTACATGACACAACCCGAGGGTTTTGTCTATTTTGAGAATTCTAGAAAGGTATGTAAGCTGCAAAGATCCATTTATGGATTGAAGTAAGCTTCTCGGAGCTGGAATCTTTGTTTTGATGAAACAGTCAAAGAGTTTGGGTTCACAAAAAATGAGGATAAACCTTGTGTATACAAGAAGATTAGTGGGAGCGCTGTGATATTTCTTGTATTATATGTTGATGACATATTACTCATTGGAAATTACATCCCTATCATGCAAAAGACAAAAGAATGGTTAGGGAAATTTTTTTCAATGAAAGATTTGGGCGAAGCTGCTTATATCCTTAAGATTAAGATCTATAGGGATAGATCTAGAAGGACAATTGGTCTGAGTCAAAGCACTTATATAGATAAGGTGCTAAATAGATTCCGTATGCAAAATTCAAAAAGAGGATTTTTGCCAATGTCTCATGGCATTACTCTTAGCAAGACTCAATGTCCAATGACATCTGATGAGCGAGATCGCATGAGTATGATTTCTTATGCTTCGGCTATAGAATCAATCATGTATGCCATGTTATGCACTCGACCAGACGTTTCGTATGCTTTGAGTATGACGAGCAGATACAAGTCAGATCCCGGTGAAAGTCACTGGACAACTGTTAAGAATATCCTTAAGTACTTGAGAAGAACCAAGAATGCATTCTTAATATATGGAGTATTGGAAGATGAGCTAGTAATAAATGGTTATACAGATGCAAGCTTTCAGTATGACAAAAATGACTTTAGATCGCAGTCAGGATATGTGTTTGTATTAAATGGAGGTGCTGTAAGCTAAAAAAGTTCTAAACAAAATACTGTCGCTGATTCTACAACAGAAGTTGAGTATATAGCAGCATCAGATGCAGCTAAAGAAGCAGTATGGATCAATAAATTCATTGCTGAATTGGGAGTAGTACCTAGTATCAGCAACCCTGTGGATCTTTATTGTGACAACAATGGTGCTATTGCACAGGCTAAGGAGCCTAGATCTCATCAGAGATCAAAACATATACTCAGGCGTTTTCATCTCATTAAAGAAATAATTGAGAAGGGAGACGTCAAGATTTGCAGCGTACCTACTGATGATAACATTGCTGATCCACTTACCAAGGCTTTCCCACAAGCCAAACATGACGGACATACTAGGTCAATGGGTATTATGTATGATTGGGCCTAGTGCAAATGGGAGATTGTTAGTGGTTATGGCCTATGCCAAGCATTTGGATCTTGACGTAATCATTACATTTTCATTTATATATAATGGTTTTCTTCACATTAATATTATTGGCATGTTACATTATTGTAATGTTTATGAATAACAATGTTATTCATGTTGTCCCTAATCATTTATCACTAAAAGGCATAAAGATAAATTAAGACTAATACAGATTTGCATTGATAATCATGGGATGATTATATATGATGATATAAATCGAATCTATAGGTATTTGTTAGAGAACAAAGTACCGGATAGACCTCCTGTAAGATCACTACATGGGATAGTGTCATAAGTGATCTTATAATAGATATGTTATTGAATCATTTGACCCGAGGTTATCACGGTTTTCTACATAAGAAACATTATGTTTTGCAATAATCAAACGTTATCTTTAATCGGATAATTATAAATTTTATGATCGGACATAATGAGAATTATGCAAAGGAAATTGAATAATCAAGATAGAATTTGTCCCTCCTACAAGAGAGATATCTGTTAGGCCCCTCGATAAGTAGGACTGTAAAAATGCATGGCCGTGCTCGAATGAATTGATAGTGTAATCAATGTCTTTTGAATTTATCAGTCTACTTAGTAATCGGAAAAATTATATGTTTGAACAATATAAACTTGACATGTACCATGACTTGTATTCAAATAAGATATCGTGTGACAAAATGATAATGGCATGTTCTATTGTCAAGTTAAAATCGGACTAACGATATTTATATTATTTGGATAGTCATAATGTCTTGCTAGAGACCAATTATAACTTGTGTGCTTATTATGAGATTAGGCCTACTGCCAACTTAATATAACCTATTGGGTCACACACCAAGACCAAAATGAACAAAATGGATTTTAATTAGGGTATTTCGAAATTATAATGTGAATTTTATTTAATTTCGAAATTATATTTCTATATATATATATATATATATATATATATATATATATATAAACATATAACTAAATCTCGTATTTTGAATATGAGATAATAATATGTATTAATATAATATTTCTTATTATTTCGAATAAGAAATAAATAAATAAATATATATATATATATATATATATATATATATATATAAATATCTCTTAATTTTGAAAAAGAGATAATATCCTTATTTATCTCTTTAGGGTTTAAAATATATACAGATATACAATTGGGTATAAGTTAATAAGTGATTAATCCTAATCACGTTTTTTTTTCCTAAGAGAGAAAATGACAGAGAGTGGCTGATTTTCCTAAGAGAAAGAAACCTAGTCGCCTTTTTTTTTTTTTGAGAAAGAAAACATAAAATCCAGTCGCAACGTAAGGGAGCTAGCACCCCTGTGAATTTTGTTCGTCAGTTCGTGCGTGTGGATATCGGTAGAGGGTGTTCGTGATTGAGGCAGCGCCTATAGTCCGAGATAAGAAGTTAATCTCGATTTCATGCATTTGAAAAGGTTAGTAATCTTAATCCCTCCTTTTGAATCAATCGAAAATACATGGATCCTGTTTTGGGTTTCGATTTTATTCCGCTGCGTTAATTTGAATTATTGCGATAAAACCCAACAAGGGACAGATGCAGTGCTACAGTTGCAAGGAGTATGCATATTGCTGGTAATTGCAGTAAGAAGTTTTGCAATCACTGTAAGCAAACTAGACACATTACAAAGGATTGTCCCACACATCCAGAAAACCGTCATGTTCGAGGATTATAAGCTGCTGTTCCAGAAAGTAGTTGCGCTACACCTCCATGTCCATCATTTCCCACTGCTGTTCCTGCCACTAGTCAGTCTCCTGTTACTCTAGAAATGGTACAATAGATGATTTTATTAGCATTTTTTGCTTTTGAACTTCATAGGCAAGGTAAAAATGTTTTTGCTTTTGAACTTCAGAGGCAAGGTAAAAATGTTCTTTCTCATTGGCTTGTTGATTCTAGTGCATCTAATCATATGACTGGCTCATCTCATTTGTTACATAATCTTCGAAAATATACTGGCACACAAAATATCCAGATTGCTAATGGAAATGACCTTCCCATTACCACCATTGGTGATATTAGACCTTCTTTTCGCAATGTATTTGTTTCTCCTGAATTGTTTACTAATTTGACTTCGGTTGTTCAAATGGTGGAAAATAATTGTAATGCGAATTTCTCTCGAGGTGGTTGTCTTGTGCAGGATCGGGTACCTGGGAAAGTGATTGCGAGGGGGCCTAAAGTGGGCAAATTATTTCCATTATAATTTACTATTCCTCGCACTTTGTCTTTAGCTTCTAATATTGTTGCAAATAAGGCTGAAGTTTGGCATAAACGCTTAGGCCATCCAAATAATGTGATTTTGAATAATTTGATGCAACATGGTTTTCTTGGAAATAAAGCTCAGTATTCTACTCATAAATTATCTTTTGATTGTTCTACTTGTAAATTGGGAAAAAGTAAGACTTTGCCTTTTCCCATCAGTGGTGATCGTGCTGATACTTGTTTTGCAATTATACATAGTGATGTTTGGGGTATTACTCCTATAATTTCACATGTGCAGTATAAATACTGTCACGTAGGCAGTATAAATACTTTGTCACATTCATAGATGACTATAGCCGTTTTACTTAAATATATTTTCTACATTCCAAAGCTAAGGTGCTAACTGCATTTCGAGTTTTTGTGGCTTATATAGAGACATCGTTTTCCACTTGTATAAAAGTTTTACGATCTGGCAATGGTGGGAAATACATGTCACATGACTTTCAGGATTTTTTGCAGCAAAAAGGTATTTTATATGAGCGATCATGTCCTTACACTCCTCAACAGAATGGGGTGGCTGAACAGAAGAAGTATCACTTGTTAGATATATTTCGTACATTGCATTTGCAATCTTCAGTTCCATTTAAATTTTGGGTGGAAGCTTTGTCTACTGTAGTTTATTTAACTAATCGTCTTTCTTTTCCACAATTGAATTTTGATTCTCTTTATTATTGCCTTTTTGGTATGCAACCTGATTATCATACATTGCACATATTTGGCTGCATTTGCTTTGTTCACTTGCCTTCTCATGACAGCCACAAGCTTACAGCTCAATCAATCTGGTGTTTTTATGGGTTATAGTACTGTTCAAAAGGGGTTTTTATGCTATGATGTTGTTGCCAATAGCATGCGTGTTTCTAGAAATGTGATTTTCTTTGAACGTTAGTATTATTTTCAGCAACATGTTTCTTCTTCGGACTGTGTTCTTCCTTACTTTGATGACATCTCTCGCTCGATTGAGCGTTTTAAACCAAGTATGGTATATCAGCGACGACAGCCTCCTCCATCACCACATGTCCTTCCCGATCCTAATCTGTTGCCAACTCCAATGGTCCCTCGAAGAGGCACGTGTGTCCGTCATCCTCCAAATAGGTATGATTCCTCCTTGTTCCTGTGCAAAACTCCTAAGCGAATTGTCTTGCTTTTGATGTATATTGATGACATTTTGTTTACTGGGATTGATTCTGACTTGATTTATCAGCTTCAGGAGCGGCTTCAAGGTGATTTGCATATGAAAGACTTGGGTCCTTTATGATATTTTTTAGGCCTTGAAATGTGCTCTACCTCTGCTAGTATTTTTTTACATCAACATAAGTATACTCGAGAGCTGATTTCTTTGGCTGGTCTTCAGGATGGCCGTTTTGTTAATACTCCTTTGGAAGTGAATGTTAAATACAATCATGACGTGGGTGGCTTTCTTTCGGATCCTTTGTATAGGCACTTAGTAGGCAGTCTCAACTATCTGACTATTACTCATCCAAATATTTCCTTTGCTATTCAACAGGTTAATCAATTTATGCAAGCACCTAGGCATCTTCATCTAACTGCTATCCGTCGTATCATCCGTTATTTGCTTGGCACTTCTGCACGAGGCTTGTTCTTTCCGATCGACTCTCTAATCCGTCTTGCTGCTTATAGTGATCCTGATTGGGCTGAGTGTTCTAATACTCGATGATCCATTACCGATTGGTGCATGTTTCTTGATTCTTCACTAATTTCTTGAAAAAGCAAACAGCAAGATCGTGTATCTAAGTCCTCTACTGAGTTTGAGTATAGAGCTATGTCAACTACTTGTTTAGAGATTCCTTAGCTTCGTGGGCTATTGGCTGAACTTGGCTTCTGCCAAACTAATCCCTACACCTCTCCATGCCGATAATACTAATGCTATTCAGATTACAGCTAGCCCAGTATTTCATGCGCACACAAAGTATATTGAAGTAGATTGCCACTCTACTCGTGAGGCATATGATTCATGTCATTTCTCTTCCACATATCATTACTAAGCATCAGACTGCAGATGTGTTTACTAAGGCTCTCTCTAGTGGTCGCCATCAATTTCTTCAAATTGATGCTTTTGGATTGCCCAGCATCAATTTGAGGGGAGGTATCAATGCATCTATGTGTTAAATATATTGTATAGCTGTAGGTTGACTTCCCTAACTTTCCTAATATAGTCTAGCATGTTTATAAGCAGTTATTACGCTAACGTTAGTTTTCTATTTGGACATCTTCTATACTTGTATATGAACTTATGATTTCTGAAATTGAATGCAGAAAAACAATTCAATTTCTCTCTTTCTTAGAATTGACACATATTGCATCTAAACCAAGAACGTAAGAACAAAGATTTGTATTGAAATGGAACAAAAGATGCTCAAGCCATTACAAACTACTAAAATTAAGTCCTTGTTATTCTTTTAGAACCAGATATAGGAGATCCTTGATGTGAAAGTTCAATTTTCGTTAAAGGGCAAATGGATAGGCTAAAAGTCCCCTTTGCTCCATCACTCTTGCACAACGGAAGCCATAATAAAATTCTAGGTTTAAAAGAAAGGAGAATGGAAAGGGAGAATGTGAAACATATGAAATAGGTAACTTCGAGAGGTTAACCATTAGTCTATGAAATATAATATCCATTATGAATTAAACAGGCTTAAATTTGAATGATGTCATGTACAATGTTAATTCAAGATTTTTTTATACATTTGCATGATTTTCCACAAGAAAGAAACTGTACCTGTTCTTTCTAAATGCCATCACAGCCCCATTCAAAGAGCGTCCAACGAGTTGGCCCTCCAAACCAACAGTATTATTAAGTGAAGATAATGGATTCAACACTATGACATCAGAGTCGAGGAAGATACCACCATATCTGTACAATGAAACTAATTAGAAAAAATTGACAACATAATTGAAATTTGAAAATAAAAAATAAATAAATAATAATAAAAAAAAGCAATTAAAACATGAAATTGATGAACGTGAATTTACATAGACAAGATTTCATCAAATCTATTATCTTTTTGAGGACCACAGAGTTACTTTCATTTCCATAAAGACAGGCTTCAGTTTCAAAAGACCTCTATTGACTAATGGAGTTTCTGTAAAATATAATGCATATCTTAAAAGGCATATATCTAAAGACGGATAAAACTTGCAGTTAGTGAGGTTTTGAATGTCAAAATGTTAAGTCTTTTGAAGTCTTTAATTTTTTTATTTATTTTTTTCTTGTTAAATTCTTGTTGATTTACAAGCTGATTTACGATTAGCATAAAAGTCTCAAGTAAATTTAAGTTTGTCTTAAAGTTTATTAAATTTAGTTCTATAAATATCTAAATTAAGAATGATACAACAATTCTGTTCCGTATCAAAGGAGGGGTAAATTTGTCAATTAAATGCAGTAGTTAATTCTGTTATTGTTAGCAAAGAACTTGGTTGTTTAGGGACAAATTCTATGATGGCAGGATTGCATGTGTCCTTGTCCTTTAGAACAAATGTCCTACCTTTTTTTCCCTTAAATCATTGTAACGTCCCTTTTGGGACCACTCAATCATTGCAATACAATTCTGAATATTCCTCTCTCCACTCTCAAATCTCCCTTTGTCTCATTCTATTTCTCTCTTCTTCTCTTTCTCTCTGAATTCTTCTAGGTCTCTTACCTAGAAATCTTCATTAACTAATTGTTAGGATTAATCCTAACAATTGGTATTAGAGCAACAACGAACCATTGGGAATATGAGCAAAAACACCACTACTAAGAAGGCTAAAGGAGGAGTCTTTGAAGAATCTGCAGCTTCTATGGAAGAGATGGAAGAACAGCTGCGATCCTTGAACTCCAAACTAGAAGAACAAGGAGGCTTCTACCTCCAGTAGCTAGAAGCTAAGTTTGGGTCTCTAGACTCCAAGCTCCAGAAGATGCAACAAGAACATATTAACCTGAGGGCAGAACAGAAGAAGCACCAAATTCACTATGAGGAGCTCAGACTAGAGAATAAGAGATCTGTAGCCTACTTAGCTCAGCTCATTCAAGGAAATCCTACAACCCACACAACCCATCCTCTCCTATTAATCAATCCTCACCTGATGGCAGTAGTGCTAGAGGTAAAGAAACTCAAACTCTATTTCCAGATACATCTAATTTAGGGAGGGGTTTATTACCCAGACCAGTAGATAAAGAACGGGGAGAGTTAGTGGAATTAGGGAGGACATATTTAAAAAAACTTCTTCCTAAGGGTGATTTACCCACATTTGAAGGGGGGATGCAAGATCTTGGGTTAGTAAGTGTAGAAAATATTTCAAAATATTTGAAGTCCAAGCTGATAGACAGCTGGACTTGGCTAGTTTATTCCTGTTAGGAAAGGCAGAAGCATGGTATTTGAATTGGGGTAGGAACAGGGAAGGACTCACATGGGAAGAGTTCTCTAAGGCACTTAACTCCAGGTTTAGGGATGGAGGAGAGCTGGATGTGGTAGAGGAGACACAAAAACTTAGACAAACTACTACTGTGGAAGTTTACCAAGATATGTTTGAAGAACTTAAGCTCAAAATGGAGAAAGCCTTTCCACACCACACTGACCCATATTACATCAGTTGTTTTATTGGAGGATTGAAGGAAGAATCAAAAGTGCAGTCAAGATGTTTAATCCCGATGACCTCTACACAGCTATAGCTCAGGCCAAGCTCCAAGAGAAACACCTGGAGGCCATTAAACCCAAAACATACCTTAAGCCATTTACTAGCAATAAACCCTATAGCAGCCCAACCCAACCAAATAGCCAATACAGTCCCAGAACCACTAATTCCACCCCAAATATAAGTTCCCAAGGCAGTAACTCTACCTCCACTAAATCAACACAAGGAGCTAAACCCTTTAATACCAATAACAGAAGACCCCCTGGTAGTTGTTCTAAATGTAGAGACAACTACTATCCAAGGCACAGATGTGGTAAGATGAGGATTTTGGCCCTATAAACTTCTGAGGAAGTAGGGGCAGATGCAAATCATTGGCAGGAAGTAGAGGAGCCACCAAAACCTGATGATGAGGGACCACTAGAACAAGTCCAACTTTCCCTGCATGCTGTAGTTGGGGGGCTAGATGACAACACCCTTGAGATAAGAGGGCAGTTGCAAGGCAAAGCCATTATGATGTTAATAGACAATGGGAGTACCCACAGCTTTGTGGACTCGAAACTGGTCAAGGACCTTAAGCTGCCAGTTACCAAGGTTCCTCCTGCTATTGTTACTGTAGCAGATGGAGAATTTCAGTCCAAGAAAAATGCAACCACTGTACTTGGCAGATGCACAGATGCTAGTTCCAGTTCAACTTCAGGGTCTTTGAACTAGGAGATTATGACATCATCCTAGGAATGGATTGGATGAAAGGCTACAATCCGGTGACCTTTGACTTTGCTAGGCCAACCATGACCATCCTTAGGGATGGAAACCCCCTAGAACTGAAGGGACTTAATGAGCAAGCCTCCCTGAAGATGATTTCTGCTAAGTCTGTTAACAAGCTTATGTAGCATGGATGGCAAGGCTTCACTTCCAAATTTTTTTCATCACTGCACACTGAGCTGTTCCAGCAGGACCCACCTCTCTTGCCTCACATCCTACACCAGCTATTCAGTAGCTCCTTTCACATTACCAAAATGTTTTCAATATACCACAAAAACTTTACCACCCCCAAGAACACATGACAAATCCATTCAACTCAAACCTAACACTCAACCTGTTAATATCAGGCATTACAAATATTCACACCACCAATAGAATGAAATAGAGAGGCTTGCAGATGAAATGTTAACTAATTCCATAATCCAGCCAAGCTCCAGTCCTCTTGCATCTCCAGTCCTCTTGGTCAAGAAAAAGGATGGGACCTGGAGGTTCTGCATAGACTACAGAGAGCTTAACAAGGTGACAGTTAAAGACAAATTCCCTATTCCCTTGGTGGAGGATTTAATGGATGAATTACATGGGGCCACTATCTTCATTAAGCTGGATCTAAGGTCTGGCTACAATCAAATCAGGATGAAGGAGTCTAATATTCCCAAAACAGCATTCAAAACACACTCTAGGCACTATGAATTTTTGGTTATGCCCTTTGGGCTCACCAATGCCCCTGCAAACATTCCAGTCCCTTATGAACAACATTTTTAAACCACAACTGAGGAAGTTTGTCCTAGTGTTCTTTGATGATATCCTTGTCTACAGTCCTACTGCAGAACAGCATTTGTTCCATCTTCAAATTGCCTTTGAGCTTCTAAGGGACCATCAACTATATGCCAAGGAATCTAAGTGTGAAATAGGGCAGCCACAAGTCTCCTATTTGGGTCACATCATCTCTGGTTCAAGGGTTGCCACTGACCCAAGCAAGATTGAAGCCAATGGCCACTTGGCCCCCTCCTCAGAAATTAAAGGGCCTTAGAGGCTTCTTAGGCCTCACTAGCTATTACAAGATATTTATTCAGGGGTACGGCATAGTCAACAAACCATTCATTGATTTATTAAAAAAGGACAACTTCCAATGGGATCTAGCAGCTCAAGCAGCCTTTGATCAATTAAAAGGGTTGATAATACAAGCGCCTATTATGGCTCTACCTAATTTCCAGCAACCATTCACATTGGAATGTGATGCAAGTAACTTAGGCATAGATGTTGTACTGCTATAGCACGACCGACCTATTGCCTTCCTCTTTAAACCCCTTGTCCTATAACTCTGACAACTCTCTACTTATGAAAGAGAGATACTGGCCATTACTTTTGCAGTCACTAAATAGAGGCATTACCTTGAACAAGGGCCATCTGAACAGAACATGAGAGCATCAAGCATCTCTTAGAATAGAGGCTGCATAATTACATCCATATGAAGGGCATTACCAAGCTGCTAGGACTTGACTATACCATTCATTACAAAAAGGAGATTGATAATAAGGTTGCTAATGCCCACTCAAGGAAGTTTGAAGGACCACCTTCCTCCAATCTGCTTGCCATTTCAGTCATTACCCCTACTTGGATTGAGGAAGTTCTTCTCTCCTACATTGTTGATGACTAGTTACAGTCCAACATACAGCAATTAGCAATCTCCCCTTCCAGCCTGCCCAATCACACCTTGCACAGGTATAAGGGCAGGCTATACATTGGTTCCATCACTACTCTTAGGCAACAGTTACTGTCTACCATGAATCTCCTTTTGGGGGTCACTCTGGCATAAGGGGTACATTGCATAGAGTTCAGCAAACATTCTACTAGCCTACTATGCAAGGACAAGTTATTGATTGGGTCACTAAATGTGACATTTGCCAGAGATGCAAGACTAAATCAATGGAAGCCCACGAATTCCTTCAGCTCCTGCCTATACCTACTCAGGCTTGGGTCAACATTTCCCTAGATTTCATTTGAAAGACTATCAAGGTCAAGGGGGTATGACACTATCCTAGTTGTTGCTGACAGATTCTCCAAGATGGGACACTTCATTCCCTTGGCTCATCCTTTCAATGCAGCAACAGTTGCTCAAGCCTTCTTAGATAATATTTTCAAGCTTCATGGCATGGCTACATCCATTGTTTCTGATAAGGATAGGATTTTTACCGGTGGTTTTTGATAGGAACTCATGAAGTTATTGGGCACTAACTCCAATTCACTACAACCTATCACCCCCAATCTGATGGCCAAATAGAAAGGCTTAACAGAAGTCTAGAGGGTTACTTAAGATGCATGACCTTCCACAAACCAACCAAATGGCTCAAGTGGCTTAGCCTAGCTTAGTATTGGTACAACACCAGCTTTCATTCAGCCATCAAAATGAGCCTCTATCAAGCTATTTATGGCCATACACCTCCCTTGCCTGCTGTTCCTTCTCTTCCTGCTTAAATAGCAGCAATTGAAGAGTCCATGCAATGCGTAGAAACTATGAACTCTTTTCTCAAGTAACAACTAGCTGCTCCAAAGAACAACATGAAGCAATACGCTAATTAGAAGAGGTTTGAAAGGGAGTTTCAAGTTGGAGATTTGGTCTACCTCAAAATTCAACCTTATAGGCAACTTACACTGGCTATCAGGAAGTCTCTCAAGCTAACAGCTAAGTATTATGGTTCTTTTCCAATAATTGCTAAGATTGGCCCTGTTGCTTACATATCAAGTTGATCCAAGGTGGAATCTGCATTTTGTTTCCTCTTTCTTTTCATCTCATTTCTTCACACCAATCCTTCATCTTTAGAGTTAGCTAGACTGGCTTCAAGTGGGCTTATATGATTGTTAAGATAGGTCAAGTTTTAAATGTAAGATTGAGTTTGATTTCCTTCTTTTTTTGATTTGGATTTCAGTTCAGAGCTCTAATTCTATTTTGCATGTGTGTGTAATGTTGGTTTGAAAGTTGGAGAATCAAGTAAGAGAGCAAAAGGTAAAGAGAAGATTACTTGATTTGTAAAGTTGAGGAGATAGCTTCTAAAGGTATGAGATTTTAACTTTTTTTTTATAGATACATGAATGGTTAGTTTGGGTGAATTATGGATTTTGAAGGGTTCAATAACTCTTCTTATTGCCAAATTGTACTTGGGATAGTATTGTTGAGTTGATGAAGTTTTGTTGACAAATTGAAGTTATATTATGTTCTGATTGTTTGCATGTTGATTATATTTTAGTTACAACTTGTGTCAATAGAAATGTTTATGTGTGTGTTGGTTAGAAGTTTAGGGAGCATTTGAGTTGAATAGATGCATAAGAAGTAGAAAGTAAGTTGAATTGGCATGTTTGGATTTTGTCGCGAGCGCGACAGAGGCTACGTTAAGCAATGGTGTGTATGTTCGTGCTTTGTCGCGAGCATGACATTTGTCGCAAGCGCGACAAAGGTATATGTTGGTCTAGTATTTTTATAAAGTTGATTTGTTTGGAAATTATAGTATGGTAACCTAAGCAAGTATACGAATTGAATATTGAAGTGTGAGCTTGTTGATAAGCAGTATGCATGTGTAAATGATGTGATTTATGCAATTATTGTTTAATGTGAATATGCGATGTTTTATTATATGATTAAACGAATATTGAATGGATTAATTGTTTAGCCTGTAATCGAGTCGTGGATAAGTAGGCATGCCTATAAACGTTATTGTTCGCAGCTGCTAGTGTTGATGCTGATTTGGTATCTAGTGTGATGCCGTTTGGTATCTAGTGATTCGAGATTTGCATACCTCTAGTGTTGATACTGCTTTTCCCTAGTATCTAGTGACAGATACCCAAGTGGTATCCAGTGTTCCCGTTATCCACTGCTATATTGATTCAAGCTATAATAGAATGGTTGTTTCATTGATTGATGATAGTATTGTGATAATGTGTAATATTTGCCATCATATAATAACCATTCAGGGTTTATTGCATCGTTTATATGTTAATGATATTAACGATGTAAAGAATGTATTATTGAATATTTGACTTATTATTTATTTAAAGTATATTTTGCTATTATATGTTTAATATATGATTTTCCTGTAGTAGACCATTTGTTTTGTTTGTATCCCTACTGAGCCATAACTCGGCATAGGTGTTTACCTCCCGTGTAGGTTCATAGCTTGGAAGCTCAAATTTTTTAGAGGAACATATGCTGGCCACTAAGAGAAGTCTTGAGGTCTTCTAGTTAGGTTCTTTTGTTTGTATTGCATAGATAATGTTCCATTTTGTATATCAAGAATATGTAATTGTATATTGTAAATTTTGTACTTTTAAAATGTAAGTTCTAATTAAGTTAATGATAACCTTGATATTTGTTATATATATTGTTATTAAGTTCACCTCACCTTAGCATGTATATTTATTGTTGTTATCACAAGTAGAAGTTGCGTAGCACTCCCTTATCCTTCCAGGGGGTATTGGGGTGCTACAAGTTGTGGTATCAGAGCAAAAATTTAGGCGGTTCTGGACTATAGGATTTATAATGAATAGAATTGATGAGTCTGTTTAGAGTGTGGCCGTAATACAGATATTATTTAAAGTTATTGTTTATATTTGATTGAATATGTGTCTTTGCATAATGTTTTGAGTGATTAAAGTCATAGCATATGTATTAGAAGGAATTTCATGGACGAAATTCTTTAAGAAGGAGAAAGTTGTAATGACCCGAAACCCACCTTAGCAGCATTATGCATGATTAGGATAAGTAGGAGAGTTTGATTTAGGTTTTATAATTTTCGGACTAAAATGTAATTCAGAATTAAGGATCTAATTGAATGAATTAATAAGTTAAAGTGACTAAAGTATAATTTTGCATGATTAGTATTAAGTAAAAGTTAATTAAGTAAGTTAGATTAATTAGTCTTAATTAAGAAGTAATTGGAATACATATGTTGAGCCAAGAGCTTGCCACCTAGCATTTGCAAAGATTGTGTCTTGCCACCTAGCATTTGCATGCATATATATATATTTTTGAAGAGGCAAAGCTTGTCTTTTGCTCTTCAAGTTGGCCGGCAATCCAAAGTGGAATCTGCATTTTGTTTTCTCTTTTTTTGCATCTCATTTCTTCACACCAATCCTTCATCTTTAGAGTTAGCTAGACTGGCTTCAAGTGGGCTTATACGATTGTTAAGATAGGTCAAGTTTTAAAGATAAGATTGAGTTTGGTTTCCTTCTCTTCTTGATTTGGATTTTGTTTTCTCTTTTTTTGCATCTCATTTCTTCACACCAATCCTTCATCCTTAGAGTTAGCTAAACTGGCTTCAAGTGGGCTTATATGATTGTTAAGATAGGTCAAGTTTTAAAGGTAAGATTGAGTTTGGTTTCCTTCTCTTTTTGATTTGGATTTCAGTTCATAGCTCTAATTCTGTTTTGCATTTGTGTGTAATGTTGGTTTGAAAGTTGGAGAATAAGTAAGAGAGCAAAGGGTAAAGAGAAAATTACTTGATTTGTGAAATTGAAGGAGATAACTTCTAAAGGTTTGGGATTTTAACTTTATTTTTATAGATACATGAATGGTTAGTTTGGGTGAATTATGGGTTTTGAAGCGTTCAATAACTCTTCTTATTGCCAATTATAGTTAGGATAGTATTGTTGAGTTGATGAAATTTTGTTGACAAATTGAAGTTATATTATGTTCTGATTGTTTGCATGTTGATTACGTTTTAGTTATAACTTGTGTCAATAGAAATGTTTATGTGTGTGTTGATTAAGAGTTTAGAGAGCATTTGAGTTGAATAGATGCATAAGTAGTAGAAAGTAAGTTGAATTGGCATGTTTAGGTTCTACTGCGAGCGCAACAGAGGCTGTGTTAAGCAATGGCGTGTATGTTCGTGCTCTGTCGCGAGCACAACATTTGTCGCAAGCGCGAAAGAGACAGGTTGGAGTTCTGCCGGAGCGCGACAGAGGTGTATGTTGGTCTAGTATTTTTATAAAGTTGATTTGTTTGGAAATTATAGTATGGTAACCTAAGCAAGCATACAAATTGAATATTGAAGCGTGAGCTTGTTGATAAACAGCATGCATATGTAAATGATGTGATTCATGCAATTATTGTTTAATGTAACTATGTGATATTTTATTATATGATTAAACGAATATTGAATGGATTAGTTGTTTAGCTTATAATCGAATCGTGGATAGGTAGGCGTGCCTATAAGGGTTATTGTTCGCAGCTGCTAGTATTGATGCCCGTTTGGTATCTAGTGTGATGTCGTTTGATATCTAGTGATTCGATATTTGCATATCTCTAGTGTTTATATTGTTTTTCCCCAGTATCTAGTGATCGATACCCGAGTGGTATCCAGTATTCCCGTTATCCACTGCTATATTGATTCAGGCTATAATAGAATGGTTGTTTAATTGATTGATGATAGTATTATGATAACGTGTAATATTTGCCATGATATAATAACCATTCAAGGTTTATTGCATCATTTATATGTTAGTGATATTAATGATGTAAAAAATGTATTATTGAATATTTGACTTATTGTTTATCTAAAGTATGTTTTGCTATTATATGTTTAATATATGATTTTCCTGTAGTAGACCATTTGTTTTGTTTGTATCCCCACTATGCCATAACTCAGCATGGATATTTATCTCCCGTGTAGGTTCATAACTTGGAAGCTCAAGTTTTTTAGAGAAACATCTGCTGGCCACTAGGAGAAGTCTTGAGATCTTTTAGTTAGGTTCTTTTATTTGTATTGCGTAGATAATGTTCCATTTTGTATATCAAGAATGTGTAATTATATAGTGTAAATTTTGTACTTTTAAAATGTAAGTTCTAATTAAATAAAGTTAATGATAACCTTGATATTTGTTATATATATTGTTATTGTGAAAGTGAGAATCTATTCACTTACTCAATTTGGAAAATATACAAGTATTTATACAAGTATACTAGAGTTGAAAATAGGAAAGAACAAATCCCTAAAATTATGCTACTTTACAGCTATACAATCTAACAGATATCATAACACTCTCCCTCAAACTGGAGCATAGATATTGATTATGCCCGGCTTGTTACAAATGTAATCAATCTGATTTCCTGGTAATGCTTTAGTGAATACATCAGCTAACTGGCTCCCTATTCTAACATGTGGAGTTGAGATTGAACCATCTTCTAGCTTTTCTCGAGTAAAATGACAATCGACTTCTATATGTTTGGTCCTCTCATGAAACACAGTATTATTTACAATATGAATAGCTGCTTGATTGTCACACCATAAATTCATTGGTTTAGACTGAACAAATCCAATCTCCTTAAGCAAATGACGTAGCCATATAAATTCACAAATAGTCCGTGCCATAGCTCTATATTCAAATTCTGCACTTGACCGGAATACAATACTCTGTTTCTTATTTTTCCAAAAAAACAAGATTACCCCCAATAAAAATACAGTAACCAGTGGTAGAATGCATGTCTGAAAGATCTCCTGCATAGTCTGCATCTATGAAACCTTCTATAGTGTGATGACTATGATTTCGATATAAAATGCCACGTCCTGGCACACCTTTTAGATATCTCAAAACATGTACAACAGCATCCCAGTGTGAGGTTCTAGGAGATAACATAAACTAACTAACAATACTTACTGAAAAAGCAATGTCAGGACGAGTGATAGTAAGGTAGTTTAATTTTCCCACCACGTTCCTATACTTCTCAGTATTCTCAAATAAGTCTCCATCTTCAGTTTTCAGCTTCACATTTGGTATCATAGGCGTATCACATGCTTTTGCCTCAATAAAACCAGCATCAATTAATAAATCCAGGCAATTTTTTCTTTGAGATAGATAGATCCCTTTATGACTATGAGAAATTTCAATTCCTAAGAAATATTTCAATGGTCCTAAATCTTTGGTTTGAAAGTGAGTCCCAAGAAATGCTTTCAACCTCACGATCCCAGCTTTATCACTCCCAGTTATCACTATATCATCCACACACACAACTAACAAAATACACCCAGAACTAGATGATGCAAAGAATACTGAGTGGTCATATGCACTTCTCTATAGGCCAAACTCAATCACAACTGTACTGAATCTCCCAAACCAAGCACGAGGAGATTGCTTCAAACCATACAAAGGCTTTCTTAATTTGCCCACCTTCCCTAACTCCCACTAAGCAACAAAACCAAGTGGTTGCTCCATATAAACTTCTTCACTCAAATCCCCATGCAAGAATGCATTTTTCACATCAAGTTGATGCAATGTCCAACTATAATTAGCAACTAAGGAGATAAACAATCGAACAGAAGAAAGTTCTGCAACTGGAGAAAAGGTTTCCGAATAATCCACTCCATATGTCTGAGCATTTCCTTTAGCAACCAACCGAGCTTTCAATCGAGCAACAGAACCATTAGGATTCATTTTAACAGTAAACACCCATTTACAGCTAGTGGCCTTTTTTCTGGGAGGGCAAAGGCATAAGATCCCAAGTATGATTCTATTCTAAGGCCATCATCTCTTCTTTCATTGCAGCTTGCCAACCATCATGAGCTAATGCTTCAGCAAGGGACGTGAAAATAGCAATAGAGTCTAAGAAAGCTGCAAAAAACTTCGAGAAAGGAGATAAATCATGGTAAGACACAAAAGAAGAAACAAGGCAAGTACATGTACGTTTACCTTTGCGAAGAGCAATAGGAAGGTCAAGGCTAGCATCTGGTTGAGAGGGAGGATATGAAGACGAAGCAAGAGGTGTCTCGATAGGATGGTGCATACGTCGAGAATAAACTTGACGAATAACAGGTCAAGAGGGAGGAGAAACAACCTATTTACTGACAGTATAAATAAGAAAATCGTCCCCAGAATCGCTAGTGTGCAAATGAGAGGACACAGAGGAACCAAAAAAAGATTTATGCTCAAAAAATGTAACATCAGCAGATACCAAATAACGACCTAAAGAGGGAGAGTAACAATGATATCCCTTTTGTTCAAGAGAGTATCCCAAAAAGACACACTTAAGAGATTTAGGATCTAGTTTTGTCTTGAACAAAACAGGTACTCCCAAAAATTCGAAGTGTAAGATGAAATAGTGTAGATGAGGGAAAAAGAAGAGAATGCAGAATCTGACCGTCAAGAACAGAAGAGGGCATTCTTTTGATAAGAAAACAGGCAGTGGAAACAGCATCTACCCAAAAAACTTTAGAAACCTGCATATGAAATATTAGAGACCGGACAACCTCTAATAAGTGACGGTTCTTCCGCTCAGCTACACCATTTTGCTGAGAGATAACAATACAAAAGTACTGATGAATAATATGATGCTGGGAGAGATAAGATTTAAAAGTATGGGAAACATATTCTTTAGTATTATCACTTCTCAAAATACAAATGGATTTATTAAATTGAGTCTTAATTTTAGCATAAAACGCACAAAATATAGTAAACAACTCAGAACGAGATTTCATAGGATAAAACCAAGTAACTCGAGAATAATCATCAATAAATGACACAAAATAACAAAAACCAAGTTTGGAAATAACAAGACAATGACCCCATACATCAGTATGAACCAAGTAAAAAGAGGATTCAACACATTTATTTAGTCTAGGAAAATAAGATACTCTATGGTGTTTAGCAAATTGACAGGCTTCACACTCTAAAGTAGATTCCCGTGTAAGACTAGGAGATAATTGTTGTAAAATTGAAAGAGGAGGATGACCAAAACGACAATAAAACTGCAAAAGAGAAGACGAGCTGGTACACACAATGGATCGAGGTACAGGTCCAGAAGTTGATTCAAAAGCATACAAGCCATTCCAGACACCCTTTACCAAGAATCTGCTTCGTCCCAAGATCCTTAAAAAACAATAATTGGGATAGAAAATAACACAACAATTAAGATTTTGGGTAATTTGGCTAACAGATAACAAGTTAAAGGGGAATTATGATAAACATAAAACAGATGATAAGGGGAGAGATTTGGTTGGGTTTGCTGTCCCACGCCCAATTACAGAAGCAGTAGATACATTGGCCAAAGTAACACAAGGTAAATTATCAGTAGACATGAAAAAAAAGAGAATACCTGTATTGCCAGTCATATGATCGGTAGCACCTGAGTCAATAACCCAACTACAAGATGAGGTGGAAAGACAAGCAGTGAGGTTACTTGTATTAGCCAAAGCTGGTATCCTAGAAGGTAACTACTATGAATCATAAGTGGCAGTTAAGCCAGCATACTCATCTGCTGAAATGGTAACAGAAGGGAATGACGATTGTGGAGTCGATAGGATGCCATCCTGAGTAGCTACATTGGCGAACTTTTTATTATGCATCTAACCTGAGTTCTTAGGGAGTTTCCCATGCAATTTCCAACAATTCTTTTTAATGTGCCCCTCAACTCCACAATAATGACATGTACGAGAGTTACCACTATTTCCACTTTTGCCTCCACGACTACCATTCGAAGCATTACTAACCAATGCCACTGTATCATTGGACACTATACCAGAAGGCAGATCACCGTCTTTACAAACTCGAAGTAAACGAGCACAAACTTCAGTAAAAGAAGGGAGAGACTCACTCGTTAACAATTATGTACGTGCCACATCATATTCAGAACCCAATCCTGCCAAAAAACATTGTACCACAATTTGCTCCTCTTGTTCTTACATTTGCTTTATGTCAACAATAATATGAAACATAGCCCGCTTTTCTTCAAACGCTTGTTTCACTTCAGTATAATATTGGAATAGAGAGCGATCCTTTTGTTCCGCTCGATAAATCTTTAACAAAAGGTCATGAACACAAGACATACCTTGTTTGCAAGCATATAAAACTTCCAAATATTCCCACAATTCTTTGACACTCTCACAATGATTTACAACATCATCAACAGCAGGATCTAAAGTATTCTTAATTTGATTAAATAACTTATAATCTTCCATTAGCCATTTCTTTCTAGCATTAGCGACATCCTTAAGTGGTGGATTATTAGTTAAGTGGTCTTCCAAATCTACACTAGTCACAAATCTGCAAATAGTTCTCTTCCATTGGGCGTAATTAGTACTTCCAGTTAACTTTCGATCAGTAATTTTGGACGAACCCAGCATAATTTCGATGACAGTTTTCTTATCAATACTCTCTGCCATTTAAAGCAATCCCAAACAACTATAGAACAGACAATGTGTATTCAAAACAACACAAATAAATATCTAAATTCCTCGAGTATTTCAAAAGGAACAGAATTCCAGCAACCAGAACCTCAACAAATATCCAACTTTCTCAACTAATCACCCAAAACAAAACAAAAGCAAAGATTGGATAAAGAACAGAATTGATGCATATATCTAGGAGAGTCAAACACCATCAACAGAGGAAACTACCTCAAGAAGACGCCGGAATATGACCGAAAATGACAGGGCGACGCCGGAGATGAAGTCAGAGGTCCAACGGGCAATGGACAAAGAACAGAACCTGAAGAACAGAAACTGGCGAAGAAATCTAGAGAATCAAACATCATCAACCAGAGGAAATCACCTCACGAAGACAATGGATCCTGACCGGAGATGACAAGGCGACGCCGGATATGAAGTCGGAGGTCCAACCGACAAGACACGCGCATCCACTCGCCGGCACGTGAGGAGGAGCGTCGAGATTCGAGCGGCGCGTGAGGCCCACTCGCGGCTCCGATGGTCGTCGGAAAAGGTGGAATGGCCGGACTGATGGAGGCGCTACTCCCTGTGGTGGCGGTGAGACAGGAGGACAGTCACAAACTGTTGACCTAATCCACTCACGTTACTGACAAAGAAGAACAGCCATAAACAGTGACCCAATTCAAGAAACTCAGAAATTCAATCTCAAGAAACCCAGAAATTCAACTAGGCTCCGATACCGTGTGAAAGAGAGAAACTATTCACTTACTCAATTTGGAAAATATACAGGTATTTATACAAATATACTAGAGTTGAAAATAGGAAAGAACAAATCTCTAAAATTACGCACTTTACAGCTATACAATCTAACAGATATCATAACAGGTATTAAGTTAACCTCACCTTAGCATGTATATTTATTGTTGTTAGCATAAGTAGAAATTGTGTAGCACCCCCTTATCCTTCCAGGGGGAATTGGGGTGCTACACCTAGAGCTAGTGGACTTCGCTTATCATGCTAGATAATATGAAGGCAATGGTTTATCACCCACATCCACTCCAAGCGCTACCATTAAGTTAGTGGAAAGGAAAGGGCATCTTCATCTTCTCACTAGATGGCCCAAATTCCTTTAGCACCTACAGATGGGACACTGGAAGTTATCATTTGAGCTTGATGGTGATGACGAAGAAATTGTGTTGGGTTTATTGATAAGTAGTTATCTTATATTAGTTATCATGAGGAGTTATTTCTGTTTAGAAGTATACATAGTTAAGATTATCATTTCAAATAGCCTAAATTACTTATCCTTTGCCATATTTCTAAAAGCTCAAGATTTAAAGAGGGGGGGGGGGGGGGGGGGGGGGGGGGGGGGGGGGGGGGGGGGGGTGGAATACTAAATAGACCTAAGGAATTTATAGCGTCTAATGATAAATTGTACATCAAAAAAGGACAGGAGAATGAAGCAGACTCACTTGTAAAGAGCAGCTAACCGGACAAGCTCACTATAGTGTGTCGAGTAGAACTTTGTCTGTCGCCATTCAGACCAAACATCAGCAAATACACTGGCAGGTGTATCCTTGAGCAATTCGTCAAGGTTTGGCATGGCAACAGCAACTCTGTAGCTATATGAAGAATCACATTGATCAACAATTTGGATTAAAAATCAATAGAATCTAGCAAAAGGCCCAAGTCGAGCACTTACCCATCTTTCACAAAGCTTTCCGCGAAAAAGTCCAACTCGATTGTTTCAGACAGCAGTACAACGCAAGCATCGTTGTGGTGCCATAGCAAACTCTCAAGCCCCCTCTGGTACCGAATAGTATACATCCAAGATGGTGAATTCCATACCATGAATATTCTCATGTCACACTTCCCCTTCCTGAAAAAAGACTCCATGAAATCTGAAAATGATAAATGAGGATGCAAACCAGGGAAGTATCCCCATATTGTCCCATCCGCATATATATGATTCAACTCCTCAGCCTTCCTCTTCTGTAGCTCAGATTCCTTATTCTCAATACCATCCATTTGCGTTAGTTCACCACCAGTGCTATCCTCGTTCGACAAATTCATATCCTTTGAAATCCCATTTCCATTGCAATTTTTTATGCTCTCAGCAGATGATCTGTCACATGGAATTGTATTACTAATTTTATCTTCATTCAATACATTTCCATTCTCTCCAGAAGTCAAATTCTTTCTCTCAGTATATGATCCAGTACTCACATTCTCATAAAAAATTCTCCTTTCTGCTATTTTAACCCCACCTCTGCTCTCACTTCGTTTGTCATTCTCACCATTCCTTTCAACTGCATCCTCATACGCCGTCCTCAAATCCCTCAAGGGCTTGTTAACAAGAAATGGGGTCTTCTTAAACTCATTAAATAACAGTTTCTGCACAGACTTATCGCCTCTAGTGAGCCCAGTAACACCAAACCCATCAGGGTCCTGCAGAAGAGGATTATTCAAAGGATTTAACACCTCCAAATTTGACTTGAACATCCTATCCCTTCTCAAAAAATCACTCTTCTTATCAAACCAATCTCCCATCCTTTTCTTAATGGTGAAACTCTTTTACCTATTTTTAACAATAAGGCATCTTCAATCCCTTCAACCTCCTTCACTTTCCTCCTCACATCTTGATCTATGGGAATATCGTCGCTCCCAAAAGCTGCCTTGCTGTGATCCTCTACGCCCAATCCTAAACTAAACGAATTGGAATCAAAATCCCACTCGTCAATTGAGCGTTTATTGAGAGCTCTACGAATGCATCCAGTTATGTGATCCACAAAATATCCCGAAGACGAAATTTTTCTATTGATTTGATCTTGGCCATTTTCTAGGTCTTCTTCCGATGGCTCATCATCGTCATTTCTGAAACCCGGGATATCCTCTTGCTCTTCAAATGTGTCGAGCTCGTCGATCTTGTCAACAAAGTCGTCGTTGGAGCTGTCGACGGAGTCGGATAGAAGGGCATTTTGGTGGATCACGGCGGCGGCTGAATCTGCACTGTTTCCGGAGTGGACAAGGTGGTGGTGATGGTGGCGGCTCTGAGTGTTTGAGGAAGAGATGCGGCCGTAAAGCAGAGATACAGAAAGGAGGAGGAGGAGAGCGGAGATGACGGCGCACAGTTGTGCTCCGTAACGCGGCCGGCGACGGGACCGTATAGAACGCAGCATTCAGCAAGGGAATGATCAAATCATAGAAAGGCAACAGAAATCTGGAATTGGATGAGTTGAGAGCAGTCACGCATACTTTTTAAGTTTCTCCGAGGGGAGGAGAAGACAAATTTGTATTTAATACTTATTTTGGAATAAAACGTAGATTTTTATCCTTACTATCGATTAATGTTAATTTTGGCCCTTGATACATAAAACACGTCTTATATATTTATTGGACAAATGAATTAAATATTTTAGCATTAAATGTATATTTTTGCCCTTTATATTTTTCTAAACGTACAAATTTACTTTTGATGTTTATAAAATAAAAAAATTTTGCTCATACCGTAAATTATCGGTAATTTTGACCTTTAATACGTTAGTTGATCATTGACGGCGGAGCAAAAATCTTCCATTTTATAAATTTTAGGGATAAATTTGACTCAAAATAAATGTTTGAAAGTAAATTTATCCAATTTAATAAATAATAGGGACAAAAATGCTTTTGCCCAAACAAATAAACTTTTCAAGTTTCAGTTGTTTAAACTTTGTCAAAAGGCAATGTACCCGTTTGGCAAATTGAAATTCAAAAGAAAATTACACAAAATATCATTTTTGACCTTACCTCTTAAAATTATATAGAGAAAGCTCACATTTAGCACGTGATGAATATTTTAGTAAATATATATATATATATATATATATGATAAAAGAACTTATAAAATATTCTTTTAATTATAATTGATTTTCTAATGTTTTTTTCAGTAAAAATTTTAGGGTGCGTTTACTTACAAAAAACTGTTTTTTATTTTTTATTTTTTCAGAAAATTGGAGTATTTATTTTCTCTAAAAAATTTAGAGAACGCGTTTATTTATCAAAAAATGAAAAATTAGAGTATTTATTTTCTATATATATGTTTATGTATGTACATATACATATGCATATAAATAAATGAAAAATTAGAATAATTATTTTCTATATATACGTGTATTTATGTACATACATATACATAAATGCATATACATATATACATACATATCAATAAATGATAAATTAAAGTATTTATATGTTATATATATGTATGTACATATACATATACATATACATATATACACATATATATGTATACACATATGCACATATATATATATATATATATACACATATATATGTATACATATACATATATGTATGTATGCATATGTGTGTGTATGTATGTATGTAGACATATACATACATATATATATACACATATATATGTATACATATACACACACACGCACATACATATATGTATGTATGTATATGTGTATGTATGTATGTATGCATATACATACATATATATATACACATATATATGTATACACACATACACACGCGCGCGCACACACATATATGTGTGTGTGTGTGTGTATATGTGTGTATACATATATGTGTATATATATATATGTATGTATATGTATACATACATACATACACATATACATACATACATATATGTATATGTATACATATATATGTGTGTGTGTATATATATATATATATATATATATGCTCATGTGCATGCTATGCATATACATTCATACATACATATATGTGTGTGTGTGTGCATGTGCATATGTATATATACATGCATATGCATGTATGTGTATATGTATATGCATATGCGCATATGCATATGCATATATGTGTCTATGTATATGCATATGCGCATGTGCATGCATATGTAGATGCATATACATATGCATATGTTTGTGTGTGTGTGTGTATATATATATATATACACACACACACACACAGAGACACACATATATATATGTATATATAAATATGTGTACGTGCATGTATATGTATGTACAAACATATACATATGTGTGTGTGTGTGTGTGTGTGTGTCTACTGAAGGAAAATAATAGAATAAATGGAGGTAATAATAGAATTGATACCTACCTCTTGCAGCACGTAAATCTCGTTGCGGAAGCGACACAAGGATCCCCTTTTATTTAGTCACTGGTTTGGCTTTTACCCACTCGGGATAAGAACAACTAAATCACAATCTAAAAGCCACTGAAAGATTAAGACAGAAAACTTGTGAGTGGAAACGAGCAGCCTTGCGGCGTATACGTTTTCTCGTTACCAAATAATGAGATCTCTCATCTATTTATAGAGATCATATCCATTCTGTTGTTCATCACCTTCTGCATTCATCCATTGCATATCCATCTGTTCTATTCGAACCGGAAAACTCCATTAGAATACTTGCATAATGTTCTGTCAGAAATTGAGCTAAAATTTTAAAACACCCAATTCACTCCCCCCCCCCCCCCCCCCCCTCTTGTGTGTCATCAGGACTAACAATTGGTATCAGAGCAGATCTCATTCTCCTAAGATTTAGCAATCTTAAGTGATCCATAAGATGGCGTCAAGTTCTGAAAATCCTCCGGTGGCTACTCCATTTAAGGAAGGTCATTCTGTCCACAGACCACCTATGTTCTGCGGAGACAATTATCCATTCTGGAAGGTAGTAATGCGGCATTTTATCCTATCTCAAGACATGAATTATTGAAAAATAATTTGATGCGGAACCCCAAGGCTAAAGAACCCGAAACCCCTTAAACATACAATATGGCATGAACATGAATAAGAAGAAACTCCCAATCTAAAGAACCCCCAAACAACATGTGAATGGAAACGCTTATAATAGATTGATTTAAAAACACAAAAACAGAATTCGCCACAAAGTAAATACCTTGATAAGAATTAAAGTTCTTGATGCAAAAGAAGAAGACAAGCAATAAGCTTTCTCCCTTAAGAATTTGGAAAAGCCAAAGAAATATATTCAAATCTCAAAAAGTCTCAAAAGTCTCCATTATAATGCTCATCATAAGGTATTTATAGCCTCCTAAATAACCTAAAACCTAATTAGAAAAGTAGGCCAAATTCCCATGTAATTAGGGAATGAAAATTATGCCTTTTTCTACTTGAAATAGTAAAAAATAAGACCAAATGAATGGGCTCACTTCAAATTTCATCCAGCCTATTAAATTTAAGCTAAACTTATTACATTTAACTCAACTTAAAAGTTATTTAAGCCCAATGTTGGCCTAGACCACTAATTAAGCCCAAAACAGCAATTTAAGCTTTATTACATGAAATAAACCTAATCTGACCCTAATAAGCAAAGCCCAATGCTTTAAGGTTTATTAAAATTATAAAGTCTTGATTAAAACATTACTTAAGGCTCTAATAAAAAGCCCAAATAAAAGCAGCCCTTAAGTCCATTAATTAAGCACATGCATTGCACATGCTTCATGCGTCACATGACTTGCACATGTCCATTTTTGATTTGGCTTCTTCATAGATTCGGCCCATGGACTTCCTTCAAGCCTTCTTTAACTTCCTCAAATTTGATCTCCATGAATCCGAACTTGCAATGTTTATAATCTTGTAATGTTGACCCCCTATGCATGCATCATAATTAAAGAAGGATATCAAGCTCCAACAAAAATAGTTGAACAAACTGGAGGAACAAGCATTACTATTCAGAAAACTAGAAAGGAGCTCACTGAAGATGAAAAGAAAAGAGTTCAGCTAAACTCTAAAGCAATGAGTATTCTATTCTGTTCTTTACATACTAATGAATTTAATAGAGTCTCTGGTTGTGATACAGCAAAAGAAATTTGGGATAAGCTTGAAGCCACATATAATGAAACTCATAAAGTAAAGGGATCCAGACTACATGTGCTAATGGTGGACTATGAAGCTTTCAAAATAAAGCCAGAAGAGACTGTTGTTGCTGAGGTAATTAACAGGTATGTTAAGTTAATAAATGAAATTAAGGCTCTTGGTCACAAACTTATTAAAGAGAATAAAATTGCTAAACTTGTTAGGGGTCTGACTCCTAGATGGGAAGCTAAAGCTTCTATTCTGTTAGATAAAGATCCTAGTACTCTTAATTTTGATACTGTTTGTGGTTCACTTATTTCTCATGAGCTTTACATTTAGTCACAAGATGCAGAAAAGGAAAAAGAAAGGAAATTAAAAGCTCTTGCTCTCAAAGTTGAGTATAGGAGTAACTACTCCACTGGTGATGACGAGATGGCACTTATTACAAAGAAATTCAAGAAGCTGTATCGAAAAGGTAAGAAATTCAATAAGAGACAACAACAGAAATACTCTCACCAAAAAGCAGACAACAATTTCAGATCTACTGGAGAAGTAGTTTGCTATGAGTGTAAGAAGCCTGGACATATTAAATCTAAATGTCCAAATTTGAAGAAAAAAGTGAAAAAAGTACAAGAAAAAGGCTATGAAAGCTACATGGAGTAACAGTGAAGATTCAAGCAACAGTACAGAAGAATTAGATGTAAATTCAGATGAAGCTAGTTTAATGGCAATTTTTTATCATGAGGAACAACACATCTCTGCTAAGACAGATCAAAAAAATTGTACTGCTGATGAACATAACAAGAGTCAACCAGAAAATGAAGATTATATAAATGAGGTAATATGTTCTGACTCTGACTCGAGTTCTGATGCAAATGGAGATAAATATGAAAATATGTTGATGTGCTTTGAAAAAGTTCATCATAAATATCTCATGCTTAAAACGAATCATATTGCATTAAGAAAACAGCATGATGCATTAAGACAAGAAATTGAGAATGTAGATTTAAAAAAGAAATATATGATATTGCAAGAAAAATGTAAAGGAAAGAAAGTTTGTTCATGTGTTGAGAATGAAAATAAAAAGTTGCATGCTAGCACATCCAAGTTTAATTATAAAAAGAAGCATATGTATAAAGGGAACATAAGAATAATTATTATATGAATAATTTTTCTAGCAATTCAGTCACCTGTTTTTACTACAGCAGAAAAGGCCATGTGTCTAAATTATGCTATTACAAGAAAAATGCTAGTTCTGGAAAACAAATATAGGTTTTTAAAAATAACATGCATGCTGTTGCTAACCCACAAGGACCCAAGAAAGATTGGGTACCTAAATCTGTATAATTTTATTGCAGATCTGCCTTAGGAGCTCTAGATTAGAAAAATGGTACTTGGACGGTGGATGCTCTAGGCACATGACTGGGAACAGATCAAAGTTTACAAAATTAACCATGAGAGATGGTGGAAAAGTCAGTTTTGGTGATAACAGAAAAGGAAAAATCATTGGAATAGGAACTATTGGTTCAAATCCAAAGATAGAAAATGCATCACTTATTGATGGATTAAAGTTCAACCTGTTAAGTATTAGCTAAATATACGATAGAAACAGAAGAGTGATTTTTAAAAAAGATCACTGCATAGTAGAAGATGTTGGAACAGATCAGACAGTTCTGACAGGGTACAGATCTGGAAACATTTATCAAGTCAACATATAAGAGCTCCAAGAAAGTGATCTAACGTGCTTAATAACACAAGAAAATTTAAGTGTACTTTGGCACAAGAAGCTTGGTCATGCTAGTATTGATACAATGGAAAAGCTAGCTAAGAAAAATCTCGTAAAAAGGTTGTCAAAGATGAATTTTGAAAAAGATTACGTCTATAAGGCCTGTCAACTTGGAAAATAGACCAGAACTTCCCACAAACTAAAAGGTAAAATATCATCCAAGAAAGCATTGGAGCTTTTACACTTAGACTTGTTTGGACCAATAAGTCCTTCAAGTATTGGTTGAAAAGTTTATGTATTTGTTGTTGTGGATGATTAGACAAGGTATACTTGGACGTTATTTCTTGCTCACAAGAGTGAAGCATTCAAGGCATTTGAAAAATTGAGCAAGAAATTACAAAATGAGAAAGGGTATATGATTACAAGCATAACGAGTGATCATGGAGGAGAATTTAAAAAATACAAGTTTTGAGGAATATTGCAACAGTTCTGGAATTCATCATAGTTTTTCAACTGCCAGAACACCTCAACAGAACGACGTAGTAGAGAGGAAGAACAGAACACTTTAGGAGATGGCCAGAACAATGATCAATGAAAATAATCTTCCAAAGTATTTCTGGGCAGAAGCAGTAAGCACTTCGTGTTATATTCTGAACAGAACACTTATCAGATCAGTTCTAAACAAGATTCCATATGAGCTTTGGAAGAACAGAAAGCCAAACATCAGTTACTTTTAACCATTCGTCTGTAAGTGCTTTATTTTTAATGATAAGAGTAATCTAGGTAAATTTGATGCAAAATCTGATGAAGGTATTTTTCTTGGTTACTCTTTAAATAGCAAAGCATATAGAGTTTTTAATAAAAGAACCTTAGTAGTAGAAGAATCTATAAATGTGAAATTTGATTATGCTGACATCGACACTAGAGAAAAGTTTTTCTGATGTTGATACAGATGAAGAAGTGATTGAAATAAACAAAAAGACAGGAGAGAAGGATAATTCAGAAAAGTCATATGATCGGCCCGCAGATCAAGATGACAGATCTGGTAACTTATCTTGTCAGATAGAAGAAGATCAGCCAGTAGAAAAGCAAGCAGATCAACAAGATGAAAATCAGACATAACCATCAATGGAAAGAATTGCAGATCAACATAATATGCAACAACCAACGGAATTACCTAAGGACTGGAAGGTTCACAGATATCACCCAAAAGACAACCTGCTGACAGAACCATCAGAAAGAATGATGACCAGAAGAGCAATGCATGAATACTGTGGTAATGTAGCTTTTGTTTCTCAACTAGAACCCAAAAATTTTATTGATGCTCAAAATTATGAAAATTGGATTCTTGCTATGCAAGAAGAATTAAATCAATTTGAGAGAAATAAAGTTTGGTATCTTATTCCGAAACCTTTAAATCATTCTATTATTGGTACTAAATGGGTTTTTAGAAATAAACTTGATGAACAAGGTAACGTGGTAAGGAATAAGGCAAGATTAGTTGCTCAAGGCTACAATTAAGAAGAAGGTATTGATTTCGATGAAACTTTTGCACCAGTAGCTAGATTAGAAGCAATTAGAATTTTGTGTGCATATGCATGTTTCAAGAATTTTAAACTTTACCAAATGGATGTGAAAAGTGCATTTTTAAATGGTTTTTTAAATGAAGAAGTTTATGTTGCTCAACCTCTAAGTTTTGAAAGTCCAGAACATCCAAATTATGTTTACAAACTCAAAAAAGCTTTAGACGGTTTGAAACAAGCTCCTAGAGCTTGGTATGAAAGATTGAATTATTTTCTTCTTGCTCACGGTTTTAATAGAGGAAAAGTCGATAATACACTTTTTACAAAGCACAATTCATCTCATATTTAATCAGTGCAAATTTATGTTGATGACATTGTTTTTGGTTCTATTAATGTTTCTATGTGCAAAGATTTTGAGTCTATTATGAAACAGGAATTTGAAATGAGTTTCATGGGAGAGCTCACGTTTTTTTTGGGATTGCAAATTAAACAATGCAAAAGTGAAATTTTCATAAGTCAAGTGAAGTATACAAATGAGCTTATTAAGAAGTTCAAAATGACAGAAGCCAAGTCTGCTAGTACACCTATGAGTCCCTCAATCAAACAGGAAAAGGATGAAAAAGGCAAGAGTATTGATGAGAAAATGTATAGAGGCATGATTGGATCATTGCTCTACTTGACAGCAAGCAGACCAGATATTCACTTTAGTGTGTGTCTGTGTGCTAGGTTCCAATCTGCTCTAAAAGAGTCACATATGTCTGCAGTAAAGAGGATTCTATGCTACTTGGTTGGAACTCTAGAATTGGGGTTATAGTACTTAAAGAATGGTTCTCTGGATCTAATGGGTTATTCTGATGCAGACTATGCTGGATGCAGAATTGACAGAAAGAGTACTTCTGGTGCATGTCATTTTCTTGGGAATTCACTAATTACTTGGTCCAGCAGAAAATAAAATTCAGTGGCTCTATTTACAGCAGAAGCAGAATACATTGCAGCTGGAGGAAGTGTTGCATAAGTTCTGTGGATCAGATAGCAATTAAAGGATTATGGGATTGAATTTGATCAAGTTCTAATTTTTTGTGACAACACAAGTGCAATCTGTAACACCCTTTTTACTGTACATAATAACTTAATTGTCTTTAACTATTCTTAAAATCATTACGAAAATCCGGGAACTTTTTTTTTTTTTTTATCACTAATAAACTTTACTATTCACACAATCATTCTCAAATAGGCTACTTAAATTCTAACGAAATTTCGGCAGAATCTCCTCTATAATATTGCCTATCCCCCTGTAAACAGAAAGTATTTACACTTCTATAATCACATACATATTCAACCATCCTACTCCAATTCAAACTCCAACACAAGTTTGCCCATCCTCCAATTTAATTCCAATCACATATTTATATAATAACTCATAATGTCATCAGTTCACTATTCACATTGATTATACAAAATACAAAGCTATTATAATAATACATCATCTATCGATTATAAATAATTATCTAATACAAATTCTTTGATACAATAGTATCCTAATTATCTAGGGAGTGTACATGCCACAAGAACCAATATTGGAATTATCAAATACAAAAATTCCATTTCTTTCGCTTTCTTTCCATACTTACCATTTCATATTTCTTCTATGAAGCGGTGCTGATATTCACTTGATTCCTGTCTTATACCTGCACGAGGATAAACCACGCGCTAAGCTTTACGCTTAGTGGTGACTACCAAATTTATTTATCCAAAGCATAAATATAATATATACACATATAATTGATCATTTATACGTTAATATCGCAAATTACTTTTTCTTTTCATAATCAATATAATACTTTATAAATAATATACCAATAGCTATTTAACTCCAAATTAAGTATGAATGATTTGCAAGATAAAACCATATTTATGCAAAATATTCAATATTCTTTTAAAAATGCTGAAATTTCTTAAACTTGCATATTCAAGTTTCCAAATCCATAACTGAAATTTCCTAACATTTTGACAATGTACAAATCATGCTTATCATGCATCGCTAAGCAAATTCCATGAATTATTAACCAGTCAATATGCTTCTGACATAACAGTTAATATTTCATTTCTACATAACAATTATTATGGCTTCCCTCTAGTCACTAATACCCACTAATATATGTATGTATGTAACACTCAATCGCGATTATGAAGTTTATATACATATATGTACATAAAGCTATTTCATTAGATTACCAATTTCATGGAATCATTAACTGATATCATTTACTCAATTAAAGTTTTTATCACAGGACCATCAGCTTTATCATACTTCGAAGTCATAAGATACATTAGTTAACTTTCAGCCAAATATATATATACACATATATACATATGTATCAAACTTTAAATTTCACTATTATCTATTAGTATCCTTCAACTGTATTTCTGTCATTAAGTTATTTTATGGCTTTTAATCCACATTTACTTTCACACTTGCCATCTAACTTCTTAAGTTATACATTTAATATGGATTATAAATTATTTATATAAACCCACCACTTTATCTCACTTCATTTATTCATCATTAAATTTCTTGATTCACACAATTATTTCACATTCATAAATTCACTTTGCAATTTATTGTTTTGCCCATAGTACAATGCTGGCAGACTCTAAGCACAGGATAAACGGGATGTGAACCCCTAAGAGTTCACAATAACCTGGAGAGATCTCTGAGAGATCACTCCAGTCTTGTAAACCTGAAGGAACCCCAAAGGATTACCCCCAGTCTTTTAGATACCAGTGGAGTCCTGTGTGACCACCACTGTCTTTTAATACAGAACAATACACTTCGGATATTCAGATACAGATATTCGGATACAGAAGTAGGACCATCATTGGCCTACTAAAAAGTGATATTCAGATATTCAGATATTCAGATATTCAGATACAGAAGTAGGACCATCATTGGCCCACTAAAAAGTGAGTCGCCATGCTCACACCCGCGGTCTTATGTCCCTATGGCTAGCCACTATATCCTGAACTAGACTTGACTACCAGCTCATCAAATAGGGCCTCATTATTGAATATTATTTAAATAAATCAAAACTTTGATCTTTACATAAAATAATATCAATATACATTTCAATTCAATTTTTTTTTTTCAGAAATAATCCCGGTATCATCCATCATCATTTTCTCATACAATTTCATTTACTTATCACATTCCACTGATTTTGCTTCACAGGAAGCCATTAATCATATTTATATAATTAAAATGTGTTAACAATAATAATATACCTCATTTATATCAGTATACATTCTGACACTATTCTTTCTTTCCATTTCAATTCATTTTCATTTTATTTCGTTAAATTAAGTTTATTTCATACCATACCATTAATACATTATTGTTTAAATAGGGATTCACTATTTTTCATTTATCCAATTCTTCTTACAAATTACCCCATTTAAACACGTATAACCCATTTTTACTTTTATTTATAGCCTGATATTCTGACTTCCTTAACAGACTAATTTACTTTATTGTTATAATTGTCTTTTAGGCATACTTAATTATTCTCTTTATTTGTTAAGTACACTCACTTTCTCTAATTCATTCACTTGTCATGAGCCTGCTTAAAATACTTTTAGTTCTTTATTTATCAGTAATATAGTAAATTTATATTTTCTTCTCTAAAATTTAAGTAAAGTACGATGTTGCCTTCTATTAGTCTTTACTTATATATATATTTATTTTCTTTCATGTTGAATTCCATCCTATCTTTATAGATTTACACTAAATTTCATTTACTTTAAATGACACGTATTATAAACCGTTATCTCTACTAGATCATTCATAACATTTAACAAAATTTCTACTTAACAAATTTGTGCAAGTCAACACACACATAGGGATTAAGATTAGTTACAGTCACAATTCATTACAATAGGTGTATTGTCCATTCTTAGTTTATAAATTCGAAAGCACAATTCAAGTAAAATTTCATGATGTACTCAAAAACATAATTCCAAACTTCTCTGTTCCCTACTTGCTTCCATTTCAATATTTTAGCTCAAATCACCAGTTTAACTTAATTTACTCGATTTATTAAAGCCTTCACTTACCACTCAAAATAAGTAACTAAACTAAATCAAACTCACCAAGTAGTCTGAATTTAATACAAGGCTTACTATTGTTTTTATGTTATTTCATTCTTATATATGTGTAAGTACACATGTGCTTCTAATTTAATCCTAACAGTAATTTAATTTCATGAATAATGGCTTCAATTATTCACCTACTATTTTAAATCATACACAACCAGATTTTAATATACTTACTTCACATACCTTCAATCCAGTTCATTGAGTTATCCTTAATTCAAACTTCCAATAAGTATATTCAGATTTCCCACTTGACATTTAAATTTTCCATCAATTCTTCAGGCATTACCAATTACACTAACATCACCTAGATATGCACATTATAACACCCATTTATATATATCAATATTTAATTACTAATATGATTTACGTGTCATAGTTTATCCATTACCAGCATTATATATAATTTAAGTCCTATCTTACAATTTAACCAATAATTCTTCAATTTACAATTGCTGGTCTATTTCCCAAAAACTGACAGTTTCTAATTCCTTTTATTCAATTAAAATCGGTAAATTCCTAATTTAAGTTATAATCAACTAAGCTAATACTCATAACCACACTGCCAAAAATTCGACAAAAATCCACAAACGTATTGTTCACATTCTGTGCTTAACAAAATCACTCGCAATAAATTTTAATTATGAAGAAATCACTTAGAGAAGTAATTTTGGTGGCCACATACCGGATTTTCTGCTATTTTTGGTCCCTTCACCGTTACCGGAGCCTCACCGGAGTCTCGTCGGAGCTCCACCGGAGGTGCTGAGACCATCGGAAGAAAGCTCGCCACGTCGGGATTGCCGTTCCGGTGGTCACGCGCCGTGACTGCTCTCCGTTTCGCCGGAATCGACGTCGGCAGCTTCGGTTCTTCCCAACGCCGATCTCCTCATCGCCGGCGAGTGAGGACGATCCGCAGCCACCGGGATGTTCGCCTGGCCACCAGGAGTCCCGTCGTGCCGTTCGTGTCACCATTCGTCGCCGGAGCTGGCCGAAAAACGCAGGAGAAGCTTGCGGTTTCCTCCCGCTCTCCTGGATCAGCGACGCCTCTGGTCGGAGGAAAACGCCACGGGAACGGCGCTGCGGGTTGCGACGGTCCGATCGCCACCTCCGATCGCCTTCGGTGGTCGCCGGCGCAGCCTCCCGCTGCTCTCTCTCTCTCTCGGTTTCTCGGTCTCCTTGCCCGTTCTCCCCTGTGTTCTTTGTCTATTTCATTACATTCCCCAAAATTTCTAGCTCATATTTCCCTATAATAATTGGACACTCTTAGACTGATAATATTTGTCACATGGAAAAAAAATTATTTATCTTGTCAATTTACTCTTTATTTCTTTGTTTATTATTTTCTTAATTATTTGCATGTAAACATACACTCATATATATATATATATATAGATTTAAAATTATTTGAATAATTAAATTGAACAACTTTAAGGAAAATTCCACTCTTAGGCGTCAAAAATCAATTTTTGACGAATTTTTAGCGCGTCAAATTAATAAATAAAAACACTGAAATTTTTGGGGCATTACACAATCAATCTTATAAAAAATCCTATTCTGCATTCTAGGACCAAATACATAGAAATCAGACACCATTTTATCAGAGATCATGTTCAACGTGGTGATATTGTGCTAGAGTTCGTTCCAACAGAACAACAGCTAGCTGATATCTTCACCAAACCTCTAAAGGAAGAACAATTTTGCCAAATTAGAAGAAAGTTGGGCATGGGTACTGTTGTAGAGTAAGTCGTCTAATGAAAAAATCTCTTGTTTTTATTACATCAGTCATATATTTCCATCTTTGTTAAAAACAGAAAGAGGTACGTGCTTTAATTTTATTTTAATAATTTTCTAGTCTATTATACATGTCGATTTGATCTCTGCGTGCTCAAATTTGTTTTCCTAATTTTTATAACCTTTTTATGTGTTAATTGACCTATGACAATTTGATTTTTATGTGTTAGTTTTAAAAAGTCATAAAAAGACAAAAGTCCTTTTATGTCCTATCCTTGCTTTTTCAAAATTATCAGGGACAAGAAAATTTAATTTTATTATTCCCGCTTAAAATTCTGTTTCTGCATTTTATTATGTGTGTTTATGAAAACTTTTCCAGTAAAAAGAGTGGGAACAGTTGTATTCTTCTCTTAAATCAAAAGGATTTATCTTTTCTCTCTCCTTGATTCTCTCTTTTACCATTATTTGGTTTCGTCTCTATTCTTCGGTCTTCCTTCTCAAAATTTCTGAAATTTCTTTGTGTAAACCCTAATCTCTCAACCCATGGCGTGATTCAAAACCAAAGCAAACTGCAAACCCTAAAAAATCGAAGCCTCCAAAAAATCTAAAATCGTTGAATCCACTGCCAAATCCGTAAAGACAATCATCATTCCCCTAAAAACTATTGATTGGGATGCGACGGTGGAATTTGCTCCCGATTTGGCTAAATGGATGGAACAACAAGGCTGGAAGCACTTCATTACATAGATGAGTCCATTCTTCTATCCTGATTTGGTGAGAAATTTTTATGGATCAATGAAGAAGAGTGCAATTTACTTACATCATGAACCTATAACTTGACATTATCCAATTTGCTAATCTAAGAAAAAGATTTGAACCAAAGCAGCCCTTTCTTTACTATATAACTTTAATCTCAATCTTTTCATAATACATTGTAGGCTATTATGCTCAACAACACACTCTTAGCAAACATCCAACAGAGCCTCTTTGTCATGTCAAATTTATTACATAGACAAATTAACTAGTAATAACAAGCTCCTCTTTGTCCAATCACACCTCTTAGAAATAATCCAAAAAATCAGCTTTGCTATCACAAAAGGGCTTCAAGGTGCGATTGTGTAATAGCCCAAAATATACTCTAATAGTAATACGCCATGTTTGAAGTAAATTGCAAAGTGAATTATAAGAGATTAGGATTTAATTGAATAAAAATAAATAGTCTAGTGATTAAAATGAAAAATGTCATTATTGGATTGTTAATGAGAGTTTAAGTTAAATAAATAAATACATAATATAAAACAAAAAAATATCTAGAGTCTTAGAATTTTCGAGAGGAATAAAGAAGGAAAAAAAAAGAGGACTGTAGATATCGGGTTCCGAGACAGCCTAAATCAGTATTACCCAATGATAAAATAAAGTGTGCCTATTTATAGGCAAAAATGGAAGTTGTAAGTGATGATTTCCTTATCAAATTGATTTATTAAAAATAAATAAAAATGGGTTTTAAAAAATATTTCAAAAAAATTATTTTAAAAAAAAAGTGAGTTTTGAAATTATAGTGTTTTAGCAAAAAATTAAAAAAAAATTGCGAGTGTCGGCGTGCGGAAGTGCGCAGGGCGACGCCCTCGCACGCGAGTGGCGCGCAGGGCGTTGCTCGCGCGCGCGCCTAGCGCTATGCTGTGCGTGACGACAGCCGTTGGGCGAGCCGACGGGCGTCGCTCGCCCTAAAGCTGCCCGTCACCCCTCCAACAGCCCTTTGAGCCTTTTTTGACATTTTTTTTATTTATTTTTTATTTTTTTTGTAAAATTTAATTTTTAAACCCTTTTATCTTCTAACCTTTAAAATTCTTCAATTTTTTGTGATTATGGGAATTAAATTAATTTAATTTTTTCATTAAAATCTGATTTTTTTAAGGGGTATAAAATGATTTTTTTTTTGGAAGAAAATTGGGGGAATTTTTTCTTAAGAAAAATTGGTTCTCTCTTCTTCTTTTTTTTTTTTCTTCTTATTCAAGAACAAGCTCTCCAAGCATTTTTAATATTTTTTTAAGTTAATTCTTGAGACAAATAAATTAATTATTTGTTCTTGTCAATTTTCTTACTTCTTTTTTTACAATTTTTCCTTAAAATAAATAAATTATTTATTTATTTTTGGGAGAAACTTTTGTTATATATTTTATTTTTATAAATTAAGGCAAGGAGATTAATCACCTACATTCATTCATCACATCAAAATTTGAGGATAATTATTCTACGCTCAATTTTTAATTTAATTTTTGTTTTAATTTTTGTTTCTAATTAATTAGCAACCATGTAGATTTTTGATCTTTTATTTTATTTTGTTTATGTTCATATAATTTAGCCATAGATTTAATATCTTTAGCCCATTTTATTTTATTCTTATATATTTATTTTATTGTTCATCTTTTATTATTATTATTATTATTATTATTATTATTATTATTATTATCATCATCATCATCATCATCATCATCATCATCATCACTTTTGTTCATATTATTATTATTTAACATGCTTTAACATATTTTATTTTTTTATTTCTGATGGATATGGGAAAAAATTATAACAAATATAATTTATATGGAGGTAACATTAAATAATGGTACCTACCTCTTGTAGTGCAGAAACTCGTTGCGGAATCGTCTACCAAGATCCCGTTTGTTTTTGGTCACTGGTCCGGATTTTATCCATCGGGGTAAGAGCAGCTAGATAACAATCTAAATGCCCCTGAAAATTAAGACAGAAAACTTGTGAGTGGGAACGACCAGCCTTGGGGCGTGTACGTTTTCTCGTTACCAAATAATGAGGATCTCACCTGTATTTATAGAGATCCTAAAAGCTAGAGACTTAACTCTAGTTTAACTCAGACTCTTTCTAAGATAAGATTTGGTAATTTTATTCCGATTAAATAACTCAATTTAATCTGAATTGGAGCTCAATCCATTATAGAGGCATGGGCGTATCCCAACTCTATCATCTCTCACTCGCACATGACGGAACGCATTCCAGTCTTAATCTTCAGTTATACTGGCAAATAGATTGTGTGACCAGCATATTTCGAGAGCACTAGTGCTATACACCTGTTAGGGATATATAGCATCTCGAAAAACGAGATCCTCTTTTCATGTATGCCTGACCCTAGATTGCCTTCTCACATTCACTGTTTTAACTCATGATCTCATAAAACAATTTTCGTGTTCACTATTATGTCTCTACTCATAGAAACTATAATAGGCATGCCAGTGAACCACGAAACATTATAAAAGTGATCCAAAGGCTATCTTCCCCTCTTACTGTATGCCCTCCATCATGATCCAACTCGCTTTTCTAGTTAGATCCGCCAGGCCTAAACTTTTCCCGGACCTCTTGGAAACTAACTAAGCTAGCCACATTGAACCATACTTCAGGAATAAGTTAAGGGTTCTAAGGGTCCAAATATAAATAGGGTCTCACAATAAGGAAAGTTGAGATCATTAATATTATTAAATTTCCATCCCTGTGGTCACATAAGCACACACGGTATAAAACATGTATTATGGTGTTCTTTCCTTCCCTTAAAGGAGCGCATGTCTCACATTTCAATAATGTGTATATCAAACACCATACAGAAGCGTAAGATTGCGATGCACCAAAGCACCCAACTTTAGTCCGCTTACTTAAAGACTACTTCTGGCTTTTAGACAGAACATGGTAGTTACGTATAACTGACCATCGGATTTCATACAATCCTAATTTTGGATCTCAATCCAAAGCATACAACTTTATGTATGTCTTTATCTCACACCTTAACAAGACTTATCTTGTAATTTCTGCAAGACGACACATTTATTTTGAACAGGCTCTCGAGTATTCTTATATGTTCAAAAATCGCCTCATCTTAGTCTTTGCCAACTCATTGACAAAACTAAGGTAAACAACCTGGTGAGTGGGCTACTTCTCTGTCCGACATGCTCAATCTCATTTCAATAACAGTAAATGTTTACAAATAAACATTCACACTCATGTATTGCCAACAATGAACTTTAGTTATTATTCGCAAATAATAACGTTAAGGGATTATATAAAATATAATAGTACTAATTAAATTCTACACAAACCTCGAGATCTAATGTGTCTCTCAAAACACATCTCTCGTTATAGGTTTACTCAATGGATCTGCATGCGTATAAACGTACTGCAAGTTCATATCTCTTCGTGCAACAATATCTCTCTTATATTGATACTTAATGCCGATATACTTTGCTATACTATAAGCCATCAATGACTGACTGTCACTTTAGACTGTCACTGATACCTTTGAGACAATTACTCTTAAATGGCTCACAAATCATTTTAGCCAAATTGTCTCCTGTACTGCAATTAAGGAAGTGACAAATTCAACTTCCACTATTGATGGGGCTACACAAGTTTAATTCTTGTTACTCCACGAGATGCCAAACAAGAATATAAAACCTGAGATGGATTATCTCTCATCCACTTCTCCTGCCCAATCAACGTTTTTGTATTCTCTCATTTGCATATCCTTTTCTTAAAAATAGAGAGAATATTCTACAATACTATTAAGGTACATAAGTAATCTTTTAATTGCTTCCAATGTGCTTTACCTGGGTTAGATTGATATTTATTAACCATGCCCACTGCATAGCATATATCATGTCTTGTATACAACACTGCATACATAAGACTATCCAGGGCACTGTCATATATAGAACGCTCCTCATACGTTCAATTTTTCTGACTTCATAGGACACACATCATTGTTAAGAAACTAATTCTTGGCAATGGGGTTATCTATGGGTTTGCAGTTTTGCATATTAAATCGCTAAAGGTCTTTGTTGTTATATTTCTCTCAAGAAACAGACACCAATCTTCTTGAATGATCTCTTGAAATCTTAACTTCAAGAATGTAATATGCATGACTCATACCTTTTATCTCAAAGTTGGACGTTAACCAATCTTTAATTTCGTTTACGTACCATTTATCATTTCGCTCGCCCTAAAGCTGCCCGTCGCCCCTCCAACAGCCCTTTGGGCGTTTTTTTGACATTTTTTAAGTTTTTTTTGTAAAATTTAATTTTTAAACCCTTTTATCTTCTAACCTTTAAAATTATTCAGTTTTTTGTGATTATGGGAATTAAATTAATTTATTTTTTTTCATTAAAATCTGATTTTTTTAAGGGGTATAAAATGATTTTTTTTTTGAAGAGAATTGGGGGAATTTTTTCTTAAGAAAAATTGGTTCTCTCTTCTTCTTTTTCTTTTTTCTTCTTATTCAAGAACAAGTTCTACAAGTATTTTTAATATTTTTTCAAGTTAATTCTTGAGACAAATAAATTAATTATTTGTTCTTGTCAATTTTCTTACTTCTTTTTTTACAATTTTTCCTTAAAACAAATAAATTAATTATTTATTTTTGGGAGAAAATTTTGTTATATATTTTATTTTTATAAATCAAGACAAGGAGATTAATCACCTACATTCATTCATCACATCAAAATTTGAGGGTAATTATTCTACGCTCAATTTTTAATTTAATTTTTGTTTCTAATTAATTAGCAACCATGTAGATTTTTGATCTTTTATTTTATTTTGCTTATGTTCATATAATTTACCCATAGATTTAATATCTTTAGCACATTTTATTTTATTCTTACATATTTATTTTATTGTTCATCTTTTATTTTATTATTATTATTATTATTATTATTATTATTATTATTATTATTATTATTATTATTATTATTATTATTATTATTATTATTATTATCATTATCATTATCATCATCATCATCACTTTTGTTCATATTATTATTATTTAACATGCTTTAACATATTTTGTTTTTTTATTTCTGATGGATATGGGAAAAAATTATAACAAATATAATTTATATGGAGGTAACATTAAATAATGGTACCTACCTCTTGTAGTACAGAAACTCGTTGCGGAAGCGTCTACCAAGATCCCGTTTGTTTTTGGTCACTGGTTCGGATTTTACCCATCGGGGTAAGAGCAGCTAGATCACAATCTAAATGCCCCTGAAAATTAAGACAGAAAACTTGTGAGTGGGAACGAGCAACCTTGGGGCGTGTACGTTTTCTCGTTACCAAATAATGAGGATCTCACCTGTATTTATAGAGATCCTAAAAGCTAGAGACTTAACTATAGTTTAACTCAAACTCTTTCTGAGATAAGATTTGGTAATTTTATTCAGATTAAATAACTCAATTTAATCTGAATTGGAACTCAATTCATTATAGAGTCATGGACGTATCCCAACTCTATCATCTCTCACTCGCACATGACGAAACGCATTCCAGTATTAATCTTCAGTTATACTGGCAAATAAATTGTGTGACCAGCATATCTCGAGAGCCCTAGTGCTATACACCTGTTGGGGATATATAGCGTCTCGAAAAACGAGATCATCTTTTCATGTATACCTGACCCTAGATTGCCTTCTCACATTCACTGTTTTAACTCATGATCTCATAAAATAATTTTCGTGTTCACTATTATGTCTCTACTCATAGAAACTATAATAGGCATGCCAGTGAACCACAAAACATTATGAAAGTGATCCAAAAGCTATCTTCCCCTCTTACTGTATGCCATCCATCATGATCCAACTCGCTTTTCTAGTTAGATCCGCCAGGCCTAAACTTTTCCCGGACCTCTTGGAAACTAACTAAGCTAGTCACATTGAACCATACTTCAGGAATAAGTTAAGGGTTCTAAGGGTCCAAATATAAATAGGGCCTCACAATAAGGAAAGTTGAGATCATTAATATTATTAAATTCCCATCCCTGTGGTCATATAAGCACACACGGTATAAAACATGTATTATGGTGTTCTTTCCTTCCCTTAAAGGAGCGCATGTGTCACATTTCAATAATGTGTATATCAAACACCATACAGAAGCGTAAGGTTGCGATGCACCAAAGCACCCAACTTTAGTCCGCTTACTTAAAGACTACTTCTGGCTTTTAGACAGAACATGGTAGTTATGTATAACTGACCATCGAATTTCATACAATCCTAATTTTGGATCTCAATCCAAAGCATACAACTTTATGTATGTCTTTATCTCACACCTTAACAAGACTTATCTTGTAATTTCTGCAAGACGGCACTTTTATTTTCAACAGGCTCTCGAGTATTCTCATATGTTCAAAAATTGCCTCATCTTAGTTTTTGCCAACTCATTGACAAAACTAAGGTAAACACCCTTGTGAGTGGGCTACTTCTCTGTCCGACATGCTCAATCTCATTTCAATAACAGTAAATATTTACACATAAACATTCACACTCATGTATTGCCAACAATGAACTTTAGTTATTATTCGCAAATAATAACGTTAAGGGATTATATAAAATATAACAGTACTAATTAAATTCTACACAAACCTCGAGATCTAATGTGTCTCTCAAAACACATCTCTCGTTATAGGTTTACTCAATGGATCTGCATGCGTATAAACGTACTGCAAGTTCATATCTCTTCGTGCAACAATATCTCTCTTATATTGATACTTAATGCCGATATACTTAGCTATACTATAAGCCAGCAACGACTGACTGTCACTTTAAACTATCACTGATACCTTTGAGACAATTACTCTTAAATGGCTCACAAACCATTTTAGCCAAATTGTCTCCTGTACTACAATTAAGGAAGTGACAAATTCAACTTCCACTATTGATGGGGCTACACAAGTTTAATTCTTGTTGCTCCACGAGATGCCAAACAAGAATATAAAACCTGAGATGGATTATCTCTCATCCACTTCTCCTGCCCAATCAACGTTTTTGTATTCTTTCATTTGCATATCCTTTTCTTAAAAATAGAGAGAATATTCTACAATACTATTAAGGTACATAAGTATTCTTTTAATTGCTTCCAATGTGCTTTGCCTGGGTTAGATTGATATTTATTAACCATGCCCACTGCATAGCATATATCATGTCTTGTATACAACACTGTATGCATAAGACTACCCAGGGCACTGTCATATATAGAACGCTCCTCATACGTTCAATTTTTCTGACTTCATAGGACACACATCATTGTTAAGAAACTAATTCTTGGCAATGGGGTTATCTATGGGTTTGCAGTTTTGCATATTAAATCGCTAAAGGTCTTTGTTGTTATATTTCTCTCAAGAAACAGACAACTATCTTCTTGAATGATCTCTTGAAATCTTAACTTCAAGAATGTAATATGCATGACTCATACCTTTTATGTCAAAGTTGGACGTTAACCAATCTTTGATTTCGTTTACGTACCATTTATCATTTTTAGCTTTAAGTATGTCATCTACATACAATGCCAAAATAATAAATTCATTTTCAGAGCTTTTATTATAAACACAATGATCTTCATCAATCATGTTGAACATATTCGTCATGATTATATGATGAAATCTCAAATACCATTATGTTGAAGACTATTTAAGGCTATAGATTGAACTCATCAATTAGCAAACCTTATGTCCGCTGCCTTTTCTGATGAAACCTAAAGGTTGTTCCATCCATTTCTTTATTGAGAAAAGCAGTCTTTTCATCCATTTGATGAAACTCTACGTTCAAACTCGCCACTATGGCTAGAATGAACCTCATGGACGTAAATTTTACAACAGATGAGAAAGTCTACTCATAATCAATCTCTTCCTATTGTATGAACTCCATAGCGACTAGCTGAGCCTTATATCATTCGATACCTCTATCAGCCTTTCGCTTTACTTTGAGAATACATTTATTCTCAATTTGTGTTTTTCCAGTAGATCAACTAGTTCTCAAACATGGTTTGATCTAATGGATACCATTTCTTTTTCCATTACTTTAATCCATTTCCTTAGATGGGCATGAAAAAGCCTTTTGAATATTTTTTATGCTTTTTCTTGTCTTATGGGATAACTAAAAGGGCTTCATTCTAGCTTTCGATTTTAAATTGTTAGCATGGATCACTTATCCTTTTAGATTTTTGCAGTTCTAAATCTTGATAAACATGTTTCATATATTCACCGTGATTCATAATGCTCCCACTGGGACTATGTTCCATACTCCCACTGGAGTCAGGAATACTATGTTCTTTCCTTCCACTGGAGTCAAGAATACTCCCACTCGAATCAGGTCTCTAACATCCGGATCGTTTAGAGGATGAGGGTATTAACCTTCTTCCTCTGAATCCCTCCCACTCGGATGGAGTGATCCTGATATTCTCTTCCTGAGATTAATTGAAAGTGAGATCTTAATTCACTTCGCCCAACTTTGAAAATTGATCCTCTTGAGAATATGACGTGTAGTGATTCAAATTCTGTCATTATGCCATTTTCTTACTTACCCACGAAAATGTATCCTCTTGATACTTAAGAATATCTCACATAGACACTCTTTTCACCTCTTGGTCTCAAATTTACTAAATTGAGGTATTATGGACGCAAACATTACAACCCAAGTTGGCTTAGGTCAACTTGTTGACCAGTTCACAACTCATAAGTTATGATAATGACAGATTTAGAGGGCATACAGTTCAGAACATATGTGGCAGTCAATAAAACATCTCTCCAATAGGAGATAAGCAAATTTGCCTCTGCTATCATAGATCTAACCATATATAGGAGAGTCTTACTTCTCCTTTCCTCAACACCGTTTTGTTGAGGATTTCTAAGAATGAACAACTGATGTTCAATCCTTTTTTTCATCACACAAAACTTTAAATTTATCTGTAAGATATCACCGACCTCTGTCAAATCTTAAAGCTTTGATCCTTTTGTCTAATTGATTATCAACTAAACTCATATAAGTCTTGAAGCAACTCGATGCTTCTGACTTGTGAGAAATCAAATAGACATGACCATACCTAGTACAGTCATATATAAATGTGATGAAATAGTAGGCCCCATGCCTTACCCTCACATTTATTTGACCACATACGTTAGATTGGACTAATTGCAATGGAAACTTGGCTTTAGTTCCTTTTCCGAATGATTTTCTAACTAATTTTTCCTTTTAGGCAATGCTCACATGTAGGCAATTCAAACTTATTTAAATCACTTATTAAACCTATTTTGACTAACCAACTCATTCGGTCTTATCCAATATGGTTTAATTTAGCATGCCATAATTTCACATTGTCCTCATAACTATGTGAAAAATAATAAATTAAAGGAAAAAATAGTTTTACTCAAATACTTATGGTCCACATCCATAACAATAAAATCATTCAGAATGTAACTAGAACCATAATTGAAATCATTCAAGCATAAGTATATACTGTTATCCTTAAAATATAAATTGAAAGCAAATTCCAATAAAGCAAGAACAGAACCTAAATTTCATAATAAAGGTATCTCGATCCCTTGTTATACGGTCCATTGGTTCTAAATCTATCACCCACAAATGATGAAATTTAGAACTAGATACATAAATTCCACTCACTCTTGAGTCAGAATAGTGTATCTTTTTAGGCACAATGCATCTCTTGCATAATGTCATTTCTATAGGCAATTGAAACATTTCACTCTTAAAAAGTTTACCTCCTTTTTGCCTTTGGACCTTTTGTGATTCCATTCCTTTTGCTTTTCAGGCTCTCAAGCCTTTTCTTTATCCCTATTGATAAAGCTTATTATTTTGTTCTAATGAGAACTCATTCTATCAGAATAAGACTGTGCCATACGCACTATGACATTAACCTTAATCACTGTCAGACGGTCCCTTTTAAACTTCAAATGACAAGTGACACCCTCAAATGTCATTATGCTTATCCATGTGAGTTAGTTGCATCTTCGCATGCTACCAACTCTTGGGTAAAGAATGGATAACGGTTTGGACCTTCTGCTCATCAATCACTTATGACTAAGTTCACTAAGCTCACTTTTCCTTTTTTATCTCTCTTAGATGTTTTTGCATCGAATAATCAGACTTTTTCTGATATGTATCAAATTTGATCTTCAATGATCGGAGCTTATTCAGAGTCACATCTCTGAATTTCTCCTGCAAAGCGATCCACAGATCCATTGCATTTTGATACTTGCAAAATAGCTTAGTGCTGTGATGCAACATAGGCATCCCGATCCTACTTATGCTGCGTTATAGTGTCATCCTCAAGTTCAGCCATAACCGAATTTAAAGATTTAAGAGCCTCTTGCTCTTCAAGCACATACTGGATCTTTGTATTCCAGATTTCATAATTAAAACTTTGAAGCAGCATCCATTAAAATCCTCTGATCTCAAATGGAATAATGTTGCACATATTTAAAGGAGATAAGACAATACATGCAATTTATTATGCACCTGAAATAATAACCTAGTAAAATTTTCTATTAGGCTCAAATTCAAAAATGCTACAAATAGTATCCAATTACCCTCTAAGTCCTAATGTCCAACCTTACAGGTTAAAATTTCATGCATAATAAATCTGAATTATTGGATTATCAAGTTCTCAAACTTATGAGGGGATTTTATTAAGCCTCTACTTAATAAACATGCAATCGTTTTACTCATAACATATCGCAAGGCAATTAACAATTAAAATAAACTCATTTATTATAAAGTTAAATGCCATCATGATAAGTAAATAAACACATTTATTTAACCAAAAATCCAATAATCGCAAAATAAGACACTCATATCAAATATTAATAGGAAACATAAATCGCCAACTCAAATTGACACTTATGTCAACTATTATTGAAGTCCAGATTTCATAAAATCTTTTTAGTTATTAGGATTATATCTTTGACCGATTTAATCAATTCATCAAGCGACTCATAAGTCTATTGATGAATCCATGGACAATGCATGCTCTGTCCATTTCTCAACACCATCACAGAATTTTAGTGTTATTTCTCAACACTTTCGTTTTGGTAACTCGAACCAAAATTTTATTTTCATACTCGGACCACCAGTTCAAATGCACTCTTGCATTTGTTCTCACACATTTACTTTATGATGCACTATTGTATCAATGTCATCAGCTCAAATCTTCCTTCGCATTCTCATTTTGCTTATTGATTGCACTTTTGCAATTCTTAAAACAACTTATGCGTTTCTTAAGGAAGAATCGGTGCCCTTATTTAATATTTCTATAACATATTACAGGAAAAATTTATACACTCATGTATAAATACACATGATTGAAATGCATTTCAATCAATAAATAAGGACAGAATCTTAAAAATTTTTCAAAATATTTTAAAAATTAATCGAATGCAGAAAATAATTTTTTTACAATTTTTAATATTTTATTTTTGAAATTAAACACATTTAAATATCAAAAATTACACAATATATTTTCTGGCCATTAAAAAATTTTGAAAACACAACTAAAAAATTAGAAATAATTTGAAAAAATTATTTGACAAAAATCGGAGCTGAAATGGTGGTCGGAGGATGACTCACGCGCCGACCAGAGGGAGATAGATGCGCTCACGCGCGGCCTCCCATTTAACCAGACACGTGTCAACTCCATAGCGCGCCACGTGTCTGATTTCACCTGGCCCACGTGGCACTCGGGTACACTCACCGCCACGTGACATCCACGTGGCGGTGTCTCATTGGACCACGTAAAACACGTGACACGTCAGTATTGCCACGTAGCAGACCTCGGTCTTACACGTGGTAGCCCTTGATTGGGCCACGTGTCATTGATGCCACGTCATCAATAACACATGGCATGACACGTGGCACCACCTTAGTGGTCCACGTGTCTCTCCTTGGTTGGGCCACGTGTCACCTGTATGACACGTCATGATGACACGTGGAATGACCACAGTCATCCACATGTCCTACCCCCGCATGTGCCACGTGGCATGGCCTCGGCCATCCACGTGTCAGCAGTGATGCAATACTGCTGACACGTGGTGACACGCGTGTGGGCCACCGCCCACGTGCACGCACCGAACGAGTTGTGGCGCGTGTAGTCCACGCGCGGCCTTGACGATCGATTCTTATCCTCCGATTCAGGCCGGTGGGGGGTTTTCAAGGTCTGTGAATCCAATGGTGAGGTCAAAAATAAAAAATCCTGACTTCTAGTTAGCCGTTTAGAACACTCATATTCGTCCCCTCGGGTTTCGGTGTACACATACACGAAATCGAGCCGAAATATACACGCATATATATTTTTCACATAAAAAATAAATTTTTTTGTTGTGTTCATTGCATCCCAGATCTAATAATTTTACACATAAAATTTTATATCTCTTTGGCCACATCCCAGGACGCAAAAACAACGGCTCTGATACCAATGATGGATATGGAAAAAAATTATAACAAATATAATTTATACGGAGGTAATATTAAATAATAGTACCTACCTCTTGTAGCGCAGAAACTCGTTGCGGAAGCGTCTACCAAGATCTCGTTTGTTTTTGGTCACTGGTCCGGCTTTTACCCACTCGGGGTAAGAGCAGCTAGATCACAATCTAAATGCCCCTAAAAATTAAGACAGAAAACTTGTGAGTGGGAACAAGCAGCCTTGCGGCGTGCACGTTTTCTCGTTACCAAATAATGAGGATCTCACCTCTATTTATAGAGATCCTAAAAGCTAGAGACCTAACTCTAGTTTAACTCAGACTTTTTCTGAGATATGATTTGGTAATTTTATTCAGATTAAATAACTCAATTTAATCTGGATTGGAACTCAATCCATTATAGAGTCATGGACGTATCCCAACTCTATCAATTTCTTTTATTTTTACTTGCTTGATTGTTCATCTTCCTTATTGTTGATTACTCATCTTCTTTATTATTATTATTATTATTATTATTATTATTATTATTGTTAATATCATTATTACTTTTGTTTTATTATTATTACTATTGTGATCATTATCATCATTAGTATTATTATTATCATTGTTATATATTATTACTACTATCATTACTATTATTATTTTTTATTTTTTTAGTATTATTTATTATTGTTATCATTATTATTATTATTTATGTTTTTATACATGTTGGTTTGTTCATATGTTAAGTTACTTATTTTTATTATGTCATTTAATTGATTTGTAATACATTATGCATGTTGTTTTATTTATTTTAATTCATTTTTACATGTTATATGTTTAAATCTATTTTTTATTACTAACATCATCTTTATTTGTGTTTTTTTTATTTCAATACTTATTTTTGTGTGTGAGTTTTTACAATGGTAAATGGGAGCCCATAGAGATTTGAAGACACCATTTTTGTGGGATTTGTCATATTTTAATATTTTTAGTATTTTCCATTTTTGCTTTTATTATGTAATTTGTAATAAATTTATTTATTTTTATGCATGTTAATTAAAAGTCACGCAAAAAGTTTTATATTAATAAATTGAACTTTTTTCTAATAAAATGGGACCAATGTCCTAATTTTAACCCATAAAAACTCACTTTCAAAAAGAAAAGTTAATTTTCTCAAAACGAGATCACTCATCCCGATTTTATCGATAAACACTAAAAATAACTTTTCGATCTTTTTTAAGTGAAAACGAGGGAACCAATGTTCCTAATAAACGTCCTGATTTATGTATGATGTCTTTTATTTTATTCTTCTTGTATAGTATTTATTTCGGGCCCTTGTAATTAATTTTGGGGCAATTCTATTCATTTATTTATTTATACTTTTTTATTTTAGGGGATTGTTCTCTACCATTTTTTTCACTTGTAATTTTTTTATTGTATTTTTTATTGCTTTTCCAAAAATGCTTGAAATGTGCTTTAAATTTATTTCATGATTGCGTGAGACGAATGATGGAACTTCAATTGCTAAAAACTCATTTATAACTTAACTTAAGGCATTAATAAGAGTGAAGTTCCGAACACCTTCTCTGGTTTAAGACCTCCGAGGTTAGACGAACTTTCCCAATTTCTTGTAAATTGGATGGCGACTCCAAAATACCTCAAAGGTACCTAAAGGCTTCATGAGATTAGATGATCTTTTGAGTGTTCTATTGAAAAAAGGTGTTCAAAATATCTCATGATTGCCCAAGATCAAAAGCCGAGAACTCTCTTGGGCCCTAAAAGCGGGTTCCCGGGAACCGATCAGGGCCGGTGCGTGTCACAAGGACAGAATTGTGAAAAGCAAGAGAAAAAAAGGAAAATTGAGAGCGCAAGGGAAAGGGAGATAGCGTTGGCGCACCTTTACCAAGGAAGGAGAAACGGCTCACCAATGCCAGTGTGACCCCTGAATAGTATCCAACTTGTTCTTGGAAGTCCACTTTCATGTCGAGACCGGATAAAAGTTCATTTAACTCGTGAAGGTTGGTCATTTCACAATAGATAGGGATTCAACCCAATTTATCAAGCCTCAGGCCTCTACAAGGCATGAGACAGCGTCTCAAGATACCCCTATTCCATTATTGGCGATTAACCTACGAGGGCGCCTGTTGGGCACCACAAGGTAGGTATCAAAGAGTCGCTACCCAATAAAATATTGAAAAATGAGTTCTAACCTTATGAGGCCAAAACTAGAGATAAGTTCGGGACCTTACTCTTATTTATACCCTTGGTTAATGCTATATAAACGGATTTAAGGACTAATTATTTTATTTCTCTTCTCACATGAGTTGTCATGCTAAAAAAAGTAAATGCGCACTTAAGCATGTTGAAAAGTTGTAAAATATTTTATAAAGAAAGCAATAAAGCATGGCATAGAAAGCGATAAAATCATGATGTGAAAATAAGCTTGACAAAAAATCATACACAAATCGGGGAATTTATTTTAGGTGGGAACGTTGGTTCCTACATGCAATTATTATAAGAAAAATAATTTTATTATGTTCATTTTGAGAAAACTGGGATCAATGATCCCATTCATTATGAAAAATCCATGTTAATTTATATACAAAAACCATTTATAATTTAAAAAGAGTTATAACTTGTGTGCAACTTTGTGTTACAAAAAATAGGACATTGGTCCTGATTTATTGGAAAAATCCCAATTAATCAATAGAAATAGTTTTGGTGTGATTTTTATGTTAAACGTGTGAAAAACTTTTATTATTACAGTTTATTATGAAAAATCCATGTTAATTTATATACAAAAATCATTTACAATTTAAAAAGAGTTATAACTTGTGTGCAACTTTGCGTTACAAAAACTAGGACATTGGTTCTGATTTATTGGAAAAATCCCAATTAATCAACAGAAATAGTTTTGGTGTGATTTTTATGTTAAACGTGTGAAAATTTTTTATTATTACAGGCCTTGCGAGAAATAAAAGAAAATAAAGGAATAATAATACAGGCCGAATAACTGAATAGTAAATAAAACAAATCCTAGATTATTCTCCCGCTTTGTTCTATCCAGTCTGGGAACGTGCAGTGTGTTCCTCATAATCGTGGTCATGACAGGAAATAACATCGGTTAATAATGAGTTGACTTAAATAAAATGATGAACAGTTAATTGAATCAAATAAATGAGATAAATTATTAATTTGATATAATAGAAATAAAATAAAAAAAATAGATAAAATACATGATGCATCCGGAATTCACGCAGTATGCATAAGCATGCGTATGCTAAAGCGGTAAATAAACGCGACAAACAATAAATATATTATAAAATAAAACGAATTAACAAAGTTAATAAATTAATAAATAGAACATAAATAATAATAATAATAATAATAATAATAATAATAATAATAATAATAATAATATATGTGACAATGATAGTTAAATTAAAGGGAAATAAACATGTGTAAATATACAAGTACATGCATAAATGTAACACTGGCTGAAAAACAAGTGAATAAGCCATGAAAAGCATGCAAAAGAAAGGAAAAAAAAAAGAAAAGAAAAGAAAGAAAGGGGAAAGGAATGCACATGCCAGATTCTAGAATGGCGTCACTGGCCGTGACTCGGCCGAGTTACGGGCGTGACTCAGCCTGGTTAGGCCGTGAGTCATTCCAAAACACAGAACGACACCATGGATGAAGGAGGGAGAAATAGTTTTTGACCATCAAACCCCAAAATTACAGTTTTTTGTGCATGATTTATATCAATAATCATCAAAAAAATGTATATTTATTCAAAGTAATCTTGACTTAGAGAGAAGTGAAAGAAATCACAAAAAACCATAAGATTTTAAAAGAGAAACAGAGTATGAAAGTGATAATGAATAGCAAAATTCCAAAATCCCATTTACCCAATTTTAGCATGAATTTAATAGGTTTTCATAGATTAATTATCAAAATAAACACAAATAGAAAGAAATAACAAATTTACAAGCTTAAATCATATAAATCGAAGATTAAGGAAAAAAAAATCAAATAATAAAAATAGAAAAGAAGTATTTACTAGCGTTGGATTTACAAGTTTTGGGCCTCCTGAATATTACCTTTAGCATTAGCTTGCTCAAAGATCAAAGGTCTAATACTTTTGGCTCTTTCTCCTTCCTCTATTCTCAATTTCAAGTTACGGAGAGTGTGTGTATATTTAAAGAGAGAAAATGTGTGTGTGTGTGAGAGAGAGAAAGAGAGAGAGAGTGTAACACCCTAATTACACTACACTATACATGAAACACCCTATACTCGTAGACGGTACGGGTATCGGATGTCCCATCACTGCACTGACATACACTACAATGCACTAGGTAATTCAGTAGGAAATTTTTTTTCATCATAATCATGCATGTACAATTACAAAACAGTTACACTAGCACACAATACATATATCTATACTATGCATTCTCACTTCTATGTACTACGATCGTATACATGCCATGCCCACTTCTCTATCTTCTCCGTCCTTCACTTTGTCGGCCACCTTTAACTAACTCTTGTCTTCCTATCTTCAATAACCTGCACGCAGTAATATTCTACTAGCTAAGCATTAAAATGTCCAGTGGTGGATACATATCCTAAATTTTTTATAACTATATCTACAAGCATGGGCATACAAGAAAATATTTTCTTTCTAATTTCTTTAAATCATACTATTCGAATATTAAGTCCTTTTTCTCAAATCACTTATTCACTTATTACTATATCTTTGATCCTATTTCTATAATTACTCTCAAGTAATTCCATTTGTGTTATCACTATTGTCACTAAATCACTTTTAACGTCATACATTATCACTAATATTAGCGGTATTAATTTAATACTATTACTGTCTTTATGTCTCTAAAACTTCCTTTATTATTCTTTAATTGCACTATCTCTTTACACTTTATTTTTTGCATAAACATTTTTTTTATAACATTTATTCATTCAATACATCACTTAAATTCAATCAGTTGCAATTCATATAGTACATCTTAAATTGTTATCAATAGAATCCACTCAATTGACTTGTTTGTACACTTATTAATTCTATTATTACTCTCTTATTTTCTTCTCATCCAATTCTGTTACTATTACTAATGTCATCACCATTAATTTAACATTTACACTAACAATTCCTTACACATTAACATTATTACTAATTTTAACATTTAATTCAATCCATACATCAATAAAATTTTACATTAATTGCCACTTTCATGACTCATTAGTTTATACAGAAATCTCCACTTAATTACATTCAATTATATACTTAACATAAAACATGTTCTATTATTATTATCTACTTATTTTACTATTTATATTTTTGTCCACACTCCACTCAGATCTCTATTACTGCGTTATTAACATTCCCATTATCATGATCACTTTTATTAGAATTATTTTTATCTTTTTATCCCTTTGCCGGCTCTATTACACGCTATGTTATTATTTTCATTCCATATGAACCTTGCTGATAGCACTACTACAGTCCATTTACAATTTCGTTTCTTCCAATTATTCTAGTTTTACAATATTACTTTACACTTTTCCGCAATTAACATTAAGTCCACAATTATCATTTACTTATATATTAGCAATTTTATCACTAACCAATTACATTTAAAATCTTTAATTTATATTTCTGTTGAAATTTTACACTTTAGTCCATAAACTTTCGTTTATTTACACATTATCCTTCCTTTCCATTTATTTACAACAATACCATTATTTACACTCAACTTCACATTTAATTTATTAATTAATATATTAATTGCCACTTAAATTCCTTAAAGCATTTTCTCAATATCTAATTACACTTAAGTATTTATTAATCATTTACCGTTTTTATTTCTTATTCTTCTAAATCTTTACGTTTGGGCTTATTTTGTTCAATTCTCATTTGACTTCTTTACTCCTCATTTTACTTCATTATTGCTCATTTTATTTCTTTTCACGGTGATTAATTACACTACATTAGGAAATAACATAATATACACTTTGCATTATTTCTATACCTTTTATGAATTTAATTATCATTTATATCACCACTACTCATCCTCCAATTTCTATATATATATATATATATATATATATATATATATATATATATATATATATATATATATATATATATATATATATATATTAATTGATAATTAGTATTCTTTTTACTAACTAATCGCAAATGAATCCACAGCACTACGCTATTTACGTCATTTTATGATTTGCCCCTAAACATTCACTAAATTACAGTACTGCCTTTCACTTTTAACTTATTTACAAAAATGCCATTAGTTATACCTTTTTCATTATCGATTCAATATTTGTTGGTAAAATCACCATTTAATCCTTATATTTCATTTCGTACATAAATTTACATTGAGTCCTTATTTAATTATCCAATTTATTTACTAATGTTTAATTTATTTGTCTAATTATTTTTTTCCTTTTTCTTCTTTACTTTGCGCAATTACTATCTTGCCCTTTTTCATCTTTAAACTCTTCATTTTAATCACTCAGTCAATTTATTACTTATATAAATCCATAATTACATTTAAGTCCTTTAGTTTAACATATTTTTATCAAAATTACATCTAAGTCCTTGAACTTTTATCAAAATTATGATTTCGTCCTTAATCTTCACTTATTTAATATTTATTTCATTATTTAACTTATAAATTACATTTTAGCCCTCCAATCATTACTTTCAAATCAAATTATATTTTAATCTCTAAAATTTACATTATTTGCACTATTATCAATTTAATATCATTTTTTTACTTAAATGTCACTTATTAATTCTTTTTATGTAAAATTATCATTTTACCCCTAAACTTTTTATTTCTTGAAATTTAGCTCCTTTTTTCACATTAACTCACATATTTTACTATTTAATCACTTTAATTGCAATTTTTACCTTAATGCCCCTAGTATAAACCCGATAGAAAATTTGTGGACCGAATATACGGGACATGAACCATCGCGAATCCACTGCACTATTGAGTGATCCCGAAGGAAACACTCAACACTTACACTGCATTTCACCGATCACTTTAACATTGTACACTTTATTACTGTATCACTATAGTAGACCGCTATTGGCCTACAGATACGAGTCGTCATGACTCGCTACCGCAGTAAGGGTGTCTGTAATGGCCTGAAACTGGTATGGTGATGATCAGTGAATTCTATAGAGTCTGTTATGTGATTTTGGTGTGAAATTGACAGTTGAAGTACCTTTAATTACAGAAGAGTTAAAAGGTTAAACGTGCTCAGGCCAGGGAAGCCCCTTGATAGGTGACCTCCTGGGAAGCCGGTGGAGAAAAATAGTTTATTAGACCATTGAAAAATATAAGTGTAGACACCGGGTCCTGAAGCAGCCCAGACCAAAGTTATCCGATGATGAGAATGATGCCTGTTCACAGGCGAAAGACAAATAGAAGTGATGATTTCCTAAAAAAATTATTTTCCGTTAAAAAAAAAAAAGAAAAAAGATTTGGGGCCTGTGTAATGAGGCCTAGCCTCACGTTAGTGAGGCCTATCTCACTAACGTGAGATACAGCCTCACTAGGGATACCCTAATTCCTGAGGACATATAAAGAGGAAAAGTTGAAACTGAAAGGAGGGGTTATTTTTGAAAGCACCGAAAAACGCAGCAAGAAAAAAAGACATAGAGGAGCTTTGAAAGCCAAGAAAATGATTTTTGGTTCTCAAAGTATTCTGAGGTTGTTCTTGAACCCAGGAAATTAATTCCTGGCATTTAAGATTCAATCATCTTGCATTTTTTCCTTCAACGTAACTCTCATTTAAAATTTTTCTTATTCTCTATTTTTACTTTCTTTTCAAACAAACCAACGAAGGAAACCAACACTTCCTCACTTGCAATATAAAGTCATTCTGAGGGTAAATACTGGAATAAACATCTCTTTCTTTCCTTTCTTTCTTCTTTTCTATCTTTTTCTCATTTGGCTTTACATGTTATTTCTCTTCATTGTACATACTTTGTTTGGTAGTCGTTTGTTTTTTTTAATCTGTTTATTGTATGTTTGTTGTTGTTTGTTATCATATGCGATTCTTAAACATTTATTACGATTAATCAGCATGCTTGGTGTTTCATTGTCTATGTTTTGATGGCATATTGTCATGATTGTTAGTTTATTATTAGTCCTCTGTTTGTTCCTATTTTTTTTGTTTGTCTGATCGTGTCTTTGTTTCATCCGAGTCGTGACTTTCCCGATCGAGACGTGCTCTTGTTTTCTTTTTTCCTTCCCGACCGAGCCGTGCTTTGGTTTCTTTTTTTCGACCGGATCTTGCTCTTCATCCGAGTTGTTCGACTATTTTTTTTCGATCGGATTGTGCCCTGTATCTTCCCTCTGATCGCCCGTTCTTCCCTCACAGGCAGTGCACGAGTAGTGCACTCATTACGCGACTCGTGCAATGAGTACACTAGTCGTGCACTTATTGCACGACTTGTGCAATGGATGCACGAGTCGTGCATGTTTGGCCCCTCACATTCCTTTGGCTCTTCGCCTTTCCTATTTTTACCCGAACGTCCGAATGTAAATGCATGAGATGAAATATAATCTGCTTCGTTCTACCTTATATATTTCTGTCTTAATTTACTCCTTTAATTTTAGGTCTTTGCTTGTTTTTTCCTGTAATAATCGTTACCCTCCTCCTATTGTGTTTTTGGTTGATTTAATCCATTGGTTGATGCTGCCGATTTTGTGGTTTATTGGTTTTTTTTTTACTGTTATTGGATTATTGCATTTAATATGAATTTGATTTATTTTGTTTTGTCATTAGTAATACATTCCATGGGGTTCGATCTTGTTGGATTTTAGCATTTTTTGAGTTTAAAACCAGTGTTTTTTCGGTGAAAGAATGGGTTTTTACTTGATAGAGCAAAAACATAGCTTTGTTTCGTAGGAAACACAGCTGTGTTTCTGCACTGCCTGACGCTTTTCTGAGGAAACACAGCTGTGTTTCGTTCACTATCCCGTTCTTTTGCTTTCCTTCATTTTCTGCATGTTGCCTTTGCTTTTTTATTTTTTTTATCTCTTTTTACTGCAACTGTTTTATGTTTAATTATTTCTATTTACTTATTCGTTTATATTTAATTAGTTTAATTGATTATTATTTGATTGATCTATTAATCGTTTTAATTAATTATTTTATTCAGCTAATTTATTTGTTCATATTACATTAATTATTTAATTTATTTTACTAATATTTTATTTTATTTTTGTTTTGTTGTCTCGAAATTTATTTATGTATGTGAGTCATATTTGCGCACGGGTTGGAGGATCGAAGAATTAAAAACCACCAAATTGAGGGTTTTCATTTTAATTGCGGTATTTTCTTTTTATTATTTTTTTTGTATTGTGTATAAGAATGTATTTTTAATTCATCCGCATTATAGAAAATCATGTTTTTTACAATAATTAATAACTTGGGGTTTTATTCCTAATAAAAGGGACCAATATCCTATTTTAGCCAACAAAATCTCACTATCAAATGGAGAACTAGTTTTCATAAAATGGGATCACTCATTCCGGTTTTCTCAATCAATGCCTAAAAATAGTTTTTCAATCTTTTTAAGTTAATAAAAAGGAACTAATGTTTCTAAAATTCAATAAATCTCTCGATTTATGTATGATGCATTTTTAATTATTTTGTATATGTTATTTATTCATTCGGGCCCTTGTGATTAATTTTGGAGCAAATTTTATTCTTTTATGGTTTTTTATTTTGGGGGATTGTTCTGTCCCAATTTTTACATGTAATTTATTTATTTATTTATCACTTTATTTAATTGCTTTCCAATATGGTTGTTATGCGCTTTAAATTCAATGCATGATCGTGTGAGATGAGAGATGAAATTCTAATTTCTTAAAAACTCAATTATAAACTTAAGTCATTAATAAGAGTGAAGTTCCGAACACCTTCTCTAGTTTAAGACCCCCGAGGTTAGAGACCTTTCCCAATTTCTTGTAAATTGGGTGGCGACTCCAAAATACCTCAAAGGTGCCTAAAGGCGTTGTGAGGCTAGATGATCCTTTCCAATGTTCTATTGGAAAGGAGGCATCCAAAATGACTCATGATGCCCAAGATAAAAAAAGACGTGAACCAATCCCTCAAGCCCCCAGTCGTTGCTAGGTTCGGGGCGCATTACAGTCATTACCCCCAGTTTTGGGGAATGTAGTGCCTGGGTCCCTAGGTAAGCCAAAACTCAAAAAAGGAAAGAAGAAGCGCGTACATGAGGCAGCTGTCTTCCTGTTCACGAGAATGAAATTGTCTCTTTAAGTCACCGTATAGACTGCGAAGCGATTTTCATCCCTCTGGGTGATGCGTCAAGTCTGCTCCAGACTTACAAAACGCGATAATTGCTCTCCTGAGCTGCACCGAGTCTGCTCCAGACTTACAAAGTGCGAGGATTCCATCTTCAGATGGTGATGCGCCGAGTCTGCTCCAGACTTACAAAATGCGAGAATTGCTCTTCTGAGCTGCACCTAGTCTGCTCCAGACTTATAAAGTGCGAGGGTTTCATCTTCTGATGGTGATGTGCCGAGTCTGCTCTAGACTTACAAAATGCGAGGATTGCTCTTCTGAGCTGCACTGAGTTTGCTCCAGACTTACAAAGTGCGAGGGTTTCATCTTCTGATGGTGATACGCTAAGTCTACTCCAGACTTACAAAATGCGAGGATTGCTCTTTTGAGCTGCACCGAGTCTGCTCCAGACTTATAAAGTGCGAGGGTTTCATCTTTTGATGGCGATGGTTTTTACTTAGATATTTCCTGCAAAGTTATGTGCACAGAAGTATATATAAGAAATTGTATGTATATGACATAAGATGTAAATGCTTGTAAAAAAAATAATGGATAGACCACGTCCTAGGCAGTCAAGGGGTCCGTTAAGGATACGGCCTGGCTGCTCCACCATGCCCCCAAGGATCCAAAAGAGTGTCATCTTGGCTTTAGGGACTCTGGCCCAAAACTTATTCTGAAAGACTCGTTGGGCATGTATCTTTGCCCCCCGGATCAACGATCATATACCCAGGATTCTGACTCATGTCCCTGCATCTGAAGTAATGCCGCCTTATCGCTTCGGGCATCGAAAGTCATTATTCTGAAGGTAGTGCGTCCCTTGTGGATTTTCACACTAGCTTTTCTTTGTGGGAAATGCGTCCCTTGAGGGATTTTCACATGACTTTTTGCCTAATTTTTGCCTGGAATGGATCCAACCCAATCCAGCGGATCTTATTTTTATTTATTTTTATTACTTATTTATATATATATATATATATATATATATATATATTGCCAGATCTACATATTTGATTGTTTGCCTTCCCCTTTTTCTTTTCTTTTCTGTTCCTTTTTTCTTCTTTTGTTCCTCTTTTTTCTTTTGTTCTTTTTTTTTATGTGGATAAGCTCTGTTTAAATCCTGATAGTTTACACATACACGTGCTCCTCATCTTCTCGATTTGGGACTATGCTAACTAATCAAGTCGGGTGTTGAACTTTGACAAGAAGTTTTGGCCTTATTTCTATCTACTGATCCCTTTTTAACCTTTTCTGCCTCTTCTAGCTTCAATCTTCTTGGCTTCTACATGACTAGTCCGTGATCGTGATATGCCAGCCTAGTGTGTTTGATGACTTTATGATTATCTCCCAGCATGTCTTCATAGTTCCAGGCAAAGACTTTTTTACACCTTTTTTTTTTCCATTCTCAAATTTTATTTCGCTTCAGGAGTCAAATTGGATGCAACCAAGATTACTATTTATTAAAATTGAATGAAACATTGTTTATTAAACTAATGCCTTAATCACGATTATCACTTATGGTTGATGCAATAAGATATGACAATGCATATATAAGAAAAGCCCATATTATTAAAATAGAAAAGAGAAACAAGTGCATAGTTTAGGAATATACTTTAGAAAAGGAAAGGCATTGTAACAACTCTAATTCTTTCTTTCTTCCTCCAGGCAAGGCACTAATTCTTTAATGCGATCTCTCAGAGGACGACAATAGTCTGTTCTATGCCCTGTGTACTGGTAATATGCACAATACCAGTCTGTTATGTGATTAGGCTTTCCTTGGCTTGGGGCAGGTCCAACTGGCAAGGGTTGTAATTTTCCTTCCTTGATGAGATGAGTGAAGTGCTAAGATAATAGCTTACCCGAGATAGTGAGGTGGCGCCAAGTCGTCCCTATTATTGAGACTTCTGCTGCCCCAGTATTGCCCCCATTACCACTGTTATTTCCCTTGCTTTTGCCGGAGGCCAGGTTTGTAGATTTAACTATTTTATCCAGATACTCGGCCTCAGTTTCAATGGCTATATCTTTTAGGGACTCCCAGTCCTTCAGTCCCCTTCATCTTTAACCCATCCTTCAAATATGGGCTAGCATTCCTGATAAATATCCTGATCTGGTCTGGAGTATCCGACTTTTTTTTCATCTCCATTACTCGGTTCCTCCATCGGGTTAGGTTCTCATGGAATGACTCACTTGGCTTTTGCTGCAGCAGCTCTAGATCTTGTAGAGTAACCTCTATCCTTGTACTGCAGTCGTACTGCTGGAGGAATTCCTTCATCAATAGATCCCGGTCTTCTTTTGTTCTCCGGTCCAGTCCATGATACCAGTCCACCGCAGGGCCTGTCAAACTTAAACAGAAGTACTCTACCTTCTACCTTCTTGTTAGCGTAGTACCTTTTATTATCAAAGAGTATTGCTTGATGTGTGCAGTGGGGTCCGATGTGCCCTCAAACTTCGGGACATCAGGCATCTTAAAATTTAGAGGGATTAGATCATCACCATCCAGCTCTCGATTCTCAGGGTTCATTCCCCTTCCTACCATCAACATCCTTGTCTTGGCTTCAAACATTTCCTCCATTTTTCTTCACATCGCATCCTCCAGCTTGGGCGACTTTCCCTTTACTATCATCTGTTCCTCTTGCTCCTCCCATAAGTCAATCTCAGATTTAGGGCCTTTTTCTACGCTCAACATGCGCTGGCGCTTTTGGCTCAACTGTAGGCAGATCAACTGCCGTTGGGGGATCCTCTCTAGCAGCCCCTTATTCATCTTGCTCCCTAACTAGAGCAGGAGCCTATTGCCCAGCAAGTAGGGCTAAGGTAGTGGCAAGGTTGACCATCATTGCCATCATTCTGGCTTTAAACTCTTCCATTCTCTTTCCCAGCTCCTCGGCTATCAGGGCCTGGGTTGTATCTACCTCTCTCGGTGAACTGGCCATTTCTAAAATTTTTTTTAAATGCCTGTGAATCGCACTTGATTTTGATTTTGGTTGCTCAATCGAGACCCTCTGATAAGGTAGCCGTCTGAACCCCTAACCAACTAGAAAAGTGGTCTTTGATGGCTGAAAAATTAAAGAGTCAGAATGATGCATGAATAATACATAACGCATGATCGTGCTATGCAAGTGGTCCTCGATTGGCTGAAAGAGATTACTATGATAGAAGTGAAACATGTAAAAACTATACATAGGATGATATGTACATGCAAGAATTATATGCAAAGAATATGATACATATAAGGAGGAAATAATTAATTTTTTTTCGTGCATGAATAACATGAATATGCAGTGCATCATCCAAAATAACATACAAGCAGATAGATCCTTCCAACCTTGTTGCCCCCACACACGAGGTCGTATAGTCTCTGTCCTAGGTGGGCTTGGCCCATGGATTAATAGGGAACCCGATGGACACGTGCATGGTGGAAAATCGGCAGCATAACAACTCTTATCTAATGTACATACGCATGGGTTTTTGGCCATTATGTATTTAAATAATTCAACTAAATTAAGATGGGCCCACCGGGGCATGAAAGCCTTTGATGAAGACCGGTTAATTTGATTGATTTTGTTCAATACATGACGGCCCAAATAGCAAGCGCGGTATTATGGTACATTTTACCTAGTGAAAGTATCTATTGCCATTATAGGAGCTTTAGTCAAAGGTGGTGATACTTTAAGGCTACCCAAGCATGGTTCCTGCCAATGGGTTTAGCTCATAACGAGCATAGCGACCAATTGGGTCTCCATTTGATATGCCATTTGATGGCACGAGACTTGGGCTGGTGATTATTCTGAGCACTTCCCTACAATGAGTGAAAGTAGGGTCGTATTTTAGGAATGCACCGGGATAGATAGGGGACCAACTAACATAATTCTAAGGCTCTAGTGGATGCGATGCAATTTCGATTAGAAATGGAATTTTTGATTCTTAACAACTCAATTATAATTTTAACTAATGTCACTTTTGAAGCAAAGTTTCAATCATCCCCAGTGGAGTCGCCACTGTGACGCGCGCCGAACCTAGTAAAGGCCCTCTTTTTTAAAAAAAAAAATAAAAACGAAAAATAATTTTTTGAGGAAATCATAACTTCTATTTGTCTTTCACCTGTGAACAGGCATCATTCTCATCATCAGGATCCGGTATCTACAATAAGTTATAAGGAGTCTGGTGGTATAATTTAAAGTGAAAGAAGTGGGAAAAATCAAGTGTTCAAGATTATGTGTCAAAAGTGAGGTTAGAGATTTGAGGTCTATAATTCAATTTAATGGTTCAAATAGGTATTTTTGGGTATGTAGAGGATGTTTATGTAGTTATATTGAATAAATGAAGTGAAATAATGGTGGTTTCTTTGATGTGAGAATTCGGCCACTTAAGGAATACAAAGGAGATTGTGATGTTTCATGGAGTAAGGCTAAGGAAAGGAAGATAGAAGTGTGGAGAAAATGAATCTAAGGTTAATGGATACAATATCCCATCTTTTCCATTAATTATGTATGTTTTTAGTTTATGTTCATATTGTATGTGTGTGATTTATGCATGTTTAATTAAAATAAACTCGATAGACATGTTTTGGGAGGTTAAATATAAGATTTAGAATGATTAAAATGAAAAAAAATAAATTTTATACCAAGAATACTATGTAGGCCAAATTGAATACCTTGAGTATATTAAGGTATACATGATGTTTTAGATGAATTAATGGCATATTCATAATAAATTATATGTAAGATGGCTAAATTAATAATTAAAGAAATAAAAAATAATATTTAGAGGGGAGACATAATGTTAGCCGAATAGTTTTTCTAGATTAAATTGAATATATGTTATGATATAATGAGATTAAAGTGTATACTTAAGTAAATTGAAATGAAATATAAGTAAATAAATGAAGAAGAAATGAAAAATAAAAATAAGAAAAGAAAGATTAAATGGGTTGAATGGATTCCTAGAGATAACCTAAGTAAACTTGATGATTTAATGTAAATTAAGTGTATTTACATGTTAATTTAGGCGTAATATAGTTAAATGAATGATAATTGAGTGAAAAGTAAAATAGAATAAGAAGTATGTGTAGGCCGAATGGTAACCTTAGGGTTATTATAGTGTAAAATGGAAAATTGTTAAATATTTTGATATAAAATGAACATATAATGTAAAATGAGTGTATGTTAATTTATTTGGAATTAATTGAACATAAATGAATATTTTAGAATATAATAATGTATTATATTAATAATTAAAATTATAATTTATGTGGTGTTTTAATGAAAATATAGCATGGATAATGTTAAAATAACTAAATTAGTGGAATGAAGATGTTGTAGTGAGGAAAGATTGAATTATGTGAAGATTTGTCATATTGACATAATGGTATGCCATAATGAATTAATGTTATAATTTATTTTGATTTGAATTTTTATTTGAAATTGGAAGAATGACATATTTTAATTGCCCTTAGTAGTGGTCTGGTAGCTAAATCTAGTTCAGCATATAGTTGGCTAGTCATAGGGATTCCACACTGCGGTACGAGTTATGACGACTCGCTTAAGTAGGCCAATGACGGTTTACTAAATGTTGGAATGTTCAAATATTAAAATGTAAATGAAATAAAATGGAATGGAATGTATGGGTGGTTGTAGACACCGGGTCCCGAGGCGGTCCAAGATCAGGATTACCCGATGATGAAAATAAAGACCGATTCATAGGCAAGAAAATGAGGATTAATCGTCTCCTTATTAAGTTCTTTTGTCTGTCTCAAAATGCTTTTAAAATTTTTATTTATTTATTTATTTTTATTTTATTTTTTGGAAAAAAATAGGTTTATGGGTTTGCATGCGGAAGGTGCGCACACGTTGTCTTGCTGGGGAAGGAGTCCGCGGGTGGGGATCCGCCCCTACTGCGCGCGTGAGGGGCGCTGCCCCTCGCCCGTGGGAGTGCCTGCCCTATAGGAGCAGCCTGCTCGCGCGAGGCCCCCCTAAAGGTTTAGCCTGCGCGCGCGAGGGTACCACTGCGCGTGGGTAGCCACGAGGCAGCAGCTTGTGAGGCTGCCCCTGTGTGCTGGGCGCCCCTCGACAGCCCGCCCCTTCGCTACAGCCCGCCCTTCACCGTTGTCCCTCCTTCTGACGCGCTGTCTTCCCTTTTGACGCTCGATTTTGTCGAATTTTCTAGGGGCTAAGTCCAAATTGGACTGAAAAACCTAATTTTTTCAGATTTTATGTTTTTTGGGTGAAATATATAAGAGAAGAGAGAGAAAAAAACAAAAAAAGGGGGATTTTTTAGAGAATTTCGAAAAAAGAAGAGTACTTGAGAGAAAAACGTGGGTTTTCTTTGGGGAAGAAGAAGAGTTTTCTTGAGAGAAAAAAGTTTTTCTTCTTTGATTGAATCAAAAAACATTAGTTGAGATTAAATTTAACTTGAGGAAGGAAAAATCAGTTTCCTTAGCTTGGGTTTTCTCATCAAACAACCAAAAGTATCATTTTTGAATTCAGTGTTCTTGAGTTTTTTTGAGACAAAAACTTAAAATTTTTGAATCTTTTTCAGTCTATTTTTTAATCTTGACAAGGGGAACGGATTGAGATATTTTTCTTCCATATTATCTACTATGAGGGTAAAGATTCTTGGATTTATTTTTATTATCTAATTTTATTTTAGTCATTTTATTTTATTTTATTTTATTGTATTGATGATTATATGAATAATGATTTGATGAATATGTGTTTTTGAAGTTGAGATTTATTCTTTTAGCATGATTTTTCAATCTTTATTTTGTTTTTGATTTGAAAATGGATAAATGCATATGATTTGTGTATGAAAAATCAGATTTATTGTTTTGTGTTTTTGGTATGATTTTTTGTGATAATCTTTCTTTTTTTATGTTTAAATATTATTTTTTTTCTATTGCATGTTGTGACGCGCGCCGAACCTTGGGATGGCCCCAAAGATTCGCTCTTAGGGCTTTCGGGATGAGATTCCTGAAAACTTGCAAGTGAAATTGGAAGGGCGTCTATTTCGGGCAACAAGGAGGTTTTATGAAGTCGCCACCCAATAGAACATTGGAAAAGTTCGTCTAGTTTCAGTGAGCCTAAGACAACGCAGCTATGTCCATCATAGGTAAGCCAGAGGTGTCTTGGAGGCCCCACCCTAATATTAGGATGGCCCTCTCGGCCTCGCGCTTGGGTAAACCAGAGGTGTCTTAGAGGCCCCACCCTAATAAAATATTAGGATGGCCCTCTCGCCTCGTGGAGCCTAGGACTGTGCAAATTGAGCCTTTTTACGGGACACAAGAGGTGTCTTGGAGGCCTCATCCCAATAGAACATTGAGATGGCCCTCTCGACTCGTTGAGCCCAAAGACCAGAGATGGTTTGGAACTTCTCATTTATTCATACCTTGGTTAAATTACAGTTGAGTTTTGAATTTTAAGATTTCATTTCTTTTCTCATACATTTTAAATGCAGTTTAATAGAGCGCATATCAATCACATATATAAAAACGATAAAAAGCAAGATTAAAATAAAGTAGAACGAAAATAAAATATGCTACAATAAAACTAGGGGCGGAATACAACCCCCAATATAAAATAAATGTAAATTATGCATAAAACGGGATATTTATTAAGAGTGAGGACATTGGTTCTCGCATGCATAATTAAAGAAAACAATTTTGAAGTGACAATTTGTTTGGATAAAAAACTAGGACATTGGTCCTATTTTATTAGAAAAAAATCAAAGTTTAATTAATAGAAATATTTTTGTGTAATTTTTAATTAAACGGGCATAAAATAAATGATTTTATTAATAATTACATGACAAATAAATTAAAATACAAATAAAGGAAAAATACTAAAAACAATAAAAATAATAAATTTTCGGATCTCCTTCTTCGCTTGTAAATGTGCTCAAACAAGGAAGAATAAAGATTAAAACAAAAAAAATACAAAATAAATTAATGTTAGTATCAAATCAAGAAAATTAATTAAACACATAAAACAATAAATGATAAATTAGAATAAATAAAATATGTATTATGGATGACAAATAAATTAAATGACATATTAAAATAAATAGTATTAACATATTAATAAATTAACACAAATAATAATAATAATAATAATAATAATAATAATAATAATAATAATAATAATAATAATAATAATAATAATAATAAACAATTAAATAAAACAAAGCAAAAAAGAATATTAGGGATGTTAAATTTATATATAAAATCACATAAAATAAATAAAAACACAATAAATATAAAGATCTACATTATTACTAATTAAATATGAATAAAAATAAATAAAAGAAAAATAAAATTAAAATATCGAATTTAGAATGTTTACCCTCAGATTTTGGATTCGATGGAATAGAGAAGATGATTGATTTTATTATTTTGATTCACAAAGTAAAAATAAAAATAATAAAAATTAGAATTTTATTTCAAAAGAAAATTGCTTAAGAAAAATAATAGAAGAAAATAAATTAATTTTCAAGAACAAATAATTGATTTTTTTGTCTCAAATATGATTATTGATTAAAATTGTAAAAAATGGAAGAAAAGAAATTTAATTTCCAAGAACAAAGAATTATTTTCTTTGTTTCAAGAAATTATAAATAATAAAAAAAATCAAAATCTTAAGAACAAAAATGATTTCATTTTTGCATCAAAAAATCTTTATTTTCTTTTCTTCTTCTTCTCCAATCATAAGCAAGACGAACTTTTCCAATATTCTGTTAGATCGCGACTCCATGAAACCTTGTTATTGCCCAAAATAGACATTCTTGCAATTTCACTTGTAAATTTTCATGAACCTCATCACGAAAACCCTAAGAGCGGGTCTTCGGGGCCATCACGGGGTTCGGCGCGCGTCACACACGCTTATTTTCTTTTTTCACTCATCTTGTTTATTTATTTAATTTAATCTGTTTATTATTATTATTATTATTATTATTATTATTATTATTATTATTATTATTATTATTGCTTGGCTTGGTCATTATTATTATTACTGTTATCATACTTTTGCATGGCTAGTTTTTGCATGATATTTTAATTATCTTTGTATGTGTACTGTTCATGTATTAAATCAACGTGTTTCGTTTAACTCATTTTATTTTCTACTTGTGTATTAATTTTATTTTATATTTCCCTTATTTTCATCTTTATTTAGTTGATTTTAGAATTATTGCTAATATTTATTATTGTTGTTTTTATTTGGGGTTTAAATATCGTGTTGCTTATTTGAACATTTTCGTGACCAAATGGAGGGGTCACGAAGACTACATTGTTTTGGTGAGGTTTTACCTATTTTTTATTTGTGTGATTGTGTTTGTCTATAAAATGAAGTAGTTTTATTTTATGCACGTGTTAGATAAAAAATCATAAAAATATTTTTATGACTAAATCGGGATTCTTATTAATAAATTAGGACCAATGTCCTTAATTTTAGCCAAAGAATGCAAAAATATAATAAATTAAAACGAAAAGTTAATTTTCTTAAAATGGGAGTAATTCGTCCCAGTTTTCAAGCAAACAGCCGAAACAACTCTTTGATCCCCTTTTAAAGTGAGCATGATGGAACCAATATTTCTAAACCGAATAAATATCCCGATTTATGCATGTTACCCATCTTGATTGCTTTTGTTTGATTATTTAGCTTTATGTTTATATCTTATGGGCCCTTGTAATTAATTATTTTTTGGGGCAATTTTATTTAGTTTTTTTTTTTCATTTGGGGATTGTATTCTGTCCCAATTTTCAATTTAATTTTATTTAGCTTTTCGTTTAGATGATTGTATTTGTCCCAATTTCTATTTTATAATGGTGTGGCTTTGTGTGTTTATCGCTTTATTTATTGCTTTATTTATTGCTTTATTTGCAGCTTTCATTTGCCGCTTTCTCAATGCTTGAAGTACGCCTTTAATAAATTGCATTAATTGTATGAGAGGAGAGATGGAATTTTCTAATCTAAAAACTCATTTATAATTAACCAAGGCATAAATAAGAGTGGAGTTCCGAACTACTCTCTGTTTTAAGACCATAGAGGTTAGATGACTTTTCCTAATTTCTTGTAAATTGGGTGGTGAATCCTAAATACCTCAAAGGTACCCAAAGGTTTTATGGGACTAGATGAACTTCCCCAATGTTCTATTGGGTAGGATTCCAAAATGTCTCGTATTACCCAAGATTGAATGACGCGAACCATCCCTCGAACCCTAAAAGCAGGCCTTCGAAAAAGGGGAGTGTAACACCCTTATATCCGTAAATGATACGGATATCGGAAGTCACAGTATTGCACTAACAAACATTACAATGCACTTGATAGATCAGTGAATTTTTTTTTCAGCATTAACACTCACAAACATACACATATACAAAAACTTAACAGTACACTAACATGCAATTCAAATACTCGTACCATACGCCATTACTTCCATCAACTGCAGTCGTATACATGCCATGCTAGTCCTTCTACCCTTACTGTCGAAACTTCCCTCGGTCATCACTACATCTTCGGTCACATCCAAATCTACTATAACCTGAGCGCAGTAACATTCTATACGCTGAGCATTAAAATGCCTAGTGGTGTATACATATCCTAAATTTTCCAAACTAATATTACATCCAGGCACACACAAACATATTTCTTTATTTCAATTATGAGAATATTCATTTCTAAGTCTTTTAGACAGTTATAGCATATTTTTATGGCACTCATTACCTTTGCCTTTATCATTATTACTACAATCACATTAATCATTATCAATGCTATTGTCAATATCACTATCACTTACACTGTTACTTTTACGATATATTATTATTGCGTTCTTTCCATTTCTTTAAGAACTAACTATATTGATAATTTCGTAATTATCTTATAAATAGATTCATTTGTTTTTGTATCTATTTTTATCGATGCTTTACCCTTTTCATTTCTATTATTAGTAACTTTATTAGGTGCACTAATAATCTCAACACTGATTACATTATATTCGGTCTGTCAATTAAAAATCAGTTCCATTAATGATTCTTTTTATTATTTTATCTATATTATAACTTGTGGATTCCTTCCTTTTTCTTTAACTTATATACTTAATTACAGTATATAATCGGTCACTTTATTGATTATTAACCCGCTTATTAATTAGTCATTATTTTCGACATTAGCAACACTGATCTAATGCTATTACTTTCTTTACATTCCTAACACTTTCTTTACTCTTTTGCTCTACACTAACTCTTTTACATTAATATCTTTCATTATGTTAAATCTTTCATTGGATCTATGTGATTCCGAGTCGTATTTGTCCTTGAATGGTTAACACTATAATTTAATTACTAGCTAATTTGAACACCTATTATTCTATCGTGTCTTTTTTTTTCATTTCTTCCTTAATCAATACTATTTCTGTTATTACTGACATCGTTATCACTCCTATCCTTTACTCTAGAAATTTCTTGTCAATTATTCAATATTATAATTATAACATATATCTTAACAATCATCTAATCCACATTTTTACATTATCGTAACTCTTGTAGTTTCATTATTAATACATAGATTCTTTTCAATTTTATTCACTTAAATAATTGACATTATAATGGGTCTAATAATTTCTTTTTATATTCCTATTAATTATGCTGCTATTTATCACTATTACCTTTAAAACCCTTATTTTCCCTTATACTTAGTTAGATACTTTTAATTTTCCAATTTAACCAACTTACATAATTAGTCTATTAATTCTTTATAACCTTTCATTCAGTAATCTTTCACTATAACTTTATTCACTATGGCTCCTTTAATAATCTTTCCCTAATTTACTAATGTATATTCAAATCAATATTTTCATTTCTTCACTCATTAGTCATTTCCCCAATTAATGTTGTAGTATTTTCCATTAATGGTCCTTCCTTTATTCAATATATTATTTGATCCCCACATTAACACTATTTGAAACAATTAACTTTATTTTACTCACTTCCCATTTATTCACATTAATGCCACTAATTCACATTTTTTTCCCCTACTTATATTCTATTTACAATTCTGATACTTTATAAACCTAATTAAATTACACATATATACCTAATTACTCTTTAAATCACTTTAAATCTATTATTCAATTAATAATTATTTATACTATAATATTCTAATTTCATTGATATACTCACCAATCAATAAATCTGCACTTAATATCGGTGTCAACAATTAGCTACATTATAATATTTTAATTAGTCTTACTATTGTAAATTTACAATTTGGTCCCTAAACTTTATGTTAATATGAAATCTCACCTTTAACTGTCCCATATTATAAAAATGCCACTATTTAAATCCACAACTTCATATATTTACTATTTAACATACACTTTACCATTTAGATCCTATCATAACATTTTAATTCAAATTACACTTTAGTCTTTGCTTAATCTTTACTTTCCAACTTTATTACTCCAATTTACTATTATTACACTAATGCCACTACTTACTCTTAATATCACATTTTAATTTGTTATTATTATTTTCCATTAAATCATTAATCACATTTAACTAATAAATTCATGAAATCAATTATATAATTACTCATTAAATCATATTATGCACTAATTACATTTTAATCCTTTTATTAAACTTACTATTTTATTAATTACATTTAAATCCTTAATATTTTTCCTTGATTTCCACCTATGTCCACATCTTTTCTAATAATGACATCTATGTCCCCACTTTTACCATAATTCCATCCATGTCCCTTCTTTTACAATAATTCCATTTATGTCCACATTTACCTCTTAATTACCAAAATGCCATTATATATGCTTAATTTTATTCTTTTAACCTCACTTATTCTTAATTTCCACTTTTACCCCTTTTTATTATTTTTAATTACCAATTTACCCTTTTACACTTAAATTCCACTTTTAACCTTATTCTTTTACCAAATTACATTTAGGTCCCTAATTTACCACTTTTATACTAAATTACCATTTTAACCTTATATTTTGTCCAAATTACCCTTATGTTTACACTTTTTACCTAACTTTACCAATTTTTACCTACTTAGTGTAAATTTACCATTTTACCCCTAAACTTTTCATTTATTCCCATTTTAGTCCCATTTTCACTCATTTTCACATTTATTACTATTTTAATCTTTTTTATCACGTAATTACCATTCAATTATTTATTTAATTCCTTTTTACACTTTTTCACTATATACCACAATAAATTTCTTTTTTAATTAATTTCTTTCCACTTCTATAATTACTCATTAAATCATATTATGCACTAATTACATTTTAATCCTTTTATTAAACTTACTATTTGATTAATTACATTTAAATCCTTAATCTTTTACCTTGATTTCCACCTATGTCCACATCTTTTCTAATAATGACATCTATGTCCCCACTTTTACCATAATTCCATCCATGTCCCTTCTTTTACAATAATTCCATTTATGTCCACATTTACCTCTTAATTACCAAAATGCCATTATATATGCTTAATTTTATTCTTTTAACCTCACTTATTCTTAATTTCCACTTTTACCCCTTTTTATTATTTTTAATTACCAATTTACCCTTTTTATACTTAAATTTTACTTTTAACCTTATTCTTTTACCAAATTACATTTAGGTCCCTAATTTACCACTTTTACACTAAATTACCATTTTAACCTTATATTTTGTCCAAATTACCAAATTACCCTTATTTTACACTTTTTACCTAACTTTACCAATTTTTACCTACTTAGTGTAAATTTACCATTTTACCCCTAAACTTTTCATTTATTCCCATTTTAGTCCCATTTTCACTCATTTTCACATTTATTACTATTTTAATCATTTTTATCACGTAATTACCATTCAATTATTTATTTAATTCCTTTTTACACTTTTTCACTATATACCACAGTAAATTTCTTTTTTAATTAATTTCTTTCCACTTCTACTCCTAGTAACATCCAGTAGAAAATCTACTAACCGGATATGCAGGACGCGGATACCACAGATCCACTACACTATAGAATGATCCCCGAAGGAATCATTTAACATTGCACTGCACTACACTGAATACTGAAATCACTGAACACTGCATTGAGATAAACCGTCATTGGCCTATAATAGCGAGTCGCCATGACTCGTACCGCGGTGTGAAATCCTTATGGCTAGCCAATTAAATCCTGAACTAGATTTCACTACCAGACAACTACTAAGGGCAAATATCATCATAATTTCACTTGAATTACACATTATGCCAATATATATATTTCGGCATACACATCCTTATCACTTATAATTTTGCATACACACTCATCATTATTTAACCATTTTATGCCATAATATATCATTACACATCAAAATACACATTAAAATCCCTATGTACCCAATTCGGCCAACACACTAACTTCTCATTATATTCACTTTAATATCATTTAATCATACAATTTACATATTTTACTCATTATAAATACCAATTATATACCTTAGTTCATAACATATCTCATTATTTCCTTTAGTAACCCATTCGGCTAAGCCTATATAAATTCATTATACTTGTTTTTCATTCCTTTAATTATTCCATAGTACACTACACAAATTATACACATAATAAACACCATTCATATGCCATAAACACTTAATATTCCTTATGTTTTCCTTAAATTTCTATTCGGACAACCCTAGAATTTTCATACCATAATGTTTTAATTTATTCTAAGCATATTTATGCACTTATTCAAGCCCACTAATCATGATTATCAAGTTAAATTTAACTAAACATGCATTAATCACAATTTTACACTTAAACATAACCTACCATACATACATAATCAATGGAAAAAGAAGGATATTGTATCCACTCACCTTAGATCCTTGCTCTACACTCCTTAGGCTTCCTTTCCATAGACTTAATCCTTTGAAACTCTTTTCTCCATAAACTTTCCTTAAGTGGCCGAATCTCATTTTTAGGTCATAACCTTTGTCACTTGCTTTTTTCCACTTTTAATCCACCAAATGAACTCTAATCACCACCATCAGATTCTAGAGAGGCTAAACTTTGCTTAAGAGGCTTGGATTTGGGGAGAGATGAAGAGATAATTGAAGAAAATGGAGGAAAAATCAAGATGAACAATTATGCCTTATGGAGGAGGAGGAGAGCTATTGGAATTCTAGGGATTTTGCTAGAGAAATATGATATTCCAGCCTTTATATAGCCTCTCCTAATGGGCCAAATCATGGGCCAAACCAAAAGCCCATTTAGGTAATTTAAGCCCATTTTCCAACCAAAAATAATTTCTCCCACTTTTCAAGTTCAATTTCACTCAAAAATAAATTTCATAATTCTTAAAATATATAATTTAGCCTTCACATAAAATTTTAGCTTAATCGGAGACCGTTTTCTGGCCGCTAATTTCTTATCAGTCCGATAACTCAATTTTCTGTCTCACCGTAAAATTTATTTTTCACTACTATTTAATTCTCCATAATATTTCAAGAAAATCTACACTATCAGATAATTTTTCTGAGATCCACATCTTCATTTAGAGTCCAGTCAAATTTTGGTCAAACTAGTAAAACCAAAGTCAACTGGTCTGACCGGTCTGGTTCACTGGTTGAACCGGTTCGGTTCACTTTTCATCCTTAACATCATTTTCACTCTTAATAACCCATTTTACCTTGGTTTCATCTCAATGAGGGTCCTTATCCGGTCCGATTCAATTAAACCGATCCGATTCACCCTATTTTTCAATGTCACTATAAAATTATTTTTTTGCTACTAAACTGTTTTACATACTATTCTGAGTCTATTTATGCTTTCAGATAACTTTTCAGAGGTCGTTTATTATCTTTAAAGTCTCGGTCAAATTTCGATCAAACTAGTTACTATTTGAATCAAACTAGAGGTTTTTCTTCAGTTTGACTTTCGGAGACTTATTTGACCTCATTTTCTCTTCAAATTACATCAATAGACTCCATTTAACAGGTACTTTCCAATAATCCAATAAAATATTTTTTCCTACCAGCTTCCCGGTAGGTCACCCATCAGGGACTTCCTTGTCCTGAGCACGTTTAACCTTTCTTCTTTACTATTTTTTTGGATTTAATTACTGATATTTTCACCTGAAATCCACACTATGTACTGTACATATTTCACTGATTACTACTGCTCGGTATTCGGGCCATTACAGGGAGCCTCGGTTCCGGCGCGCGTCACAGTGGTCCTTCAGGGTCACTCTAAAATGTAGTGGATCTGTGAGGTCCACCCGTATATTTGGTTCAGAAATTTCTATCGGATTGATACTAGGGGCAAATTTGTAAAAATGAATTTTAAAATGATAAAGAAATGAATTAAAGCAAGTAAATGAAAATTAAAATGAGAAATAGAGTAGCAAGGGACTTAATTGTAACAAATTAATAAGATTGAGGGATTAAATGGTAAAAGCGTAAAATTTATAATTAACATGGTTAATAAGAGAAATTAGGAAATGAATTGGTAAAGTAAGTAGATTTGTAATTGTATAAGGACTAAAACGTAAATTTACATAAAAGAAATATTTAAGGATGAAACGGTAAATTGTATGTCAATAATTAAAAATGAGTAAATGAACTAATAAAGGAAAATGGAGTGAAGAAGGGCTAAAATGTAAGGATCTTAAAGTAATAGGGGCAAAATGGTAATTATGTAAAATACTAAATTAAAAAGAGGAAAGATGAAGTTATATATGACTAAATGATAAACTAAGTAAAATAGTAATGAATTAAGGACTAAAAAGGTAATTTGACATAAAAATGACATTTAGGGATTAAACGGAAATTTTACTTGCTAAGTAATGAAATTAATGTGAAAAGTAAGAAAGAAATAACTTAATTAGCATATTTGTAAATATATTGGAAATACAAGGTAAAATTGTAATTTGGATAAAATTTAGAGGACTTAAGTGTAAATTAGTATCAGAATAATATTATAAGGACTAATTGGTAATTTGTATACCAAATAATGAAATAAACGTGATAATGAAGTTATTTAATATTATTGTAAACAAGTAGAAAGAAAAGGATAATATTGTAATTTAGCGAAAAGTTAAAGATTAAATGGTAAATTGATAATGGTAATATAATTTAAAGGGTTAAAAATATAATTGCCAAGTATGATGAATATTAATTGAATAAATAATTGAAGATGGAGAAATTGATGACTTAATAATAATAATAATAATAGTAGTAGCAGTAGTAGTAGTAGTAGTAGTAGTGGTGATATTAATAAGACATGTAGAAGTTGATAAAAGAAGAATTTAAATTGTACATAATCATAAATTGATAGTTTTAGACTAAATGATAATTTACATGTCAAGGATCGGACTGATAATGAAAAATGATAAAGTAATGATAAAATAACATTAAAAGATAAAATGAACAAATATTCGATAATTAATTGAATAAGTAGGAATGGAGGGTAATACTGCAATTTTAGTAAAAGTCTACAAACTAAACTGTAGATGGGTGATAGAAATGTAAATTAAAGGATTGGTAAAATTTATAGGTAATATGAATATTAGTTTTATAATAAAATGTTAATGAGAAAACGAATGGTCTAATATCAATAAGAATAATATTAGTATTGATATCTACGCTAATGTAAATATTTACGACAACGTTAATATTAACAACGAAAATGACAATAATAGTAATCGTTTATATATTGTGAATTACAACACTGTTAAATATAAGAAAAATAATGATAGTTTCAAATAATTAATGTGACATATATATATATATATATATATATATATATGTCACATTAATTATTTGAAACTATCATTTATATATATTTGGAGGTAAATGATAATATAGATATATTAGCGTTAATAATAATAATAGTTGTAATAATGTAAATATTAACAATAATGCAAAATGAATTATAAATTGCATGATAAATTAAATTAAGTAACTTAATAGAAATAACAATACCAACGTTAATAGTAATAGTAATAACAGTGATAATGATTGAAAATGAATTAATTAAAAATACAGGAAATGAGCACCGAGATAGAAAATATGGATAAGCATGTAAATTGTAATTATAATAGAAAGTATTAAAAGAAAATTTATGGACTTAGTAATAAAATAAGGATATTGATAAAAATAGTAATTGAAATGTGAATAAAATTATAAAGTAAATTTTATATCATATAATTATAATAATGGGTGAACATAGATATATAAGGAATGTAGACAATAGAAAGTAAATAAAATAGGATGGTAATGACAATGATAAAGGGAAATGGAACAATGAAAATTATTAGAAAATACATAAGTGGAATAACTAAGAAAATTAAAGTATTGGAAATAGAAACTTAAGGACGAATAATGAACAAATGTTTCAAGTAAATGAGTTTAGAAGACAAATGTTAATCCATAATTAAAGTGAAATGTTTAAGATGAAAGGAAAGGATAAGAATAGAAAAAAAGAAGGACAAATGAATAAGTATAATGTTAACTGTCACAATAACAATAATAATAAAAGTAATTATGGTATTTTTAAATAGTAATAATAACAGTAAAAGGGGTAAAAAGCTAAAGTAAATATAATTGTTTATGAATAATTAAACTAAAATGTTTAGTACATAAGCTTGTGTGTATGCATGCATAATCATAGATGGAAAGCTTAGGATATGTATCTACCACTAAGCATTTTTAATGTTCAGCGTGAGAGATTTACTATGTGCAGGTAATAAGAGGTAGAAAGACTTGAAGTGGCCGATATATTACTGACGGATAGGAAGAAGTGATGGAAGCAAGCTTCAGGTAATAGACATGGCATGTATATGTTTGCAATGGACACAGGACGAGATTATATGTATGTGTAAGTATGGTTATTATCAAAATTATATATGGACTGTATTAATAGTAATATGGTATTATATGTTTAAATAACTTGCATGTTAGAAAAAAAAATTTACAGCACTGTTAATGGTAGCATATCTCGCAATCGTTGCAAGGTATGACATCTATAATGGTCGATCACTATACGTATAGTACCGAGTGATAAGGATGTTATAGTTTTCCTGTGGCTAGCCAACTATATCCTGAACTAGATTTCACTACCAGAATATTACTAAGGGCAATAAAATAATATTCATTCATTGTACAATATAAAAAATTATCACTTCTAAATTAATTATCACTTGTCATGCACTTATAAAAATTCCATTTCATACCCAATCACTTTTATCTCTTTTATTTAGCCTTATTAATACAATTTGTCACATTATACACTAAGTTCTTTACATAATTCAATATAATCACTCAGTACATAATAGATTTTCATAACATATTATATTCAATTAAATTCCATTTCACTTATAATCACTTCCATTTCACTTATTCAACCATTTAATAGTAATTACAACATAATACACTATTTTCTCTATACATATCAATATTTTCACTTAATACATAATAATTTATCACACCATTTTATTTTCATTTTATTTCTAATGATCTCAATTAAGCCAATATATACTTAACTATAATTATAATTTCATTTCATGCCATTACACTTGTTTAATCATCAAAGTACATCAAATAAATTTAACATATACCATTCGGCCAAGACTTGAACACCATACTAAATTTATTTTTTCTTTCCTTTAATCACTCAATTATCTTAATTACATGTTATACATTAATTATAGATCAAATTCAAGCTTAAAACATCAAAGCATTTCATCATTTCTCTAAAATACCTATTCGGCCAACATAATTAAATTCTCTAAATTTATTTTCTTGTTCATTTAATCATTCAATTAGTTAGATTACACCTTAAATTACATGTTTATAACACTATATTCAATTAATTTACAAAATATACCCATGGTATACTTAGGTATACCATTCGGCCTACACTTAAGTTCATCATATAAATTTTTCTTTCATCAATTAAGCATTCAATTCTTCATTTTATGCATCCTTAAGCATGTTTATAAGGTTTTATTCAATTAATCATGCATTTATTTTATACTAGTCTTTAAACATAACCTAAAAATCACCTATTTTAAATGGAAAAAGAAGGATATTGTATCCACTAACCTTAGCTCCTTGCTCTCCATGCTTAGATCTTCCCTTTCCATGCCTTAATCCTTTGAAACACTTTCCACCATAAAAGTTCCCCCAATTTGAACCATAAATTTGAAACCTTAATTTTTCCTACAATAATCACTCCAATTGAAGATTAGAAGCTGCCATGATGAAATAGAGAGGCTGAAATATAGTAGAGGATCTTGGATTTAGGGAGATCAATGGAGCAAAGTTGAAGAAATGAATAAAAAGAACAAGAAAGGCCATTCGGCCAAGGAAAGAAATGAAGAGAGATGGAGAAATCTGTAGAATTCTCTAGGAAATTCTGATATTCTAGCCTATTTATAGTCCTCCTAAATGGGTCAAACCATGGTCCAACCAATTGGGCCAATCCTAAAATCCCATTTAGTTTAATTAAGCCTATTATGTACTTTAAAGTGATCTCTTTTACTCCCCAAGCTCAATTTCTCCCCAAATCAATTCCATAATTCTCTAAATATATAATTTAGCCTTCACGTAAAATTTTATCTCCATCGGAGTCTGTTTTTGGTCCAGTTTACTTAAATCGGTCCAATTAGCCAATTTTTGGTGTCACCGAAAAATTCCTTTTTCACTATCAAATAATTCTACATATTATTTAGAGAAAATATGGAGCTTATGGTAATTTTTAGAGATTAACTACTATTTTTAATAGCCCGATCAAATCTAGTTACTATTTGAATCGAAATAGAGGCTTTTCTTCAATTTAACTTTTGGGGATCTATTTGATCTCATTTTCACTTCAAATTATATAACTAAACTCCTTATAACCTGTACTTTCCAATGGTCCAATAAAATATTTTTCACTTTCGAGTTCTCGGGAAGTCACCCATCAGGGGCTTCCCTGACCTGAACTCGTTTAACCTTTCTCTTCTATTGTCTTTTAAGGCATAATCATTGATGTTTTCATATGAAGTTTACACTATAAACTTTATAGATTTCACTGATCACTATTAATCCGGTATTCAGACCATTACAGAGGGCCACCCTCCCCCTATTTTTTTCTGTCTAGCCCCTTTTACAGCCCCATCATGAGCATTATATGCTAAGTGGATAAGGGTTGAAAAAAAAGCAAGAAAAATATCCTCTTATTTTTATCCCCTGTTTCTCATGGTAAAATATCTGAGAAAAAGAGGAAAAAAAAACCCAGTCATGGCCTTGACTCGATGAGTCATGGGAGTGACTGGACTTGAGAGAAAACTGGGCAAAAATGCCCTTTTAGGGCATTGCCGGGGTGAGTTAGAACTTGATAGCTCGAGTCACGACCATGACTCGCTCCTAGTGAGCGAGGGCATGAGAGATGCCCTAGGTGTGAATCGGAGCGAGTCATAGCCTTGACTCATCGAGTCAAGCCGTGACTCAACTCAAAGTCCTTTGGTTTCATTTTTTTTTCTGCGCATCATTGCCTTGCCAAGAAGGGAAAAGGGGAAAGCCCCTCCTAATGAGGGATTTTTAAAGCCTGAAAAATTTAAAAGAATTTGCATAAAAAACTTTTGAAAACACCTAGAGTATAGCCATAAAAGGCATTTTAAAAACATAAAACCCGGGGGAGAGCTTAGCACTTCCGGTCCTTGTCTATTTATGAGCAACAATGTCCTTATTAGGTAACCTTGATCAGAAGCTGCCTTGGAACCTAGTGTCTACAACCGACGACAACCCAATGTCGTCTTTTTTGTCGGTTATGGTCTACTATTTAGTGCATCTTTCTCTTTCCTACCGAGAGTTTCATTAGGGTGGCGACGCTAACTGCATCACTGGGCTCTTAGTGATCAGGCGCTCCTCCTTATATCCATCGGTCCTACTCACTCGTCGGCGACAAGCAGATTCGGGTTGAGGAACTCAAACTTCTTCGATTAAGATTCTAGCTACACCAGGTCATATGAGGGCACATGACCATCTCCAACAGACTCACGATGGCTCGAACTTTATCTTGACAGTAATGGTTCACCTCCGACGGAGCACCGGCGATCGGTCAACTATAGTGATTTGTAAATGAAAAAAATGATTCCAAAATAGTAAGTGCTCTATTAATTCTACATTTTCCATAAATTTTTGAGTGTAATGAATATATTAGTGTTTATGAAATAATTGGGGTTTGATGAAATTAATTTGATACATGAATAATTAAATGCTCAAATCTATGTCACATGACTTCAAATTGAATAATGGACTTGGGATTTTCATTTATTTGCAAATTAATACATTATGTTTGAAATGGTGTCATGGATTTGAGTAGGTTAAAATTAAAAGGGTGTACAGAAACCTGTCCAATATTTGTTCAATGATAATTAATATATACATATGCAAAATGCATACATTAATATGAAAATTATGGAATAATGAATGTGATAATCTGGATAGCTTGTAGGTGAAATGTGTAAGGCCCCAACTCGTACCATAGTAGTTTTGAGCTTTTGTGCTGGTTTGAGAGTGGCTTATGAGTGTGTGTTTAGGACATGTTGGATATTTTGTATAAGTTTGGGTTAATATTATTAATGACCCTAGGGATGTAATTGCATGTTTTAAGAAGTTTTAAGGATATAAGTGTGTGTTACTTTTTAATTATGTGGTTTGAGTTTGTTTTGAGGAGAAAGGAAGGATTAGAAGAGAATTTTTCCAAATCCATCACAAAAGATTGACAATTACAACTCTTCCCTCCTAATAAGAATTTCGTCCACAAAATTCATACCTCAATCAAATAACTGAGGATACTGTTGTCGCATAGTTGCTTCTGGTTCCTAAGTAGCTTCTTCGATTCCATGATGTTGCCATAGCACCTTCACCAATGGAATTTGTTTACTTCGTAGCTGCCTCACTTCCCTAGCCAAAATTGTTTTTCGCTTCTCATCATAAGAAAAGTCTTACTGCACTTGCACATTTTGCACTGGAATAATATGGGATTCATCTAAATGATATCTCCGAAGCATAGACACATGGAAGATATCGTGAAGTTTAGCTAAAGCCGGAGGTAAAGCTAATCGATATGCTACTGATCCCACTCTTTCCAACACTTCATATGGCCCAATAAACCTCGGACTCAACTTCCCTTTCTTACCAAATCGCAATACCTTTCTCTAAGGAGACACTTTCAGGAACACTTTATTACTATGGACACCGGGTCCCGAGGCAACCCAGATTAGAATTACCCAATGATGAAATTAAGTGTATCTGTTTATAAGCAAAAATGAAAGTTGAAAGTGATGGTTTCCTTGTCAAAATTGATTTATTAAAAGTAAATAAAATGCGTTTTAAAAATATATTAAAAAATTATTTTAAGATAAAAAAGTGAGTTTTGAAATTATAGTGTTTTAGCAATTTTTTTTTAAAAAAACAAATTCGGTTGTCGGGGGGCATCGGCAATGCCTGGCGTGTGGCGTGCGGGTGAGGATGCGCAGCGCACACCGACGGGCGTTGCTCGGCCTGCCGCGCGCCTAGCGCCCCCCAGCAGCCCCCAGGTGTGTTTTTGGCCCAAATTTATGTTTTTCTTCTATTTTTTTGTAGAATTTAATTTTTAAACCCTTTTATCTTCTAACCTTTCAAATTATTCAGTTTTTTGCATTAATGAGAATTAAATTGTTTTCATTTCTTTAATAAAAATCTGATTTTTTGGAGGTATAAAATAATTTTTAGAGAGAGAATTAAGGGGAATTTTTCTTAAAAAAAATGTATTTTCTTCTTCTTTTTCTTATTCTTCAAGAACAAATTCTCCAAACATTATAATTTATTTTTTTAAGTTAATTTTTGAGATAAAGAGAGCAATTCTTTGTTCTTAGGAATTTTCTTTTTCTTCTTTTAATAATTTTCTTCTTGAGACAAAGAAAATAATTCTTTGATCTTGAGATAAAATTTATCCTCCATATTTTACTTTTCTAATAGTATTTTTTGCAAATCAAGATAAGTAATTTGATCATTTACCTTCATTCATCAAATCAAATTTTGAGGGTAAACATTTTGGGTTTAATTTTTCATTTTCTATTACTATTATATTTTTTTTTATAATTAATTAGCAACCATATAAATTCTTTTAGATATATTATTTTTTTTTGTATTTTATGTGATGTAGTCATTGATTCAATTTGTTCCCTTAACATATTTTTATTTCTTATTTTTGTGTTCTTGTTTAATTGTTCATATTATTATTATTATTATTATTATTATTATTATTATTATTATTATTATTATTATTATCATTACCTTTGTTGTTACTCTTATTATTATTATTATTATTATTATTATTATTTATTGTTGTTATTATTATTATTATTATTATTATTATTATTATTATTATTATTATTATTATTATTATTATTATTATTTATGTTTTCATGCATGTTGAATTGTTAATATGTTAGATTACTTATTTTTATTATGTCATTTAATTGATTTGTCATACATGATACATTTTATTTTATTTACTTTAATTCATATGTTATATGTTTAAATTTATCTTTTCATCACTTTTATTTGTGTTTTTTTTATTTCAATAATTATTTTTTTATGTGTGAGTATTTCCAATGGCAAATGGGAGCCCATGGAGACTTGAAGACACCATTTTGGTGGGATTTGTCATATTTTAGTATTTTTAGTATTTTCCATTAATTTGATTTTATTTGTTTTTATTATGTAATTTGTAATAAATTTATTTATTTTTATACACGTTAATTAAAAAATCACATAAAAAGTTTTATATTAATAAATTGGGACTTTTTTCTAACAAAATGGGACCAACGTCCTAATTTCAACCCATAAAAACTCACTTTTAAAAGAAAAGTTAATTTTCTTAAAATGGGATCACTCATCCCGATTTTATCGATAAATATTAAAAATAACTTTTCGACTTTTTAAGTGAAAATGAAGGAACCAATGTTTCTATTTTAAATAATGTCCTGATTTATGAATGTTTGTTTCCTTATTCAAATTTGTTATTTATTTTTATTTTGTTTGATTTTACTTGGGGGATTGTATCTTTTATCCCAAATTTTAAATACCTTTTTTATTTGGGGGATTGTATTTTGTCCCAGTTTTATTTTTCCTTTATTTTTTGTGGTTTGCTTTATTTTACCGCTTTCTTTACTGCTTTATCTCGTGCTTGATTTGTGCTTTATTTTTTTTTATGCATGACCGTGTGAGAAGAGAGATAGAAATTTAAAATTAAAAACCCAGTTATAATTAGCCAATGCATTAATAAGAGTAAAGTTTCTAATCTTTCTCTGGTTTAGACTTCCGAGATTAGACGAATTTTCCCAATTTTTTGTAAATTGGGTGGCGATTCCAAAATACCTCGAAGGTGCCTAAAGGTTTCATGGGATTAGATGATCTTTCTAGTGTTCTATTGGAAGGAGGTGTCCAAAATATCTCATGATTGCCCAAAATCAAAAGACGCAAACCCTCTCGAACCCTAAAAGCGGGTTTTCAGGAATTGACCGGGTCCGGCGTGCATCACAGTGGCGACTCCGCTAGGGATTTTAAAACTTGGCTCCGAAACTGTCTTGGTTAATAATATAATTAGGTTTTTTATAAATTAAAATTCTACCTCTTTTCGAAAAATTGCATTGCATCCATCCTAGAGTCTTAGAACTATGCTAGTTTGGTCCCTCATCTTTATCCCAGTGCATTCCCGAAGCACGACCCTACGTTCACTCAAATGGAGATCCAATAGGTCATTATGCTTACGATGAGCTAGATCCATTAGCAGGGACCATGCTTGGGTAGACTTAAAGTAACACCACCCTTGACCAAAGCTCATATAATGGCAATAGAAACCTCCATTAGGTGATCTGCACTCTAATAATGTGCTTACTACGTGGGCCCTTATATATTGAACAAATTCAAACATATTAACTGGACACTCATCAAAGGCTTTCATGCCCCGGTAGGCCCATTTTTAGTCTGTTTGAAAAGTCCAAATTCCTAATGGCCAAAACTCATACACATGTGCTTTAAATTAAGAGAGTTATGCTGTTGGTTTCCCACCACGCACCATACATGCCCATTGGGTTCCTCACTAACCCATGGGTCAAGCCCACCTAGGAAAGAGACTGTATGACTCTCTATGTGGGAGCAACAAGGTTGGAAGGATCTACCTGCTTGTATGTGATTGTTTGTGCCGCATCAACACGATCATGCATTGTATATATCATTCATGCATTATTCTAACAGTTAAAATCTTTTAGTCATCATAGATTCACCTAGGTGGACTAGAGGTTCTGACGGTCGACTGGTGAGGACAGATCTGCCCCTTGGGTTGATAGAATTAGTGTCTGATTGGAATTGCGAGCAACTCTCAACGACCAGGGAATCATCCATAGAGTCACCAATGGCAGAAGAGACAGGAGCTTTAACCACTCAAGACCTTACTAGGAGACTAGAGGATTTTGAGCGGAGAATGTTAGAAATGATGGGTGCCATGGCCGATAGGGTTGCTCATCCTCCTGCTGCACAACCACCTGCTGCTCCACAACTACCGATAGTCTATGCTGGGGGGCAAGTTGAACCGCTTGCTGGTAGACAAGCCCCCGTTTTAGTTAATTCTGCCCGCCAACCTGCTAATGAGCATAGAGCTGCAGTGCCTGTTGAGTAAAGAAGGGCAATAATCCCTAATCCTGAGGAGGAGTTTTTAATGGAGGAAAGAGATCAGGAGGCAATAGCGCCTCAAGTTGTGAGGGGTAGAGCACCTAGGGCAGAAGATGAGGCAATAAGAGGGATGAGATAACAGATTGAAGTAATCACCCGCATGTTATCAGCCGGAAAGGGGATCAACCCCAAAGATAGAGATCTGGGGGATGAAGAGTTGTTGCCCCAAAGGTTCAAGATGCCTAAGCTGCCGAAGTTCGATGGTACTTCGAATCCATCTGCACATATTAAGCAGTATACCCTGGTGATGAAAGGCACAGGGTTGACTAAGAAACAGAAGGTGGAATATTTCTACCTTAGTCTGGTGGATCCAGTTGTGGACTAGTACCATGGGTTAGACAGGAGGTCCAAGGAAGATTGGGACCTTTTGACTGAGGAGTTTATGAAGCAGTATGACTACAGCACCAGAATAGAGGTCACCTTAAAGGACCTCAAGCTTTTACAGCAAAATAATGATGAGTCGTTCCATGAATACCTTACAAGATGGAGAAATAGGGTCATGCAGATTAAGAGAAAGCCTAACACTGTTGACCAAATCAGGCTATTTATCAGGAACTCTTGCCCTTACTTGAGGGACTTGCTCAGTTTTAAGGGGCTCAGAGACTGGGAGTCCCTTAAGGACATTGCTATAGAGGCTAAGGGTGCTTACCTAGCAAAGAAATCAAGCCAAAATAACTTTGTTGGGAAAGGTTATGGCAACCAATCAGGATATAAGTCGGGTGGTGCCGAAAGCAGTGACAAAAATGGTAAGACGGCCGAGGTTTTAGCCATCGAGGTTGGATAGGGTCAGAGGTACTACTCTAATTTGGGCCGCTCTCTATCTTAGTTATTGGAGAAATTGACAAAGGAAGACAAGCTGAGACCATTGCCACCCAGGCCAGCCATGAATCAAGGAAAGCCGGGGCATAGAGATGATCAATACTGCATTTACCATCAGCACACTGGGCATTTAACATATTATTGCCGGACTTTGAGGAACAAAATTCAAGATCTTATTGATTCTAAGGAGATTACTGAGAAGAGAGACAAGAAGAAGAGGGCAGGCTATAATGCAGTCCCCCCACCATGAATGCGATCGGAGGAGAATATTATGTTTTTTAGTTGCTTTTTATTCTAAAAACTTTTTATGACAATATTTGCAGTATTGGTAATTTCAATAAGATAAACAATCTTGCGTATTTGTATAGTATCTCTAATGATTTCATTTCTCATGATCACGATGCATTCATTTTTTGATATTAATTCAATTATTACGATTACATTTAAGCTTGAAACTTTGGAAAAGCTAAAGAAAATCTTGATAGCATCTAATATAACTCCTAAAGAGAGGAAAATTCTGAGAGCTGAAAATAAAAAGATAAAATAAAAATAGAAAATAGTGATAAAAAAAACTAGTTGCAATTAGGGGATTGGATGAAAACTCACTAAGAGCACTAGAACCTTTCTGATTACCAGTCAAAGCGATCTCTGGATAAGACGAAACCTAGAAAATGATTTAGGCAGCCCTTCTTTGTACAGCTCTCTAAATGACTGTTTTCTACCTTTATTTTGCAATCACTTGCTAGCCCGTTGAGCCTTTATGCTGGTATGCTATATGCATGCCAATTTTGTTGTTACACATTGTAGTGCCCCAATACCCCTTGGGAGGATATTAGGTCGCCACACACGCATACACATACAAACAGTCATGCGGAAGCGAAAATAGTAAACATCCATGATACACATGCAGCGGAATATCTTTTAAACACAAGCTATAGAACATGTCTTAAATAAAACCTTAAAGTCATTTGGATTACATAATATAGCTGTTCTTTATACATAACTATGAACACATACATATAGTTCAACATACAAGTACACAATTCATTATTCATCTCCCCATCATTTATATATTCATATGTTTCTTGCACATAAACATGGTTATTTACAAGCCCAAATTCATTAGCTTGCTATTAATCTTAATCCTATTCATAATTATTTTCCAAATGATAACTACTCTTATTATCATTTAATAACCCTAAATATGCATTAAATATATCACAGAAAGTTTTAGTGCAATACGAGGTCAATTCGGGAAGGAAAAAGTACCATTTAGGTTGAAAGTTAAGGTCACACGGTAGTAAGACATTCATTACCGCCATGTGGGACACTAAAAATGAGTCTAAAAGGGGCAAAATGCTTTTACACGGCGGTGAGAAATTCCTTACTGCCGTGTAAACCTATTCTGCCTCAAAGCACAAGGCAGAATCTAGACAGACCTCAGGTCCAAACTTGTACTGAATTTTTAACACAGCTACAGAAATTGTTAGGCAAAACTTCCTTCTTAACATTTATTACCTAGGATGTTAAACTTCAAATGGAATAAGTTTCAGGTCATTTGGAAATATAAAACGTTAGATATGACCTAAACAAGCTATACTGTTCCATGAACCCGCCAGAATAGAGATACTTATATTTTGGCCATTTTTAAGGGTCTTAGAGTCATAATTAGATTATGGTCATTTCTATAACTTTTATAGGTATGGAAGTCATGGTTCAAATGAAACAACAAAAACTCAATTTGGAGTTTCCAAACACCATTTATAACCAAAAAACTACACGGAGGTCTGGTGAGCTATAAGCAGAATTTTCCCTAACACTAGGGTTTATACTTTGGTTGATCTCATAACAATTCAATCAAAAATTTCAACACACATCAATTACATTTTTCTACTATACGACCTATCAATTAACATATAAACATAGTCAATTTCTCTAACTATACATTCACACATCAATTATACCCTTTGATCTCAAACAAATCAACATATACACATCACTTAAGCAAGGTTACACATAACACAAATATATATATATCCCAAACCTCGAAAAGTAGGTTGAAGAACACTCTATCACTATCTAGACCTTCTCCTTACCTTTAGCTCTTCTCTTGTCCAATAATTCTTGCACAAATCAATCAAAACACCCTCTTAGTCCATTACTCAAACCCACATAAACACATCAATAGAAAGGAGTAGAAGAAGAGATATACTCAAACTATTAACCCTTACTTACCTTCTTAGTTTACTTCTTCACACCAATCCAATTCAAGTTTTTGGATTCAATCTTAAAGAAATGAAGCTCAATATCATGAAATGAAGAAGAGAGGAATTCAGAAATAGGAAAAAGAAGTGGCCGGATTGAAGTGCATCACTATACCCATTTCAGCCTCTTAATTCCACTATATATTGCATGGGGAAGGTTGGTTAGCAAGAGGTGGATTCCACATGTGGAATCCACTCATCTCTTCCACCAAATTCCCACCTTAATCCAAGGTAAAACTTCTTTTAGTCCCTCACTATATTTCTGCCTTTTAATTGCTCACTCCTCTTTTCAATTACATCCCTACATGCACATGGTCACTTACTTGTTCAATCACACCTGTATCCTAATATGCAATTGACACTACCAATCCGGCTAGGGTACTGTGACGCGCGCCGAACCTCGACGCCCCAAACGCCAGCCTTTAGGGCTTCCGGGATGAGGTTCATAAAACTTGTAAGAAATTACAAGTGCATTTATTTTGGGCAACACGGAGGTTTCTTGGAGTCGCCACCCAATAAAATATTGGAAAAGTTCATCTAGCCTCAGTGAGCCTAAGACAGTGCAGTTATGTCCATCATAGGCAAGCCGGAGGTGTCTTGGAGGCCCTACCCTAACATTAGGATGGTCCTCTCGGCCTCGCGCTTGGACAAACCATAGGTGTCTTGGAGGCACCATCCTAATAGAATATTAGGATGGTTCTCTCGCCTCGTGGCGCCTAGGACTGTGCAAATTGAGCCTTTTTACGGGACACAAGAGGTGTCTTGGAGGCCCCATCCCAATAGAACATTGAGATAGCCCTCTCGCCTCGTTGAGCCCAAAGACCAGAGATGGTTCGGGACTTCTCATTTATTCATACCTTGGTTAAATTATAATTGAGTTTTGAATTTTAGATTTCATCCCTTTTCTCATACGTTTTGATGCAATAATTAGAGTGCAAGTTGGTCATTCAAGGAAAACAGTAAATGAAAGCATAGGGCGGAATACAATCTCCATTATAAATAAAATATAAATCATACATAAAACTGGTTATTTATTAAGGATGAGGACATTGGTCCTCGTATGCATAATTAAAGAAAATAATTTTAAAGTGACAATTTATTTGGATGAAAAACTAGGACATTGGTTCCATTTTGTTAGAAAAAATTTCAATTTATTTAATATAAATATTTAATGCAACTTTTTAATTAACGTGCATGAAAATAAATAAATTTATTACAAATTACATATTAAATAATAAAAACAAATAAAAGCAAAATAATACTAAAAATGCTAAAAATGCTAAAAGTATAAACTTCACCAAAAATGGTGTCTTCAAACTTCCATGGGCTCCCACTTGCCATTGGCAAACTCATACATGAAAAATAAGTATTAAAATAAAAAATCACAAATGAAAGTGATGTTAGTAATAAAAAATGAATTAAACATGTAACATGTAAAAAATGAATTAAAACAAATAAAACAACATGCATAATGTATGACAAATTAATTAGATGGCATAATAAAATAAACAACTCAACATATTAACAATTTAACATGCATAAATAAAAACAATAAAATTTAACATGCATGAAAATATAAATAATAATAATAATAGAATTCAGCATGCATGAAAACATGAAAATAATAATAATAAAATTCAACATGCATGAAAATATAAATAATAATGACAACAATAATAAATTATAATAATAAACAAAACTAATAAAAATGATAATAATGATAGTAATGATAAATAATAACTAATAATAATGATAACACTAATCACAATAATAATAACAAATAATAGTAATGATGATAATAATATCAAAGAATATGAACAATCCAATTAAATATGCAAGTAATAATAATAATAATAATAATAATAATAATAATAATAATGATAACACTAATCACAATAATAATAACAAATAATAATAATGATGATAATAATATCAAAAAATATGAACAATCCAATTAAATATGCAAGTAATAATAATAATAATAATAATAATAATAATAATAATAATAATAATAATAATAATAATAATAATAATAATAATAATAATAATAATAATAATAATAATGATGATGATGATAATAGCATCAAAGAATATGAACAATGAAATTAAATATGCAAGAAATAAAGAAATAAAATAATCCAATCATGCTAACACATGTTAAATGATAATACTAACAATAATAATAATATATGAACAAAAATAATGACAATAATATGTATATGAACAATTAAATAAGAAATAAAAATAAAAAATAATAATATGAACAATTAAATAAAAGATTAAGAAATAATAATATGAACAATTAAATAGGAACACAAAAAAAGGAATTAAAAAGATAGATCTAAGAGAATTTACATGTTAGCTAACTAATTGTAAACAGAAATTAAAAATAAATTAAAATTGGAGCCAAGAATGCTTACCCTCAAAATTGGATGTGATGAATGAAGTTGGATGATAAATTTCCTTATTTTGATTTAGAAAAAATAAATATAATGAAACTTTATCCTAAGAACAAATAATTGATTTATTTGTCTTAAGGAAAAAATTATAACAAAGAAGTAAAAAATTCACAAGAACAAATAATTTATTTATTTGTCTCAAGAATTAAATTAAAAAAAAATCAAATTATAACACTTGGAGAATTTTTCTTGAAGAAGAAGAAGAAAAAGAAGAAGAAGAAGAAGAAGAAGAAGAAGAAGAAAGAAAGTATATTTTTCTTAAGAAAAATCCCCCCCAAATCCTCTCCAAAAAATCCATTTTATAACTCAATATAAACCAAATTTAATAAAGAAATTAAATTAATTTAACTCACATTAAACCCAAAAAACTGAATAATTTGAAGAGTTGGAAGATAAAAAGCTCAAAAAATTAAAATCTACAAAAAGAATCAGTTAAAAAACAATAAAAAGTGAAGAAAAATGGATTGGGGGCTGATCGGCCACGCACAGGGACGGGCGTCGCTGCGCGCGCGTTGGGCGCTGCCGCAGCTTGACACTCGCGATTTTCCGATTTTTTTTTTCTAAAACACATTAATTTCAAAACATAAAATAATTTTTAAAACATTTAAAATATTTTTTTAAACTACATTTTTATTTATTTCTAATAAATCAATTTGACAAGAAAATCATCACTTCCAACTTTCATTTTTGCCTATAAACAGGCACACTTAATTTCATCATTGGGTAATCCTGATCTATGCTGCCTCGGGACCCAGTGTCTACAGGTACACTTTGGGGTATTACACACATGTTGAAACTACCCTTCGCCTAAAATGATTTTTGCCTCCCCTTAGAAGAATGGCCGCTCTAGTAAGGATGGATGTACATTATTGACAATTCTTTGGGTTAACAAAAATTGCCCTGATAAGGATGAGTTTACACTTCGGGAAGAAGGTTCAGTTATTCACAAACTCTGCATAGTCAGAGACAAAAGCAAAAAAAAAAAAAAAAGAAAAAAAAAAGGAAAAAGAGAAAAAAGAAGTAGAGCTCAAGATAGTAACCCTTTGATGAGTTTCTGTGGTTATCTTTTTAACTTAATTGTTATTTTGAGATTGATAAGCTAAAGTATTATCAAACCCAAATTCAAGAATACCTTTATAGTACGCAATTGGGCTGAGAATTTGTCCTCCCATCAGTCGACTAAATATTATGGCCATTTTTCTCTAGGAACCTGATCCTCCTTTGATAGCCATTTACCTAAGCCTAACGCTACAACCGAAGTAAGACCTTTTGATTCTTGGTTCAGTCTTATCTAATTAGCGGAGATGACTTCTAATAAGGTTCGGTACGTAGAAAGAGGCATATGGTATTTCTTGAGCTTCAAGTGGGAAGCCACGAGTGCATTTATGCATTTGAGTTGCGTCTCGTCCCCAACGTTGCATCTAGAATTTGCTTCAGAAAAAAAAAAAGAAAAAAAGAGCATCCTGGGCAAAAATTAAGGGTAGAGAGAAAATTTTCAACCATGAAAACCCAAGAGGGCTGGTTGATAAAAGGAGTTTGATGATTTTAAAATTTATCTCGAGATTAGATGAGGTCTTATATTCTTTGAGTTAATGCCAAATAATGATCATGTGTCATGAAATCAAATTGAAACATATACATTTATGCAATATTGATGTGGTCAGAGCAGTTCATTTTGGATACTCAAAATTGTATAGTTCCAATATAAAGGTAGCACATTGTTACTATCTGCCCTCTGCTTTTCTCGCTACTCGGGCCCTTCAGCTCATGCATTCTTCTGTCAACTATGAAGCCAATGCTACAGTGCCTTTATGAGTAGGAATCAAGCTCATACGCCTATAGTCTAAGGCAAGTACATGCTGATCACCCTTGAAAGATATTTGGCAATCACTTTAACCTCTCTTCTCAAAAATAAAAAAAAGAAGAAAAAAAAGAAAAGCCGCTGGATTGGGTTGGGTCCTTTCCAGGTAAAAATAAGGCATAGGGTCATGTGAAAATCTGCAAAGTACGTATTTTCGGCTAAGAAAAGCTAGTGTGAAAATCCACAAGGGACGTGCTACCTTCAAAAAAATTACTACAGGTATCAGATTTGAACCTTGCAATCCCAAAGGCATGAAATTCAAAAGCAGCTTCAAAAGGCATCGATCCTATCGCAAATTGCAGCCAGCCTGGCTATCATCTCTAAGTCCACTTAGATGAATTCTTATCTTGCATTTCTGCATGATACATACATTTCACGTGCATGCTCACTATTTTTCCTGCATATTTGGCTTTCCAATTTTGTAGTAAGAGAGATTCGATGGGGACACCGGTAGAAGGCGAATAACAGCATCAATCCAAACATCAATCAAGCATCAACCAAAGACCTCTCAGGGGGTAACTAACCAAAAGGCTCTCAGGGGGCACCACGTCAAATCTTAGAAGGGTTAGCACAATGGTAGCAATACTATTCTACGGAAGGTTAGCACGACCACGGCACTACCACTTTAGAAGGATTAGCACGATGATGGCACTACCACTCCACGGAGTGTTAGCACGATCACGTCACTAGTGCTTTAAATCTTAGAAGGGTTAGCACAATGGCGGCACTACCATTCCACTGAAGGTTAGCACGACCACGGCACTACCACTTCAGAAGGGTTTGCATGATGATGACACTACCACTCCATGAAGGGTTAGCACAATCACGGCACTACCTCTTCAAATCTCAGAAGAGTTAGCACGATGGCGGCACTACCATTCCACGGAAGGTTAGCACGACCACGGCATTACCACTTCAGAAGGGTTAGAATGATAACAGCATTACCACTCCATGGAGGGTTAGCATGATCACGACACTGCCGCTTCAAATCTCAGAAGGGTTAGCACGATGGTGGCACTACCATTCTACGGAAGGTTAGCACGACCACGGCACTACCACTCCCCAGAGGGTTAGCGCAATGACGGCACTGCCACTCCACGGAGGGTTAGCACGATCACGACACTGCCATTTCAAATCTAAGAAGGGTTAGCATGATGGCGGCACTACCATTCTACAAAAGGTTAGCATGACCACGACACTACCACTTCAGAAGGGTTAGCACGATGACGGCACTACCACTCAACGGAGGGTTAGTACGATCACGGCGCTACCACTTCAAATCGCAAAAGGGTTAGCACGATGGCGGCACTACCATTCTACGGAAGGTTAGCACGACCACGGCACTACCACTTCAGAAGGGTTAGCACGATGACGGCACTACCACTCCACGGAGGGTTAGCACGATCATTGCACTATCACTTCAAATCTCAAAAGGGTTAGCACGATGGCAGCACTACCATTCTACGGAAGGTTAGCATGACCATGGCATTACTACTTTAGAAGGGTTAGCACGATGATGACCCTACCACTATAAGGAGGGTTAGCACTATCACGGCACTACCACTTCAAATCTCAGAAGGGTTAACATGATGGCGGCACTACCATTCTACGGAAGGTTAGCATGACCACGGCACTACCACTTCAAAAAGGTTAGCACGATGACGGCACTATCACTCCACGGAGCACGATCATGGCACAACCGCTTCAAATCTCATAAGGGTTAGCACGATGGCGGCACTACCATTCCACGGAAGGTTAGCACGACCACGACACTACCACTTCAGAAGGGTTTACATGCTAATGATAAATACCACTTCAATGAGGATTTACATGATCATGCTAACTCACTTTAGCAAAGAATAACATGCCGATAAGCTGGCAATAACCACCACAACAACATCGTCCAGTCCAGAAAGACGGCCGCCTTAGGTACGCGCTTCTTTCCCTTTTCTGAATTTTGGCTCACTAAGGCACCTATGCACTAGCTCCCCAAAATTGGGGGCAACTTTAGACACCGGGTCCCGAGGCAAACCAGATTAGGATTACCCAATGATGAAATTAAGTGTGCCAGTTTATAGGCAAAAATAAAAGTTGAAAGTGATGGTTTTCTTATCAAAATTGATTTATCAAAACTAAATAAAATGTGTTTTAAAAATATTTTAAAAAATTATTCTAATATAAAAAAAGTGAGTATTGAAATTATAGTGTTTTAGCAAAAATTAAAAAAAAAAAAATTTGGCCGTCGGGGGGCATCGGCAGCGCCCGGTGCGAGCGTCCCTCACTCGCGCGCTGGGCGACACAAGGCGCACGCGAAGATGCTAGTTGCGCGCGCCGACGGGCGTCGGTCTGCCTGCCGCGCACCCAACGCCCCCTAGAAGCCCCCAGGTACGTTTTTTGCCCAAATTTATATTTTTCTTCCATTTTCTTGTAGAATTTAATTTTTAAACCCTTTTGTCTTGTAACCTTTCAAATTATTCAGTTTTTTTTTTGTGTTAATGACAATTAAATTGTTTTAATTTCTTCAATAAAAATTTGATTTTTGGGAGGTATAGAATAATTTTTAGAGAGAGAATTAGGGGGAATTTTTCTTAAGGAAAAAATATATTTTCTTCTTCTTCTTCTTATTCTGCAAGAACAAATTCTCCAAACATTCAAATTTATTTTTTTAAGTTAATTTTTGAGATAAAGAGAGCAATTCTTTATTCTTAGAAATTTTCTTTTTCTTCTTTTAAGGATTTTCTTCTTGAGACAAAGAAAATAATTTTTTGATCTTGAGATAAAATTTAACCTCCATATTTTATTTTTCTAATATTATTTTTTACAAATCAAGACAAGAAATTTGATCATTTACCTTAATTCATCAAATCAAATTTTGAGGGTAAGTATTTTGGGTTTAATTTTGCATTTTCTATTACTATTATATTTTTTGTTTATAATTAATTAGCAACCATGTAAATTCTTTTAAATATATTATTTTTTTTTGTATTTTATGTGATGTAGTCATTGATTCAATTTGTCCCCTTAACATATTTTTATCTCTTATTCTCGTGTTCTTGTTTAATTGTTGATATTATTATTATTATTATTATTACTATTATTATTATTATTATTATTATTATTATTATTATTATTATTATTATTATTATTATTATTATTATTATTATTATTATTATTATTATTATTATTATTATTATTACCTTTGTTGTTACTCTTATTATTATTATCTATTATTACTACTATCATTATTATTATTATTATTATTATTCTTGTTTATTGTTATTATTATTTGTTATTTTTATCATTATTATTAGTATTTATATTTTCATACATGTTGAATTGTTAATATGTTAAGTTACTTATTTTTATTATGTCATTTAATTGATTTGTCATATATGATGCATTTTATTTTATTTACTTTAATTCATATGTTACATGTTTAAATTCATCTTTTATTACTAACATCACTTTTATTTGTGTTTTTTTTTTTATTTCAATAATTATTTTTTTATGTGTGAGCTTTTCCAAAGGCCAATGGGAGCCCATGGAGACTTGAAGACACCATTTTGGTGGGATTTGTCATATTTTAGTATTTTTAGTATTTTCTATTAATTTGATTTTATTTGTTTTTATTATGTAATTTGTAATAAATTTATTTATTTTTATGCACGTTAATTAAAAAATCACATTATATTAATAAATTGGGACTTTTTTCTAACAAAATGGGACCAACGTCCTAATTTCAACCCATAAAAACTCACTTTTAAAAGAAAAGTTAATTTTCTTAAAATGAGATCACTTATCCCGATTTTATCGATAAATACTAAAAATAACTCTTCGACTTTTAAGTAAAAAAGAAGAAACCAATATTCCTATTTTAAATAATGTCCTGATTTATGAATGTTTATTTTCTTATTCAAGTTTGTTATTTATTTTTGTTTTGTTTGATTTTATTTAGGGGATTGTATCTTTTGTCCCAAATTTTAAATACCTTTTTTATATGGGGGATTGTATTTTGTCCCAATTTTATCTTTCCTTTATTTTTTGTGGCTTCCTTTATTTTATCGCTTTCTTTACTGCTTTATCTCGTGCTTGATTTGCGCTTTATTTTTTTTATGCATTACCGTGTGAGAAGAGAGATAGAAATTTAAAATTAAAAACCCAGTTTTAATTAACTAAGGCATTAATAAGAGCAAAGTTCTGAATATTTCTCTGGTTTAGACCTCCGAGGTTAGACGAACTTGCCCAATTTCTTGTAAATTGGGTGGTGACTCCAAAATACCTCAAAGGTACCTAACGGTTTTATGGGATTAGATGATCTTTCTAGTGTTCTATTGGAAGGGGGTGTCCAAAATATCTCATGATTGCCCAAGATCAAAAGATGCAAATCCTCTCGGGCCCTAAAAGCGAGTTTCCGGGAACTGACTGGGTCCGGCGCGCGTCACAATCACCCACTTCAAATTCAATGTATCTTCTCTTCAAATCCCCATACGATTTTTGCCTGTTACTAGTAGCTTTCAATCACTGTTGAACTATTTTTGCTTTCTCTTCAGTATCCCTTACTAAATTCGGACCGATAACCTTGTGTTCACCCAATTCAGTCCAACAAACCGGTTTACGACACTTTCTACCATATAACACTTCATACGGTACCATTCTAACACTCACTTGATAACTATTATTATAAGCAAATTCCATTAATGAAATGTACTTATCCCAACTCTTAGAGAAATCTAGAACATAAGCTCGGAGCAAATCCTCCAACACCTGACTAACTCTTTCTGACTGTCCATCAGTCTGAGGATGAAAGGCTGTACTGAAATTTAGTCTTGTCCCTAATACCGCTTGTAAACCCTTCCAAAACTTGGAAGTAAATCTCAGATCTCTATCTGACACTATGGATGAAGGAGTTCCATGCAATCTGACAATTTCTTTTACATACAACTCAACCAACCGATCTATGGAATAATCCAATCGAATTGGTATAAAGTGAGTTGACTTAGAAAATCAATCCACAACTATCCACACAGAATCTTGTTATTTCGACGTCAAAGGCAATCCAGAAACAAAATCCATGGTGATGTTGTCCCTTTTCCACTATGGAAGAGAAAGAGGATTCAACAACCCATGTGGAACTTGATGTTCCGCCTTCATTTGCTAAAAAGTCAAACACCTAAAAACATACTCTACAATATCCCTTTTCATACCAGACCACCAATAAAACTGCTTTAGATCCTGATACATCTTATTTCTACCAGGATGCATAGCGAAAACTGTATTATACGCTTCATGCAAAAGCCTCTTTCTCAGTTCCTTATCACTAGCCACACACATCCGATTCTTATAAAACAGAATACCTTCTTCATTCACTAAATAGTCAGTCTTGCCACTGTTTCTAATTGACTGCAGAATTTGCTGCAATTTAGGATCATTTTTCTGCACATTAACTAACTCATCTCTCAACACAGGCCTTGCTTTCAATTGAGCTAACGAAGCTCCATCAGAAGCAAAGTCCACTTAACTTGCTGTAACAATAAAGCCGAAACTGACTTCCTGCTCAAAGCATTTGCTACTACATTGGCTTTACCCGGATGATAATCCACTATGTAATCATAATCCTTAAATAATTCAAGCCACCTACGTTGTCTCAGATTTAACTCTTTCTGAGTGATCAAATAGTTAAGACTCTTGTGATCAGTGAAAATTTTGCACTACTCACCATGTAAATAGTGTTGCCAAATCTTTAATGCAAATGCTACTGCATCCAACCCCAAATCATGAGTCGGATAATTCTATTTATGTGGCTTCAATTGCCTTGAAGCATACACCACTACTTTCCCATCTTGCATTAACACACACCCCAATCCAATTCCAGAAGCATCACTGTATAACACATATTCCTTACCAGAAATAGGTTGTGTCAAGATTGGTGCACTACAAGAAATCAGGAAAATAGAGATGAAATTCTGTCTCTAATTAAAAATAGAGACAAAAATAGAGACAAAAAATACTGTCTTTATTTTGGTAGTAAAAATAGAGACAGAAATGATCTTTCCGTCTCTAAAAATAGAGACGAAAATGCTTCCCGTATCTAAAAATAGAGACGGAAAAGAAATTTTCGTCTCTAATTAGAGACAGAAATTTTGTTTCAGTGTCTACTTTTAGAGACGGAAAGCAAAATAGAGACGAAAACGGAATTTTCGTCTCTAAATAGAGACGGAAATTTCCTTTTCGTCTCTAAAAATAGAGACAAAAATTTCGTTTTCGTTTCTAATTAGAGAGGAAAATTCCTTTTCTGTCTCTATTTTTAGAGACGAAAATAATTTTTTCGTCTCTAAATTAAATACATATATTTTTTAATATATTATTAACTATATTTTTTAATTATAATTATTAACTATATTTTTCGTCTCGAATTCTATTTTTAATACATATTTTTTGTTTTTAATAATAAAACTATAATTGCCAAAATTTATATAATGAAACAAGTATTAAATAAAAATTAAGTAAATTAAATAAAAGTATAAATAGTAATGTATATATATATATATATGTAATTTAGTAAGACTATAAGCAAAAGTACTTGAAAAAATTTAAAACAGTAACTAAAATTTATATCATGAAACAAGTATTAAATAAAAATTAAGTAAATTAAATAAAAGTATAAATAGTAATGTGTATATATATTTATGTAATTTAGTAAGACTATAAGCAAAAGTACTTGAAAAAATTTAAAACAGTAACTAAGATGGAGGTGATTGTGGATGATCAGCTGACGGTACTTGAACATTTCGGCTAATGAAATCCTCTAACCTATTAATGCGGTTTATTAAATTGTTGACTGTGCTGCGAAGCTTAATGACCTCATTTGTAGTCGCTGTAAGTCTACTCGCCGTTGCCATAGAGGATGAAGCGGCATGTGAATAACAAGTATTCGCATAAGAGCCCAAGCCGAAGACCCATCCACGGTGGTCCCTACCGCCAGCTGCGTCATAATATACTCTTGCATGATCGACATTATCACAATCTGCTTGCTGACTCTGAAGACTCTCTAGTACCCGTTCCTGTAATGAAAATTATTCGAATGTTATTTAAGAGTAATATAAAACTAAGAACATATAGAAAAATAACAGTAAAAATTTAAAAAATCATACATGAAGTTGTCTAGCTCGATTGCTGACGAATGTGACACCGTCCATGAGGATACGGTGTTTTGCCCATACTAGACTCTTGTAAATAAATTATAAGTCAACAACATTTGAACAGAATATTCCTTAAATTTGTATCAAAAGTAATATGCAAAAACCACAACAATACTCATATATGTTAATATTTTAATACTAAGCGAAAACAATTCTAACTCAAAATACAATAACACTTGGCTATAGATTAAAAAAATTTCGGCGAAGTTTCCCCTTAATTTGTAACAAACTCCCTATTTAAAAAGCATGAAAATATATTTAGAATTGTATTATCCACAATCAAAATCCTTTTCAAACTCCTTACACAATATTTTTCTCATCCTCCTTTATGCAATGAATTATTTAGCCCATTATCAAGATGTGATGTATTGCAGTCAAAGTAGCTTATATAAATTAAGATGTATGAATACTTACGAGTGTGTCAACATGCTCGCGATGGGACAACGTTCCTCCAGTGTATAAAGAAATGCTAAATCTCTCTGGTCCTCCCCTCCTATTAGTAGAATTCCAATAGGCAATTGAGAGGGCCTCCATTGATGACCAGTACTGCATCCAATTTGCCCAAATTTCTTCATTTATGTACCGTGGTCATTGACCCTTGGTCTGCAACTTGTTAAGCATGTCCTTGTAATGTACACAAGCACGTTTCTCCCATACAGTGTAGACTAGGTGATCAACCGAGGAATTCCAATAAAAAGCTTTCTGAGAAATATAAAACAAAAAGAAAAAGTTTAAGCATATTGTATGTATTTGTACAATACGTATAAAATTTAAATAATACATGAATTAAGGTGCAATAATTAGAAATAAATAATTTAATTTTGTTACCTGAAACTCTTGGAAATAAAACATTTTTGTCTCCTGAGATATATTCTTCCATAAAAAACCATTGAGTTCCACTCTCTCCTTAAATATGCCGGTCATGGAGCGGGAGCAAGTACCAGATGGCAAAAATCTAATGGACAACATAAATATAATAAATTGTTCGAATGCAGCATATCATAGTAAATAGAAATAAGAAAGTTAATAACTCACTGTTGTCCTTCAATGACAATATAAATTCGTCCGTCCACACCAACTGATCTGGGCAAAGGACCTTCAACTGTATCAGGATATCTCTCAGATGGCTCAAATGGAATCTCTATAGGAGGCGCTTCAGTAGATGATGTACCAGCAAGATGTGATGGGCTTGGATACGTCGGGGGTGTAGATTCCGCAGCCATACGCGGAGGTGCAAAAGCATGAGACGATGATCCATCACCTTGACTAACTGGTGCGGATAATGACGAATGCACCCTCACCCTAGGTGGTTGGATAGTACCAGTCCTCCTCTTGTGATGCATTTTTTTCCCTGAATATATTATTGAACAAGATTATACATCAGGTTATTATTACATAATCATAATTATATGTGACAATAACACATATATGTGTCATTTGTGAATTAAACCAAACAGAAAGTAATAAATGATATGCGGGTCATATGGATCATACTCACGTGGTCAAAAAATTATTCTCTATCATCACTTAAATGTAATTCATTATCACTATCGTCTTCATTTTTTGAATAATTAGAATCAAATTTGCTTTTCAATTCAGATGTAGACCTGGATTCCTCGTCCAATGCAATATCAACCAATTCATTGTCGACATTTTTCAAAGGCTCATAATCTTCATATTGCATGCTTTCATTTATTTCATGACTCACCACTTCATCTTCCTAAAAGGCTTCACTTTCAATTCGTTTGTTTTGTTGATTAGCTTTCATTTCAAATAAGCCCCTCAGTTTTACTTTGCAAACTGCCAACCAATCTTTCTTATCTCGCCTTAGGCTAGGAAACGGAAGATAATACACCTGAATCGCTTGCATGGCCAACACAAAAGGTTCAAAATTAGGAAGTCTTCTTCTTTGATTTATCTCAACCAAGTTGTAGCTGTTTTGCACTTTTGTTCCGATATTAAGCGTTGGATCAAACCATTCGCACTTAAATAGCACACAACGTTTTATTGGCAAGGCGGGGTATTCAATTTCCAATATCTCTGTAATTTTGCCGTAATGATTCATCAATTCACCTTGAATGAAAACTCCACTGTTTGTAGTAGCCTTGTTATGACCATGAGATTGCGTATGATATTTGTAGCCGTTCACGAAATAAACCGGATAAGATTTAACAGTACGCAATGGTCCCTTCGCAACATCAGATATGAAATTATTTTCAATTGTATGCGTCGATGCCTACATAATGTAATTGCATTTCGTCATTTAATCAATTCACGAAATAAAATATATGTCTTACATATATTTGAAGTAAACACTTACATATGTCTTGAACCATAAATAAAAGTGCTTTTCGACTTCCTTATTTATGTCATTTTGTGTTATATGTGGTATAAACTCCTTTAACCATTCCTCATATAAACTGCATCGAACAACAACATAACTTACATATGACATTAATGGTATTAAATAAATATTCACTAACTCAAACAAGTAACACTTACTGCACAAATGGTAAAATTTCTTGGCAATTAGGTACGATATAACCATGTGCAGCCTCTAATTCCTCATCTATCAGCATTCTTCTGGTAGAACGTCCGTGTAATGGCCCAGGATATGTGAAAATAGCTAAATTTCCATCATGCGTACTTGTTTGGCATCCGTCATTATTACGAGGAACCTTGTGGCATCTTGTGCTGACGTGAGGCTCAAAGTAATAAGAACAAAAAGTACTATCTTCTTCAACCAAGTACGCATTGCATATTGAGCCTTCTACTCGTGCTTTATTTTTGACATTTTTTTTTCAAGTGATACAGATACCTACATGGCAATTGTGGGTAGTTAGTAATAACTTAACAAATTAATCGATCGTATGTATATCAAAGATTTAGGTTTACCTTTCGAAGGGATACATCCATCTATGTTGAACGGGTCCTGCCAGTTTGGCCTCATGTGCTAAATGTATCGGTAAATGCTCCATAATGTCAAAGAAGCTCGGAGGAAAAATTCCCTCTAATTTGCAAACTATGACTGCAATTTCATTCTCTAGTTTTTCCATATCAGCCATCTTTATCTCAGACGAAGTCAAGTTTTTGAAAAATATACTTAACTCAGTTATAGCTTCCCAAACTCTCAGCGGCAACAACTTGCAAAAAGCAACTGGCATCAACCTTTGCATGAATATATGACAATCATGGCTTTTCATTCCGAACAATTTATACTTTCTCATGTCAACACACCTTCCTAAATTTGAAACATAACCGTCTGGGAACTTTATGATTCGCAACCATTTGCACAAAACTTCCTTTTGCCTTTTGTCCAAAGTGTAACATGCTTTTGGATACTTGCCCGTTCGTGAATCTCTATTTAATTCACTTCTTTTGCAATATAATTTCAAATCAGCACGTGATTTTGCATTATCTTTGGTCCTCCCTTCAATATTCATTATTGTGTCGAATACATTTTCGAAAATATTTTATTCGATATGCATCACGTCCAAATTATGCCGTATCAAATTTGATTTCCAATAAGGCAAATCCCAGAATATAAAGCGTTTTCTCCAACCAAAGTTTTTAGAAATGCTACTGTTGAGTTCTTCAGCTTCAAGTTCTGTTACTTTCAGCAACCCTAATTCATCAATCTCTTGTAAGATTTGTTCACCCGATCTATTAGGTGGAGGGGGAGCATGAACAACTTTATTCTTAATGAATTTGTGTTTATTTCGTCTAAATGGGTGATTTAAAGGAAGAAATTTCCTGTGATTGTCAAACCATGAGATTTTACACCCATTAGTAAGATAAAAAGCATCTGAGTCATTGCCACAGTAAGGACAAGCTAACTTTCCCGCTGTGCTCCAACTTGATAGCATAGCATATGCAGGGAAATCTCTTACTGTCCACATCAAAGCTGCTCTCATCATAAAATTCTATTTGCATGACACGTCATATGTTAGCACACCGAATTCCCATAATTGCCACAATTCAGAAATCAATGGTTGTAGAAATACATCAATTTTCTGCTTTGGATTCTTTGGGCTCGGCACAATTGCTGTTAAAAACATGTAAGCCTCATTCATACACATCCATGGAGGCAAATTATAAGGGACTATTATTATTGGCCATGATGAATATTGTTGTCCTGATTGCCCAAAAGGCTGAAAACCATCAGTGCTTAGACCCAATCTAACATTTTGACTATCAGCAGTGAAGTCGGGGTGAATGTCATTAAAATGCTTCCATGCAGCTGCGTCTGATGGATGGCTCATTACTCCATTTGCCTATTCATGTTCACCATGCCATCATATGTGGTATGCAGTAACATCGGATGAATACAGCTGCTGAAGTCTTGGAGTAGTAGGAAAGTAATACATCCGTTTCCATGGTATTATTTTTTTCTCCCTATTACCACTAATCGGCTTGAACCTTGGTTGATTATAAAATTTGCAATCCATTAAATCCACATCATCTCCCCAATAGATCATACATCAGAGTCGACAGCAATCAATTTTTTCTATAGGCAAACCCAGACCCCGAAGCAACTTCTTCATTTTATAAAAACTTTCAACCATTTGATTGTCCGATGGCAACGATTCATTGTACCAAGCCAGGATTTCATTTAAACTCCGATAAAAAATATGACCTTCAGATTTAATGTTTAATATTCGAGCTACGGAGCTTAATTGTGTCATACTATCACATCCTTGCCATAATTCCTGGTCAACAGCATTAAGTAAGTTGAAAAAATTTTTGGCTATTGGGTTGGGTTCCTCTTCTTCATTCCCACAAAAATTGGGTTGAAATGTATTTCCCGCTGCATCATAAACCATTTGGGCATAAGGATTTTTAGGTGCATTCACATTGCTTGCCATCAAATTCCCCCCCCCCCCCCCCCCCCAATGCAACTTAGATTCAACCATCTCTGGTCCAAATTTTGAATAGCTTTCAGATTCAACTATATTCGGCCTAAATTCTGAACTTTTGGACGTGCTACATATTATTGGCTCTCTATGTCTTGTCCATTCAAAATAATTGGGCATAAATCCCTTCTTCAGCAAATGTAGATGCACCTCATCCGTAGGAAGATAACACCTATGTTTACACTTTTTATATGGACATCTAATTTTCAAACCGTCCATATATGCAGGCTGAGAGCTTGCATACTCAATGAAATATTGAACGCCTTCGGCAAACTCAAGATTAATGTAACCATCAGGCATTAGTCTTCTATACATCCAACTTCTATCTAAATTATTCATTATTGTTAAACTGTAGTGCAACAATAAAAAATATATAATTAGTACCAAAGTATTCCAATTCTCATAATTAAATTCAATTCTATTATATATTCTATTTCTTCAAATTAATTCATAATTAGTTATGCAATAAGTTCTCACATCTAATCCACTATTACAAAATTTTATACATAATAACAAGTATAAATCAAAAGAGATACACATAACAATATAAATTATCAACATAATAAAAATTATGTCAGCATTTCTATGCACAACACATAATATAAACATGATTACAATACATACATAATAATCTCATACACATATGTATATTTATTATTATCAAATTCACTTTGATATCGAAAAACTGACCTTTCGTCAAGATACTAGTCGGTCAGGGAGGGTTCAGGGGATCGAAAAGACGCGCGCTACGAAACTGATCAGCGGTCAATACCGGTAACGGCGGGGTATATAAAACAAGATATATAATTTCATTTAAAAAAAATTACATTTACGCTGACAACTATATATAATTGAATTCATACATGACAAATTAAATTGCTTACGTATATTACAATGCGTAAAATTCTGTGGAAAAACGGGCAGAGTTTCCCTTATACGGGTCCTTATCCCCCTGTTAAACAATAGCAAATTTTACACTTCTATAAAATATCCACACATCTCAACTCCTCCAATAAACCAGTACAATATCAAATTTCCCCTTCCATCTTCAAATTAACATTCGAGTAAAAAGGATAAATTTACTAACAGTTGTGAATTTAATCTTTTAAGTCATACAACTACAACATGTGTAATTAAAATTAATTATAATCAACTTAAAACATGGTCATTACAGTCAACACAGTCAAATTACAACATGGTCATCAAATGTATATACACAGAACAATAAATATTAACACAAATAAAATTTCAAATTAAAAAAACTTATTACAATTTTAATACATAACGAGCTTAATTATCTCGAGTGTGGCAACCGGTTACAAGCTAAGATTTCGCGCACAGGACAACTAATTGCGAAATCGATTACGGCGGATGCGCTATAGACACCAGGTCCTGAGGCAGCTCAGATCGAAGTTACCCAGTGATGAAAATAATGCCTGTTCACAGGCAAAAGACAAATGGAAGTAATGGTTCCTCGAAAAAAATATTTTTTCATTTTTTATTTAAAAAAAAAGTGTATTTTGGGGGCCCTGTGTAGTAAGGCCCATCTCCCTTGGGTGAGATGTAGCCTCACTGCTTGAGGCCCATCCTTCTGCTGAGAGGTGGCCTCATGTGTGCTCCTCTCCTTCAGTGTCTCTTCTCCATGATTTCAGGGGATTTGGTTTGAAAAAGGTGCGTTTATGTTTGAATTTGGTAAGGAAATGAACTAATCTTGTCAAATAACATTTAAAGAGTTGAAAAACTGAGCTGAGGAAAGGGGAAATTATTGGAGAACAGAGAGAAAAAAATGAGAGAGAAAATACACAGAGAGACAAACTTAGAAAAAAGGGGAGAGGTGAAAGCTAAAAAAAAAGATCTTGGGATGGTTTAAGAATAAAAAGAAAGAAGTTTTTAGTATTTTGAAAATCCATCTTTTTGATTTTCTTGAACGTAACCTCCTTTGAAAAGGCCTTTCGAGTTGCAGTTTTAACTTCACTTTCAAGAAAAAGCAACGAGGAAATCAGAAGCTTCATTTGCAGATCAAAGATCGAGTATTTGAGGGTAAATACTCACCAGCCACTTTTTTTTTATTTTATTTTATTTCTCTTTTCTTCTTTTTCTTTCTTACTGCATACTTCTTCTTTGTTTTGTTGAACCAGCGAGTTTTTGTTCATAGTATATATTGTACATATTGTATATGTTGTATATGTTTCTTGTTTGATTTTCTTAACTTGTTGATCGTATGTTTATTGCGGTTATAAATATATAAGTATGTTAGTTGTCTTATTATACGTGTTTTGATGGCATATTGTTACATTCAATAGTCTGTTATTAATACTCTGGTTGTCCCTGTTTTGTGTTTGTCTGATCGGGTTGTGCCTTCGTTTGTGCTCATGTCGTGTTTTTTTGATCGAGTTGAGTTTTCTGTCCTTGTTAATTTGTTCGTCAGTTACTCTGCTCCTTTTCTGGTCAGATCGTGGCTTCTTCATCAGAGCCATCCTCCTCATCTGACTCGTGTCCATGCTACACGAGTCGTGCGTTTATTTTCCCTCGGTGTCGTGTCGTCATGTTGGTAGTTGTGTTCTGCTTCCCCCCGTTTTGTCACGACTCGTGTCCCTATTGCATGAGTCGTGCATTTGTTTCTCTCTGTGTCCGATCGAGCAATGTTTGACCTGAATGGATTGTTCTTTGCGTCTGAGGTTTCCCGATCGGATAATATTCTCATTTTGTTTCGACTGGTTTTGGTTTATTTCCTTTTGTCCGATCGAGTCATTTCTCTTTGTCCGTGTCGTGATCCTCCTTCACGTGTCGTGGTTGTCTTTCTTCATTCGAGTCACGCTTGTTTTTTCTTCGTTTGGATTGCGCGTCTTCGCTTCTGGCCGTAGCCTTCACGACTCGTGCATCACTTGCACGAGTCGTGAAGGATGTGCATGACTCGTGCAAGTGTGCACGAGTCGTGCACTAATGCTTCTCTTTTTCCTCTTTGCATTTCTTTTTTTTTTTTGCATTGTATTTTCATCAACTTTGAGCCACTTTTTGTCCTTTAGTCTAGCTAATCACGTGAGATGTTAGTTTATTCATTTGAGTTTTCATTCTTTATGGTTTTTTTTGTTTTTCACGTGATTCTTTTCTTTATTTACTTTAAGTTTTCATCTCTTATAGCTATTTTGTCCTCTTTTGATTTGTTATTTTACATTATTTTATTTTATTATTATTGTTTATCTAGCCTAATTATTATTAATATTTCATATTAATATATTTTCAAAGGTTATTATTATTATTATTTTATTAATATATCTTTTAGTATTGTTGTCATCTTTCTTATTATTATTATTATTATTATTATTATTATTATTATTATTATTATTATGCTAGCATGATTTATTTTTAATCTATCTCACATGTAAATTTTTTGCATATTAAATTGACATGTCTAATTTAACCTATTTTATCTCATACACATTTGTTAATTATTTTTGCATGTTCTCTAGCTTTATATTTATTTGATTAATTTTTCAAATTATTACTAATATTTTTAATGTCATTTTTTGTTGTTTTGTTGTCTTGAAAATTATTTATCTTCGCGAGTTGCATTCGTGCTCGGGTCGGAGGACCGGGAAATTAAAGACCATCCAATTTAGAGTTTGCATTTTAAATTTTGTATTTTCTTTTTTTACATTATTTTTATGTGTTGTATGTAAAATGTATTTCTTATTATCCGCCATATAGAAAATCATGTTTTTCTAATAATTAATAATTTGGTTTTTATTAATAAAATGGACCAATGTCCTATTTTAACCAATAAAATCTCACCTTCAAAATGGAGAACTAGTTTTCATAAAATGGGATCACTCATCCCGATTTTTTCTAAATAATATCCTAAAAATAGTTCTTCAATTTTTTCTAAATAATAAAAAGGAACCAATGTTCCTAAAATTTAATGAATGACCCGATTTATGTATGTTGCATTTTAATTTTTTTTATGCGTTTATTTATTTGCTTGTTTATATTTTTTATTATTTATTTTGGGGATTGTTCTTTCCCATTTTCTTTTATTTCTATTATTCATTTTGGGGCATTGTTCTGTCCCATTCGTTTTATTTTATTTTGTAATTTATTTATTTACTATTTTATTTATCGCTTTTTCTATGTGAATGAATGCGCTTTAATTTATTGTATTACCGCGTGGGATGAGAGGTGGAATTTGGATTTCTTAAAAACTCATTTATAAAACTTAAGTCATTAATAAGAGTGAAGTTCCAAACACCTTCTCTGGTTTAGACCAATAGAGGTTAGAGACCTTTCCTAATTTTTTGTAAATTGGGTGGCGACTCCAAAATACCTCAAAAGGTGCCTAAAGGTGTTATGGGACTAGATGATCCTTTCCAATATTCTATTGGAAGAGAGGTGTCCAAAATGTCTCGCGATGCCCAAGATCAAAAGACGGGAACCAATCCATCGAATCCTAAAAGCGGATTCAAAGAGGGACTTTGCTAGGTTCGACGTGCGTTACATATGCGTACATGCAATAATAAATATAATATAAGTAATAAATCTTAACTATTGGTATAACAACATACGTAATACACCCTTAAAATAATTTAAGCATAATACAAATTTATAAAAGACTTATTATAACAAATAGCAATTACAACACATTATACACAATACAAACACAATGCAAACAATATACTAAAAATAAGGGGTTTAAGACATATACATATAGAGACACATAGTTAAATCAATAGAACATATAATTTTTACAAACATGACATAAGCCAAAAAATATAAACTATATCAACATAATAGAAATCATAAATATTGATATATACACCAAAATACCAACATAATATATTAACATAAATTCAATATATTAACACAAATTTAATATACGTACCAACATTATATATGTCACAAATTTAATAGCAAAATTAAATATTAACAATATGACACAATTTAAAAAAAATATATGAATATAACAAATAATTTAATACAATATAATATATACACACACAACATATGCATTCACCCAAATTTGCAACAAAAATAAACATGATATCAACATAATAAAAATTACAATTTTAAACATGTTAAACCAATTTGTATGATTTTGTTGGTGTGAATGTGATCCCATCATATTTATTTATAGCTTCTGATAGTTTAATCTCTGCAACTAATTAAACATTTATCTTTTTTTTAAAGAAATTAAACATATACCTAGCTTCAAGAACTCAAATAGGTATAAGATATATATAAAACATTGCTAGCAGTATAAATTAATTCAACAACAACAATAATAATATTTCAAAATAAAATGACATTAATTAAAAAAATAATTAAATTAGCAAATTGAAAGGAACAACACAACCATAATGTGGAAAAAGAAAAATTGATTAAAGATGAACAAAAACTAAATAAAATTAAAATAATAAAAAAAAATACAGAAAAATTAAATTTGACTTACCCTTGAAGAACCCACCGAAAATCTGCTCTCGTTCCTTCGGCAAGAGGCGGCACACCGGCGGAGGTTGGCAGCAGAAAAGGAGGTAGTCCAAGGTCAGAGCGGATTCGCGCATTGGTGGGATGAAATGGGGTGGATTCGCCAGCGAACGGACGAAGACTGCTGAACGGTCGTGGGGATCGACGAACAGGGCGACGCCGGCGCAAGGATAATGGGGGTGAGAGGGTGGCTGCCCAGATTGAGAAAGGGGAGGAGAAGAGGGAGAGGAAGAAGAAAGAAAGAAAATGTTCCTATTATTCCCGCGAATTAGAGACGAAATTTTAAATTCGTCGCTAATTAGCGACGGAAAACATTTTTCGTCTCTATTTAGAGACGGAATAAGCATTCCGTCTCTATATTTAGAGACGAAATCTTAATTCCGTCTCTATTTAGAGACGAAAATTAATTTTCGTCTCTAAATAAAGAAAAAAATTACATTCCGTCTCTATTTAGAGATGGAATTAAGATTCCGTCTCTAATTATAGAGACGGAATTATCCGTCTCTATAATTAGAGACGGAATGCTAATTCCATCTCTGAATAGAGACAGAAGATATTTTCTGTCTCTAAATAGAGATGGACTTCTATTATCGTCTTTAAATAGAGACAAAAATTTCATTCCGTCTCTATTTATAGAGACGGCAACGCGTTACCGTCTTTATAAATGGTGGGAACTCAATCCCGCCATTTTTAGCGACCGAATTGAAATTGCATCGCTAATGGTAAGCATTTGGGACCGAATTTAGAGATGGGTTGCTTTTTCGTCTCTATTTAGAGACGAAATTTTTTCCGTCTCTAAAATTCCGTCTCTATTTAACAGTTTTCTTGTAGTGGTGCCTCAACGAACATTCTCTTCAATAGTTCAAAACTTGCCTGACACTTATCCGACCATTCGAACTTAATTCCTTTCGAAAGCAATCTAGTCAATGGAGAGGTAATCACTGAAAATCCCTTCACAAATCGCTTATAGTACCCAGCTAATCCCAAGAAACTTCGGATCTCAGGCACATTTCTGGGCATCTTCCAATTCGCAATTGCTTCTATTTTAGATTGATCCACTTTTACACCCTCAGAAGACACAACATGCCCCAAAAACTCGCTTTTAGGGTATTTAAAAGAGGTTCATGGAACTTGTAAAGGTTACAAGGGCATCTATTTTGGGCAATAAGGAGGTGTTTTGGAGTCACCACCCAATAAAACATTGGAAAAGGTCGTCTAGCCTCACTTAGCCTATAAGACAACGCATGTGTGTCTATTTTGGGCAATCAGAGATATTTTGGAATCGTCCTTTCAACATAACATTGAAAAGATTCATATAATCTTGTAAAGCCTAAGACGATATATATAAGTCTATTTTGGGCAAGCCAGATTTGGAGTCCCCACCCCAATAAAGAATTGGGATGGTTCGTCTAACCTCATGGAGCCTAAGACAATGCAACTTGGGCCTATTTTGGGCAGCAAGAGATATTTTGGAATTCGCTTTCCAATAGAACATTGGAAAGGTTCATCTAACCTCGTTGAGTCTAAGACCAGAGATGTAACACCCCCATCGTCACCACTGTTGGAAGGGCGCCGACGGGCGTGCTACCCGACGTTCACTCACATACATGCACACATACACTATGCGGAAGCATACATTCATACAAAAACACGGGTAAATTAAAAACTTACCTTGCGGGCACAAACTGATCATGCAATAACTCACACACACGCAGGCACTAAGCGGAAGCAAAAAGCGAATAATAATACAAAGGAATAACTAATAAATATAATAACGTTTACATATCCCAATAAAATCTCCAGATCATTATGTAATTAATTACATATATGATAATACATAAATACAAATGCTGAAATACAGAAGCTGAACAAAAATACAAAACTTCTAACTCCTATATGGCCGACCTTGCAGATGCGCGACTAGAACAGAACCAAACCTGCCACCTGCACGGGAAGAGAACCCGTGCTAAGCGATAAACGCCTAGTGGGGAAAACACACAAGCAATATGGACGACCATTCACAATGGTCGTCAAGGCATAACACATTCACAAAGGCAAAAACGGACATTCATAACACACATATAATCAGGCTTGCATAGAAAGGCATTCCGTCACAAACTCACATTCATATTCATATACTTATGTCGAAAATAAGCCGAAGCAGACAAAACACCATAACTACATACAATTTCACATGCATATACTTACCAGGGTATCAGACATCAACACCTTACCATTCATAGTGGCATGACATTTAAACGTGCAATTATCATGCCCAAATACACATACATTATCTAAAAACCCATTCACATGTTATAAGATTACCATGCTATACTGCACACAATTATTATACCAAGAACACGAGCTAATTAAACCTACTTTCTGTCATGTCATACTACCCACACTAGCCGAACCCAAGGACATACGTCAAAACACCACACTTCCATTGCAAGACTCTTTCACATATAATATCATGCCATACTCATAGACACATGACAACACGCCGAAGATACTACAACAGTAGAGACCAAAGGAACATATAGCAAAATATTACATTCAGAGCATACACAAGCTCGAGATCAGATTCTTAAACACTTTAACTTGCCTCATCATCCTCCATTAATGCATATATACTTACCGAAGCCGATCCACAGACATTGTACCCCAGATAATACATATGTAATCATTCAATAGTCCAGATTGCCTTATCATGCATACTAATTCACATACTACCATAATAATTAACAGTACAGAATCACACTCATATCCATACTAATTAACCATATCAATCCGTAATTTAAGCTCACATTCGTACACATATTATTTCGTATGCTTATAGCCTAACTAGTCGGATTCACGTTCTAATAATAATAACATGATAACATATACTCATGGCATTTGAAAGATTATGGTCACAATTATGCACGTTTTAATTTTAGTACTTATATCTATAACTGATAGTATACAAATACATTCACCATATGATATACATATATGTATACAGATAAATATGCTCAATTCACCTGTTTAAGTCACATTCAACCCATTTAGAGTTTCATAATCACATTTGATTAAATAACTGATTCACATGTCCAGAATTATACTCATTCGAATATCACAATCTCCTGTTCATATCAGACAAAACAATTAAAATACCTGCTGACTCAAAATAGTGGATAACGAGTAAACGGACAGTACTTTACGGGTACGAGCCGATACGGACAGTACTTTACGGGTACGAGCCGAGAAAACCAATTTTTACTTTTTCCTTTTTAACTTTCACAAAACATTTACAAAGGGGATCTTAAACAAGATCCTATCACATAAGGGTTCGCGAGGAACCAAATAGGGACCTGATCGGGCTCCAAACATTCAAAGGGCACTGCAGCTAAGAGACTCTACTAGGCATGCCTAACTATCCACTAGACTGACTTTCGCAGGTCATACATAAGCGACAGCACGTTTCAAGTCACATGTCAAAGTTCATCATGCACAATACCGAGTATCATAGGCATATAAATAAGGTCACACTATCCACGTGCATCATCCAAGTCATGTGTCGATTAGTAAAATGTATATATATATATATACACACACACAAGTATATTATCATGCATAATTCGAAGTCAAAAAGAAAAACACATATGTTCATAATATCAATCATACCTCATACAATTCATATTATGAAGCATGCAATATAATTCAATCAACACACTTTAGCACTATTCAATATCCTAAAACATATCAGCATTAATTGCGGGACCATATTATGCCAATACTTCACGACGCATAATCTTAATCATGGAGTGATACAAAATACACCTCATTTGAAGAGATCGAGGTATTACTCATATAAAGGCATATAAAAGCTTGGCATGAATCATACAGTAGTGTAAGTCCATTCGGAAGAAATACAAAATTCATTTTTAAGTTAAAACCGGGAAATTTCAGAAAAATAGGCCGAACGGTGTGACCCACGAGGTTGGCCGGTCACGAGTCGTGACTGGCATCACAACTCGTGACTGGCCTCCTCCACAAGGCTGGTCACGAGACGTGACTAGGAGTCACGCCTCGTGACTGGCTTCTGGTCATTTGCTGGTCACGAGTCGTGACTGGATGTCACGTCTCGTGACTGGCTTCATTCTTCAGTTGGTCACGGGTCGTGACTTGCCCTCTCTTCCTGGCTGGTCACGAGACGTGACTGGGAGTCACGCCTCATGACTGCCTTCTTCTTTTTGGCTGGTCACGGGTCGTGACTTGGAGTCATCACCCGTGACTGCCTTCTCTGGTCGGTCACGAGTCGTGACTGAGAGTCACGCCTCATGACTGGCCTCCGCTTGGCCGGTCACGAGTTGTGACTGGCAGTCACCACTCGTGACTGGCCTCTCTGGCTGGTCACGAGTCGTGACTGGGAGTCATGCCTCGTGACTGGCCTCTCTCTTGGCTAGTCACGCGACAAACACAATCTGGAAATGGGAAATTCAACAGTAATGCGATTTTCCATTTCCAGAATTTCCCAGAACACAGAAATCAATTCCAAAATTGAATCAAAACCATACCAATCTATTCTTACCTTCCAGAAGATATCACATACAGTATAAACAACATAAATGCAACTCAATTCAGAAATTAAACAACCAAATCAAGGATAAATGCATTGAAGTTTCTCAAGAACATAAACCCTAAATTAAAGTAAACTCAAATCAAGCACAATCCACAAACAATAATCCCAAACCTGAAATCTTTAGCTTCAAACCCACACTTCAAACTTCAATCCTCCATCCTCTCCTTGCCCTAAAGCTTCCTCTTGCAATCCAAAGCTTGCACAAACCAAAATTCACAAATTACTCTTCCAAAAACCCTAACTCAAAAATAGCAAAACCAGGAGAAGAGGAAGAAGAAGAACATGCAGGAAACCCTAACCCAACTCACCTCTTCAAGAAATCTTCAAGCTCTACCAAGACACCAATTCACACACAGTAAAGGAAGGGAGAACAAGAAACGGGAAAGGAAAAGAAAGAAAAGCAAGGAAGAGGAGAGGAGAGAGCAGAACGTGATCTGCTCCTCTCTCTCATTCTTTTTCTTTTTCTTCTTTTCCCACTAATTGCCCACCTGCCAAGACACATGGCAGCCTCCTATTGGCTCCAACCAAAATATCTTGCTTTATAACTCTTTAATCCTTTAACAAATTTGCACTTTACTCACTTGCATAATTATTTCCTTACAAACTTTAATTATCCTTTCAATTAGTCCTTATCATCCAAATTCCACATGCACAAATTACCGAAATATCCATCACTTATTCGACTTAACTTGCCAAATCCGACTAGGCCCGATTTGGGATGTGACAACTCTTCCCTCCTAAAAGAATTTCGTCCTCGAAATTCGCTTACACCGGAAAGAATTCCCAACACTACACCCCAAGATCTCATCAAACTCATGCACCTCCACTTTCAAACTACTCACTTGTTTATACTCATCGCCATCGCTATACTCTTACATCACTTTCTTATATTCCAATCAATCATAAATACCTTGATAATCATTACTCAACTGCACATCAGAAATCAAAACACAACACTTTCACATATAAACCATTTAACTTTCACTGATAGCTACACAAATCCTTCAATACATCAAAGATGTCTGTCATACTGGCTGTTTCCCTAAATGATACTTCTGTTAAACTCCAAAATCATCTTACATTCACCTATATAAGATTCTGAGATACTCTGTGTACACCCTGTCAGCTTTCCCTCAATCAAAACGCATATGCAAATGCTTCTCATGTATGGTCAAAGGGATGATGATGCAATGAGAATGCGATGTCTCATGTATGCAGAGTGATGCAGAAGAAATGCAATTGATGCTATAATGATGCACTTTGTCCCATCCCCATGATTCAATCTGCTTTTTATTCAAATACTTTTTTTTTTCTGGAGATAGCTGACAAGTATACAGAGTATTTACCAAAACCTTACAGAATCCAAATATCCTTCTATCTCAAAACACCAAAATAAACTTTACTCGAACATACCAAAACAACTTACCGGAAGGCTCTGCAAACTTTGTCACTTCACCGCGGTGTGCAACAAACCCAAAGGTACACGGGTGGCTCTAAGCAATTCCTCTATATCCTTTCTAGCTTGCCAAATTAGATTTTTACTCATCTCGGGGCAGTCAACCTACCCCAAAAATCCGAATCAACCCATGCACTAACGTCCTATCATCGGGAGTAGGACTAGAATCTTCGACCAAAGGATACTCAGAAACACTCTGATCAGCACTAACTGAGTTCACACTTTCCGTTGTCTCGCCCACATTCTCACTAGGATCAGACTCCATCTAGACACGACACAAAATAAGACGCATCTGCATTAGGCCACGACACGAAACCGACACTCATGCAAAAACTCAACACATAACAAACAACACACCCAGAATCATCAAACCTTTGCTCTGATACCACTAACTGTAACACCCCCATCGTCACCCCTGTTGGAAGGGCACCGACGGGCGCGCTACCCGACGCTCACTCACATACATGCACATATACACTATGCGGAAGCATACATTCATACAAAAACATGGGTAAATTAAAAACTTACCTTGCGGGCACAAACTGATCATGCAATAACACACACACACGCAGGCACTAAGCGAAAGCAAAAAGTGAATAATAATACAAAGGAATAACTAATAAATATAATAACGTTTACATATCCCAATAAAATCTCCAGATCATTACGTAATTAATTACATATACGATAATACAGAAATACAAATGCTAAAATACAGAAGCTGAACAAAAATACAAAACTTCTAACTCCTATGTGGCCGACCTTGCAGATGCGCGACTAGAACAGAACCAAACCTGCCACCTGCACGGGAAGAGAACCCGTGCTAAGTGATAAACGCCTAGTGGGGAAAACACACAAGCAATATGGACGACCATTCACAATGGTCGTCAAGGCATAACACATTCACAAAGGCAAAAACGGACATTCATAACACACATATAATCAGGCTTGCATAGAAAGGCATTCCGTCACAAACTCACATTCATATTCATATACTTATGTCCAAAATAAGCCGAAGCAGACAAAACACCATACACGATACAAGTATCATCATGCCGAACTACATACAATTTCATATGCATATACTTACCAGGGTATCAGACATCAGCACCTTACCATTCATAGTGGCATGACATTTAAAAGTGCAATTATCATGCCTAAATACTCATACATTATCTAAAAACCCATTCAGGTGTTATAAGATTACCATGCTATACTGCACACAATTATTATACCAAGAACACGAGCTAATTAAACCTACTTTCTGTCATGTCATACTACCCACACTAGCTGAACCCAAGGAAATACGTCAAAACACCACACTTCCATTGCAAGACTCTTTCACATATAATATCATGCCATACTCATAGACACATGACAACACGCAGAAGATACTACAACAGTAGAGACCAAAGGAACATATAGCAAAATATTACATTTAGAGCATACCCAAGCTCAAGATCAGATTCTTAAACACTTTAACTTGCCTCATCATCCTCCATTAATGCACATATACTTACCGAAGCCGATCCACATACATTGTACCCCAGATAATACATATGTAATCATTCAATAGTCCAGATTGCCTTATCATGCATACTAATTCACATGCTACCATAATAATTAACAGTACAGAATCACACTCATATCCATACTAATTAACCATATCAATCCGTAATTTAAGCTCACATTCGTACACATATTATTTCGTATGCTTATAGCCTAACTAGTCGGATTCACGTTCTAATAATAATAACATGATAACATATACTCATGGCATTTGAAAGATTATGGTCATAGTTATGCACGTTTTAATTCCAGTACTTATATCTATAACTGATAGCATACAAATACATTCACCATATGATATACATATATGTATACAGATAAATATGCTCAATTCACCTGTTTAAGTCACATTCAACCCATTCAGAGTTTCATAATCACATTTGATTAAATAACTGATTCACATGTCCAGAATTATACTCATTCGAATATCACAATCTCCTGTTCATATCAGACAAAACAATTAGAATACCTGCTGACTCAAAATAGTGGATAACGAGTATACGGACAGTACTTTACGGGTACGAGCCGATACGGACAGTACTTTACGGGTACGAGCCGAGAAAACTAGTTTTTACTTTTTCCTTTTTAACTTTCACAAAACATTTACAAAGGGGATCTTAAACAAGATCCTATCACATAAGGGTTCGCGAGGAACCAAATAGGGACCTGATCGGGCTCCAAACATTCAAAGGGCGCTGCAGCTAAGAGACTCTATTAGGCATGCCTAACTATCCACTAGACTGACTTTCGCAGGTCATACATAAGCGACAGCACGTTTCAAGTCACATGTCAAAGTTCATCATGCACAATACCGAGTATCATAGGCATATAAATAAGGTCACACTATCCACGTGCATCATCCAAGTCACGTGTCGATTAATAAAATGTATATATATATATATATACACACACACACACACACAAGTATATTATCATGCATAATCCGGAGTCAAAAAGACAAACACATATGTTCATAATATCAATCATACCTCATACAATTCATATTATGAAGCATGCAATATAATTCAATCAACACACTTTAGCACTATTCAATATCCTAAAACATATCAGCATTAATTGCAGGACCATATTATGCCAATACTTCACGATGTATAATCTTAATCATGGAGTGATACAAAATACACCTCATTTGAAGAGATCGAGGTATTACTCATATAAAGGCATATAAAAGCATGGCGTGAATCATACAGTAGTGTAAGTCCATTCGGAAGAAATACGAAATTCATTTTTGAGTTAAAACCGGGAAATTTCAGAAAAATAGGCCGAACGGTGTGACCCACGAGGTTGGCCGGTCACGAGTCGTGACTGGCATCACAACTCGTGACTGGCCTCCTCCACAAGGCTGGTCACGAGACGTGACTGGGAGTCACGCCTCCTGACTGGCTTCTGGTCATTTGCTGGTCACGAGTCGTGACTGGATGTCACGTCTCGTGACTGGCTTCATTCTTTAGCTGGTCACGGGTCGTGACTTGCCCTCTCTTCCTGGCTGGTCACGAGACGTGATTGGGAGTCACGCCTCATGACTGCCTTCTTCTTTGTGGCTGGTCACGGGTCGTGACTTGGAGTCATCACCTGTGACTGCCTTCTCTGGCCGGTCACGAGTCGTGACTGAGAGTCACGCCTCGTGACTGGCCTCCGCTTGGCCGGTCACGAGTCGTGACTGAGAGTCACGCCTCGTGACTGGCCTCCACTTGGCCGGTCACGAGTTGTGACTGGCAGTCACCACTCGTGACTGGCCTCTCTGGCTGGTCACGAGTCGTGACTGGGAGTCACGCCTCGTGACTGGCCTCTCTCTTGGCTAGTCACGCGACAAACGCAATCTGGAAATGGGAAATTCAACAGTAACGCAATTTTCCATTTCCAGAATTTCCCAGAACACAGAAATCAATTCCAAAATTGAATTAAAACCATACCAATCTATTCTTACCTTCCAGAAGATGTCACATACAGTATAAACAACATAAATGCAACTCAATTCAGAAATTAAACAACCAAATCAAGGATAAATGCATTTAAGTTTATCAAGAACATAAACCCTAAATTACAGTAAACTCAAATCAAGCACAATCCACAAACAATAATCCCAAACCTGAAATCTTTAGCTTCAAACCCACACTTCAAACTTCAATCCTCTATCCTCTCCTTACCCTAAAGCTTCCTCTTGCAAACCAAAGCTTGCACAAACCAAAATTTACAAATTACTCTTCCAAAAACCCTAACTCAAAAATAGCAAGACCAGGAGAAGAGGAAGAAGAAGAACATGAAGGAAACCCTAACCCAACTCACCTCTTCAAGAAATCTTCAAGCTCTACCAAGACACCAATTCACACACAGTAAGGGAAGGGAGAACAAGAAACGGGAAAGGAAAAGAAAGAAAAGCAAGGAAGAGGAGAGGAGAGAGCAGAACGTGATTTGCTCCTCTCTCTCATTCTTTTTCTTTTTCTTCTTTTCCCACTAATTGCCCACCTGCCAAGACACATGGCAGCCTCCTATTGGCTCCAACCAAAATATCTTGCTTTATAACTCTTTAATCCTTTAACAAATTTGCACTTTACTCACTTGCATAATTATTTCCTTACAAACTTTAATTATCCTTTCAATTAGGTCCTTATCATCTAAATTCCACATGCACAAATTACCGAAATATCTAACACTTATTCGACTTAACTTGCCAAATCCGACTAGGCCCGATTTGGGATGTGACAAGAGATGGTTCGGGACTTTCCATTTATTCATACCTTGATTAAATTATTATTAAGTTTTGAATTTAATCTTTCATCCCATTTTCTCATTCAGTTCAATGAAATAATTAAAATATCAGATCAATCATATAATGAAAGCCTTAAATAAAGCAAGCTCAAAATAAAGTAAATCAAAAACACAATAGCTTACAAAAAACTAGGGGCGGAATACAACCTCTATTGTAAATGAGCAAAAAAAAAAAGGAAACACACACAAAGCAGGATAATGGATTAAGGATGACGACATTGGTCTTCGCATGCATATTTAGAGAAAAATAATGTTTAAAATATCTATTTTGTTTGAACAAAAAATCAAGACATTGGTCCTATTTTATTTAGGAAAAGCCCATTTTATTTGTACAAATGCTTAGCCATTTTTATATTAGCGGGGTAAAAATAATAATTACATTAAAAATGGAACTTAAAATAAAAGAAAATGAGATAAAGGAATGGACTCGAGTAGTGTCCTCAAATCATCTCGGTGTTCTCCATTTTAAACACCCCAAATCCAAGAAGAAACAGTTAAACGCACAAAAAAGAACATGTTAGTAGGATAATGAAACCATAAAATAGACATGATAAAAAAAACTATAAAAATTTCATTATGAAAAATAAGGAGAAAATAAGAATAAAAAGAGAAGAGAAAGAAAATAAAGAAAATGAAGGAGAAAGGCCCAGGGACGACTTACATCACATGAGCGACGGCCGTCCTTGGGCGGATCGACGGGTGGAGGTGAAATTTCGTGATGGCCGTCGGTGGATGCTCTGTCCGTCAGTCACCCCTGACTTAAAAAAGGACAAAATTCCTGATTAAAATCCGATTTTTGTTATTAAAATTACCTTTTCACGTGATTAGGAACCAGTAAATGAATATGAAATGAAAATTGAATTAGAGATTGGTCCAAAATATTTACCCTCGGAATATTACCTTCTGAAGGAAAATGTTGCAAGATTTCTGCCCCTTGAATTCTACAAGGATTGATCCGCAATGTGCAACTTCGGGAGATTTTTACCGCAAAATTGTATTTTTAAAATCGGATCAAGAAAAGAAAATTATATTTTTCCTTCTTGAAGTTTTATAGCAATTATAAATGCTAAAAAAGGATAAACTGATTAAGAATAAATTGATTTTGTTTTCTCGGATTCAGCTTAATTTTTAAAGAGATTTGATGAAAAATTCTTGATGAAAAAATGAGGAAAAAACTTTTCTTGAAATTTTAATAAGAAATCTTCAATTTTTGATGAAAGTTGGTAACCCTGAATAATGATCCTCAACCCCCTATTTATAGGTTAAGGAAAACAATTCAAATAAATTTAAATTTTAAATTTGAATTTGAAAGAGATTTATGAAATTAGAATCAAAACCAAATAATTCTCAAAATATTTCCAAAATCAAATCCAAAATTTGAAAATATTTGAAAAGATTTGAAGAATATTTCAAAATCTAGGAAAGGATTTGGAAATCCAAGGAAAATATGGGAGAATCCTGTGAAATAGCAGCTCAGATCTTCGACCGACGGGTGTTGCTTGATGTCCGACGGGCATCGGTCACAGGACACACCTATCCTATAGAGCGGCGGGCTACCTCGCGAGAGACAGGTGATGAGGGCCCAGTCGTTGCTCGTGAGGGGCAGGCGCCTCTCGCACGAGCGATGGGCGTCGCTCAGCGTGAGAGACGGGCCCTCACTCGTGAGCGACAGTCATCGCTAACCGTGAGAGACAGGCCCTCGCACGTGAGCGACGGGCGTCGCTCACGCGAGAGACAGATCCATCCCGAGCGAGCGACAGGCGCTGCTCTCGTGAGGGAAGGCCATCCTTCGGAATGAGCGACGGGCTTCTCTCTTGACCTAGGAGTCTCCCATCGGTTAACCAAAATAAAAAAATTTCTTTGGTAAACTCCTCCTAACGTAAGGAAAAATTCGATCCTTGTGAATTCAAAGGGCGAAAGCTCGTAACTTTCGTCCATTTTCCTAGAAACTGGCATTGATATCTTCATCGGGTAACTCTAATTTGGACTGCCTCAGGACCCGATGTCTACAGGTGCCTTAGACACAGGTGCTGTACCAGGCACGATGTAAATAGACAACTCTACTTCCCTTATTGGTGGTACACCAGCCAACTCTTCCGGGAACACATCAGGAAATTCCCTTACTATAGGTATATCCTGAATTCTCACTTGCTCTCTTTTTGAGTCTAACACAAGAGCCAAGAAAGCCTCACATCCCTTCCTCAAACAACGATAGGCTTGCATTGCCGAGAACACATTCACTAAGGAATTAGAACATATACCTCTCACAATCACTTTGATCTGCATTAATCAACACAACTATTTTCTTCCTACAATCAACTATAGCTCGTTGCTTAGTCAGCCAATCCATACCCAGAATTAAATCAAACTCATCAAAAGGCAACTCAATAAGATCTACAGGAAACACATGAACTTGAACCATTAGAGGGCAATCTCTATGTACTTTGTTCACATTCACACTACTCCCCAATGGGCTAGTTACACATATATCATAATTTAAACAATTAACAGCAGACATCTCATCACATAATTTCTTAGAGCAAATATAAGAATGCTTAGACCCAGGGTCAATCAATGCAAACATTTCTCTATCAAAGAGTAGAAATGTACCTGCAATTACCTCCAGCGCATCCTGCTCCTCTCAAGCCTTCATCGCATACGCCCTTGCTAGTGCAGTTGGAGGTCTATCCATCGATTCTGACACTGTTACACCTCTAGACTGGCCACCTCTACCACGTCCTCTTCCCCTTCCTTTTCTAACTGGAGGTAAATTAGACCCGCCTCGACTAGTCTCTTACTGATTCCCAGCCACTTCATACACCTTTGGACAATTGGCAAGAAAATGTTCAATGTTTCCACATTTGAAAAAAGCACCAGTCAATTTCCAGCATTCTCCTTTATGTCGCTTACAACAATGTGGACATTCAGGCACTTCACTTCGATTACCAGTTGTACCCCTGCCAGTACCAATGCAAAAGATGACCCTTATTTTTTGCCTCTGGTAGCTGGGCTATTAACTGACTTTGCTAGAGGAGCTATATGGGAATCCCTTGATCTATTGATTGAATGTGACCTACCTCTGTTTGGATTCTTCCTTTGCATTCTCTCATTCTATATCTCTAATGACCCTTCAGCTCTCATAGCTGCTTGTACAATTTGGTAGTAACTCACAATCTGAACTATAGTCATAGAGATTAATAGTACCTTTATCTGCTCATTCAATCCATCTTCAAATTGCTGAAATCTGAAATCCTCTGCTAGCACTTCCATAGGAGCATACTTACTCAACCTACAGAATTCTTTCTCATATTCTGCTACCAACATACCTCTTTGCTTCAAACTGAAGAAATGTATCCAATTTGCTTCTCGGTACGCCTTATTTACATACTTGTTATGGAACTCCTATTCGAAGAATTCCCATGTAACTGGGGCCGGAAGCATTGGATGTCTTAGGACTAACTTCCAGCAATCATAGGCAGCACCTTGAAGCAGTGATACCACACATTCCACTTTCTGGTCAGGAGGGCACCTTATCTCCCCAAGCACCCTCTGGACCTTCTCAATCCAATACTCTACCTTATCAGACTCATCAAGTCTAGTTCCATGAAATTCTTCTGCTCCATGTTTACTCTGAGATTCTAGTGGATCCTTTGGTAATGTCATTCGATCTAACACCCTTGCCATGTCCTGAGACATTTTGAGTAAGGCCTCCACTAGCGCCATTAGAACTTCATGACCCACACTCGCTGGCCTAGACTGTTCAGACCCAGATACTTCTGATCCATGAGGATTCACACTCTCTGCCGTCTCTTCTCTTGAATCACGAGAAGAATCCATCGATATGATACATAAACAAGGACGTCCGCATTAGGTCAACACAACTATACACATCCTAATCTACCCAATTCCCAGAAAAGACTAAACCTAGGCTCTGATACCACAACTTGTCATGGCCTTTCCCGACATGCACTTACATTGTCCATACACATGCAGAAAACCTATACAAATAAATTTCTTTCTTACAATCCATTCTTATGCAGCAGTTCATATGCCTGAACACACACATACATACTTATGTATCTATTAGTTAATTATTACATCACATACATTATATATTTCCAAAATGAATATTTACATACCCACATTATAATATACAAAATCACTGAAAACCTACACTGTTAGCAATCCTAGTGTTGACCTTTACCATTGTGGGACTGTATTTCGAATCACTTCGCTTTAGAACCTACAAGGATTAGAAAACCCGTGCTAAGCGATAATGCTTAGTGGGGAAAATAATACAAAATATGCATATATATACATTGTAACACCCCTTTCCCGTATGTAGCACATTGCATAATAACATAAGCAGTGAGCGACGACGTGTGAAGGGTGTTACCGGATGGATACCCAAACATAGCAGACATAATATAAAGAATAATAAAATTCTTAAAATCAAAGCATTACCAACCCACACATCACATACCCATACATCCCTTGCTTATTATTATTTGCTTCACATAACACAACCCATTACATATAAAGAACAAAACTTAATTGTATTACAATTGTATATAAAAATCTCAAACGACACTATACAAACTCGTTAGCCAAAACTACTGCGAAATGTCATGCCGAAACTTCTATCTCCTTAACCCGCACGGAAAAACACCCGTGCTAAGCACAAAAGCTTAGGGGAAAAACCATATAATAAACAACCACTGACAGTGGTTGTTGACAGCCACTCATAGTGGTTGTGGATACCAAACACATGCATACATAATAATTATATAAAGTACCCATGTTAATAGATACCATAAGTGCATATCCTAAATTCTCCCGCCAAAATGCTGTAAATCATTGTATACCTTCATCATGCTCATCTTAATCAATAAATACATTTAAACACTAAGATCAATTATGTCTAACCAAAATGTACGTTTAAACATCATACCATTTACTCATATTACCTAAGCATTTCCTAACAATAGTTTCTTTTAAATTATAGATAGTCATTTTATTCATTTATTTAGAATCCTAGACATTCATTCTCATATGTATTCCTAATTCGTGTCAAGAGCAATATGGTGACATTAATGGGGATAATTCATTTATTCTAGTCATAATACGTTTTTTAACTTTTTAAACATATTACAATCTTAAGATTTGGTTCGGATTTGAAATAAATATTTCAAGCTACCTACGTATCCCAATAATTATGAATCAAAACCACGTAGTTCTACAAAAAAACTACAATACACATTTGTGACGCGCGCCGGACTCGATCGATTTCGAAAACCTACTTTTAGGGCATGAGAGGGTTTGTGTCTTTTAATCTTGGGCAACATAAGATATTTTGAAATTCCTACCCAATAGAACATTGGGAAAGTTCATCTAATCCCATGAAACCTTTTGGCACCTTTGAGGTATTTTGGAGTTGTTACCCAATTTACAAGAAATTGGAAAAGTTCGTCTAACCTCCGGGTCTAAACCAGAGAAAGATTCAGAATTTTACTCTTATTAATGCCTTACTTAATTATAAATGGGTCTTTAATTTCAAAATTTCATCTATCTTCTCACGCGGTCGTGCATTAAAAAGAAAACGGTAAAATAAAGCAAACCACACAAAAAGAAAGATAAAATTGGGACAAAATACAATCCCCCATAATAAAAAGGCTAAAATTTGGGACAAAAAATACAATCTCCCAAATAAAATCAAATAAAACATAAATAAATAACAAAATCAAATGACTAAATAAACATCCATAAATCGGGATATTATTAAAGATAGGAACATTGGTTCCTTCATATTCACTTTGAAAAATCGAAGAGTCATTTTTGGTATATTTAGGAAAATCGGGATGAGTGATCCCATTTTGAGAAAATCAACTCTTCTTTTTAAAGTGAGTTTTATTGGTTGAAATTAGGACATTGATCCCATTTTATTTGGATAAGATCCCAATTTATTAATATAAACTTTTTGTATTTTTTAATTAACGTGCATAAAAGCAAATAAATTTATTACAAATTAAATAATAAAAATAAATAAAATCAAAATAATGAAAAATAATAAAAATACTAAGTATGACAAATTCAATCAAGATGGTGTCTTCAAATCTCTATGGGCTCCCACTTTCCATTGGAAAACCTCACACATAAAAAATAAGTATTGAAATACAAAATACAAATAAAATTGATGTTAGTAATAAAAATGAATTTAAACATATAACATATGACAATGAATTATGAGTGACAAACTAATTATGAGTGACAAACTAATTAAATGACATAATAAAATAAGTAACTTAACATATTAACAATGCAACATACATAAAAACTTACATGATAATAATAATAATAACAATAACAAAAAAAAAAATAATAATAATAATAGTAGTAGTAGCAGTAGTAGTAGTAGTAGTAGTAATGGTAAATAAATAAATAAACAAATAAATAAACAACAACAACAACAACAACAACAATAATAATAATAAAAAGAAGTTGAACAATCAAGTAAGGAAAAAGGAAAAGAAATAAAATGAATAAAACATGTTAAATAACCATAATAATAATAATAATAATAATAATAATAACAACAATAATAATAATAATAACAATAAAAAATGAACAATCAAATAAATAAACAAGAATAAAATAAAATATGTTAAAAATATTAAATTTATGACTAAATCACACAAACACAAAAAACAACAATAGATTTAAAAATCTACATGTTTTCTAATTAATTTTAAATAAAAATTATAACAAAAATTAAATTAAAAATTAAACCAAGAATATTTATCTTCAGAATTTGATTTGATGAATGAAGGCAAAATGATCAATTTCCTTATCTTCACTTTGCAAAAATAAGATTAGAAAAATAAAATATAGAAGAAATTTTTTTATCTCAAAAACAAAGAATTAATTTCTTTGTCTCGAGGAAAAAATTGTTAAAAAAAGAAAAAAAAATTACCAAGAACAAATAATTATTCTCTTTGTCTCAAAAATTAAATTAGAAAAATTCTTAGAATAGTAGGAGAATTTGTTCTTGAAGAAGAAGAAGAAAATATTTTCTTAAGAAAAATCTACTCAATTTCTCTCTCCAAAAACCCTTTTATATCTCCCAAAAAATCAGATTTTTTTAAAAAATTAAATTAATTTAATTAGCAGTAAACAAAAAAAACTGAAAAATTTTAAAGGTTAAAAAAAAATGGTTTTAAAATTAAATTTCACCATAAAAAAGAGTAAAAACACAATAAATTGGGCAAAAAATGCCCAAAAGGGCTGCTGGGGGGTCACTGGGCGCAGAAGGGGCATCCAGGAGCGCGGAGGGGGCGAGTGACGCCCAGCATGCGAGCGCGTGTGTTGCCCAGCACACGGGTGAGCAAAGCCTGCACGCGCCCTGTGCTGCACTAGGTGGGCGGGCGGGCGTGCGAGCGACGCCCGCACGCTTGCCGCGCGCTGCCGACGGCCGAAACTATTTTTTTTAAATAATTTTGACAAATTTACTATCATTTGCCGAAATTTTTTTTTTTTAAATAATTTTGACAAATTTACTATCATTTCAAAACCCCCTTTTTTATTTTAATATATTTAAAATATATATATTTATTTTTTAAAAGCAAACTATTTGACAAGGAAACTATCACTTTTATCTTTCTTTTTGCCTATAAATAGGCATCTAATTTCATCATTGGGTAACCTTTATCTGAACTACCTCGGGACTCGGTGTCTACAATATTCTCTTAATTTAACTTAAGCTCGTACCCTAAATTCAATTATCATTTCCTTGTTTGTTTTGCTTTGCCTTAAGTTACTAATCAACATTCACCTAACCTATTCACTTAAAGCCAAAATACAATGCACATAGGTTCCTTACCTGACATATTCACTTTAGTTATCAAGGCTAAAGTCCTGAAGGCAGAACACATATCATAACATATATTATAAATTCAAACATACAAGCACCTTCAATCCATGCAAATAAATGCATTCATATAACTCATTCACTAAGTATGTGACTATAGCAATTACACATACTAAACACTTCAATAATTCTCTATAATGACCTCATATAAGACCATACTCACAACTTATAAGCATACAATTTTAGCTCCATATATCTCATCATACATTAGTCACATTACATTTAATTAATGCATGATTTTCATATTTCACTACTGCTAATTCTTATGCCTCGCATAATTTGCACTTACATTTCCATTTTAAAAGAATATGCATTAGCACGATGATCATACATTCATTTATTTGCCAACCATTCACACTTATCATACTTATCATGGGTCCATATATTCATATCATCATTTTAAAATATTCAAGTTATAAGATATCTCATATGTATTCAACCGAACAATTAAGTTTACACTTATGTATACATATATATACATTCTCATAATTCAATTATTAATCACATGAAACAACATACTATAATCCATATGTTAAATCATATATGTATACCATAAGTGAGAAACCATGCAAGGTAAAACAAGTAAAAGTCCCTTGAAATAAAGAGGAAGGTCGTGCTCGCGACAGTGGCATACGACATACTGAAAGGTGCTCGCGACAACTAGTCGCACATGCAAAGGAGAGCGGGACAATTTCTATTGCACTCGTGATTGATGTCGCCCTTGCGACAGAGGGTGGGCGGGCCTCGATCGCGCTTGCGCACACAGACAAGTTCGCGATAGAGGATAGCCCAACAAAAGCTTGGCTACTCGAGCTCTCTGTCACGCTCGCGATCGAAGTTGCACTCACGACAGAGACACTCCTCGGTAGAAGCTTGGATGACCGAAATCTATTGCGATTGCGACGGTGGTTAAGCTCGTGATAGAGTCAAATTCCCAGCTTTTGAAATCGATCTGCACATCATCTCCAACATAAAAACCATCCCAAATCATGCAATTAACCCGTCAAACTAGCACACAATCAATATCAAGTACTCAAAACATATTACCCATAGGATTATCTAAATTATACACTTAAAGGAAGAATCAGAAGGGCAAAACAAGCAATTTGAACATCAAAGTTCAAAAACCAAGAATTTTGCTCCAAAATCCACTTAAATCCAATCTTTTCCGCAAAACATAGTTTCAATCCCAAAAAAAATCCATTCAAAATTGATAAAACCCATAACAATCACACATATAAACATGCTTAACAACACAAATTTCTAGAAATCAAGACAAAATTTCAAAATCAAAATAATTCAATTTCACACAAAACCCAAACTTGAACCTCCTAAGCTCCAATTAGCTTAAATGGTTGCACTTCCTTGCTTCCTTACTCTTCCATAGTTATACTCATCCAATTTCCTCATCAAAAACACATAATATTAATTATGGTTTCTAATTACTCAAAGAGAAATTGCAGAAATCAAAACTCATAACTCACCTTTCCCTTACGAAATCCTCACTCAAATCACTTGAACTAGCAAAATTCATCATCCAAAACTTATGGCAAGGTCTTAGGGAGGTGAAAATGGCGATGAGCCAAGAAGAAGAAGAAGAAGAAGAAGAAGAAGAAGAAGGAGGAGGAGGAGGAGGAGGACGGGATGGACGAGAAAGAGGAGAGCAGATTTTCTGCCCTCTCTCACATTCTCTCTCCTTTTTTATACCCCCTTCAATCCCTTCTTATCCCCAACATGCCAAGTGTCACCTTCTAATTGGTCCAATATAGATTTTCGTGTCAAAATACTCTTTCCATCCTTCAACTCTTATTTCTTCTTGCCTTAGACATATAACTTTATAAATCTTAACATTGGCCCACATAATTAAATTTATTCCTTCAATTAAGTCCTAAATCCAAACTTCACAATTTATAATTGGCTACACTTGCTGAAACTTTTACATCAATTCCAAATTCGTCCCACCCAACACCATAACTCACATAATTTTAGTCACCACTATTCCTAAACATGTACCAATCCATCTAGGGTACATTTCGGGGTTTTACAACTCTTCCCTCCTTAAAGAATTTCGTCCTCGAAATTCACTTACATCAATGAGTCCACAGACTATACTTCACTTCACTATTATTTATATAGATTACTTCTATATCATCGTATAACACTTACATTATGCACTTATAACACATACCTCTCATTTGTCCCTGAACACTCCATTTATCACATACTTATCTATTTTTACTTATTCTCATCACTAAGTTCTCAAACAACTTCTCTCAATCATAGCAACTATACAAATCATAACATTTTCTTATTTGCAACCATACTTAAACTCATAAAACTGATTTAATATGATCTCATTCACTTACATTCAAATCAATCATATTCATTAGCAAAATCAGTATCTTTACTACTATTTGGAAACCAAAACACATACACTCGGAAACATGCGCATTTCATACCTGAGCCATTTTACTCATGGCATCTTACTATGAAATTCCTTAATACCTTAAATATATCAGAAACACCAGTTACTTTCTTTTCTTATAACATTCGTGTCCTAATCAAAATCTTATCATTTTCACTTATGCAAGTTCCCAACAATTCCTTTCTTTTTAACTCCGACTACGTACACTTTATACTTTCCTGAACAACCATTAAACTATTTATCAACATGCCTTCTCTTAATATCGAACACTCTATGTATACCCTGTCAGCTTTCTCTCCACTTGAAACACATACACAAATGCTTATCACATACAATTGAGGGATGCGAAGGAAATGGCTATGTACTGATTTATGTATGCAATATGATGCAGAAATGCAATGTAATCTACATTAATGAACTTTCCCATCCCCATGTTTCGATATGCTCATTTCAGATGATTGCAGTGAGATGGCTGACAGACATATAGAGTGTTACCACATTCCTAAAAAATCCATACATTTCTCTTTCGAAATTACAAAATATCTCATTTAAAGAGGCGATCACCTATTAATAAACTCAAGAATTCCTACAAAATGTTCTTCAATTATTCCCATCATACTGAAAAGAAATCCTGATAGAATCTCTAATAACTCATCTAACAAACACATAAAAGTTTAGAACAAGCAGATTATGGTCTATCGAGTTAACACTTTAACTAAACACATCATTCTACCAAGAAAATCATATTCCCCGCACATACATAAAGAAAAGGACATCCGTTTGGCCAACGCAAAACTATACAGATACACTTCTAAACACCTAGTTAGCCAGAACCGACTAAATCTAAGCTCTGATACCACTAATTGTAACACCCCCTTTCCGTACGTAGCACATTGCATGATAACGTAGGTAGTGAGCGATGACAAGTGAAGGGTGTTACCGGACAGATACGCAAATATAGCAGACATAACATATAGAATAATAAAATTCTTAAAATCAAAGCATTACCGACCCACACATCAATACCTATACATCCCTTTCTTATTATTCTTCGCTTCACATAAAACAACCCATTACATATACATATCAAAACTTAATTATATTACAATTGTATATAAAAATCTCAAACGACACTATACAGACTCGTTAGCCAAAACTACTGTGAAATGTCCTGTCATAACTTCTATCTCCTTAGCTCGCACGGAGAAACACCCATGCTAAGCACAAAAGCTTAGGGGAAAAACCATATAATAAACAGCCACTTACAGTGGTTGTTGATATGAAACACATGCATACGTAACAATTATATAAAGCACCTAAGTTAACAGATACCATAAGTGTATATCCTAAATTCTCCCGCCAAAATGTTGTAAATCATTGTATACCTTCATCATGTGCATCTTAAGCAATAAATACATTTAAACACTAAAATCAATTATGTCTAACCAAAATATATGTTTAAACATCATACCATTTACTCATATTACCTAAGCATATCCTAACAATAGTTTCTCTTAAATTATAGATAGTCATTTTATTCATTTATTTAGAATCCTAGACATTCATTCTCATATGTATTCCTAATTCGTGTCAAGAACAATATGGTGACATTAATGGGGATAATTCATTTATTCTAGTCATAATACGTTTTTCAACTTTTTAAACATATTACGATCTTAAGATTTGGTTCGGGCTTGAAATAAATATTTCAAGCTTCCTACGTATCCCCACAATCGGGAATCAGAATCACGTAGTTCTACAGAAAAGCTACAATACATATTCTCCTAATTTAACGTAAGCTTATACCCTAAATTCAATTATTGTTTCCTTGTTTGCTTCGCTTTGCCTGAAGTTACTAATCAATATTCACCTAACCTATTCACTTAAAGCCAAAATACAATACACATAGGTTTCCTACTTGACATATTCACCTTAGTTATCAAGGCCAAGGTCCTGAAGGCAGAGCACATATCATAACATATATTCTAAATTCAAACATATAAGCACCTTCAATACATGCAAATAAATGCATCCATGTAACTCATTCACTAAGTATGTGACTATAGCAGTTACACATATTGAACACTTCAATAATTCTCTATAATGACCTCATATAAGACCATACTCACAACATTTAACTAGCATAAGCATACAATTTTACCTCCATATATCTCATCATACATTAGTCACATTACATTTAATTAATGCATGCTTTTCATATTTCACTAGTCCTAATTCTTATGCCTCGCATAATTACATTCATTTAATCATTTTTACTTCAAACAAATTCCTTGATATCTTGCTATTCATTCATATTTACATTCCAAAGAGAATAACAAACCTAAAACTCATAGATACTCGAAGGTACTGCCACAATTTCATATACGGATTCGTATAGGATCCAAGAACACATAGGTGAATAAAGCACTAGTTCAAATAGCATATAACCCATAATAAACAATATGTTTATATTCATATCGGATGCTTATACTTATGCTTTCCTACCGTCATCACATAGACTCATCAATTCTTTACTTATTATTTCATTCACATTCTATTGTTCATATATTGCCTACTGAGTCAAGGGAATGGATAACGAGTGAACACATCAGTACCCGAAGGCATAGGCAAAAGCAATTTCTTTCCTTTTCTTTCAAAAATATTTTCACATTAGGGGATCTTAAACCAGATCCAAACACTTTGAGGATCGCAAGGACCCAAACGGGGACCTGATCAGGGTCCAGAACGCATTGGTGCTGCAGCTAACAAACTCTATAGGTATGCCTATCTATCCACACCCGACCGATACAGGCTACACAATTAAGATTTATTATATACTACTCATATTCCACTTACATTTCCATTTTAAAAAAATATGCATCAGCGCGATGATCATACATTCACTTATTTGCCAACCATTCACACTTATCATACTTATCATGGGTCCATATATTCATATCATCATTTTAAAATATTCAAGTTATAAGATATGTCATACGTATTCAACTGAACAATTAAGTTTACACTTCTGTATACATATACATACTTTATCATAATTCAATTATTAATCACATGAAAAACATACTATAATCCATATGTTAAATCATATATGTATACCATAAGTGAGAAACGATGCAAGGTAAAACAAGTTTAAGTCCCTTGAAATACAGAGGAAGGTTGTGCTCACGACGACTTGTCACGCTCATGACAGAGGCAAACAACATACCGAAATGCGCTCGCGACAACCAGTCAAGCACGTGAAGGAGAGCAGGATAAATTTTATCGTCCTCACGACCGATGTCACGCTCGCAGCAGAGGGTGGGCAGGCCTCGATCGCGCTTGCGCATGCAGACGATTTCGCGACTGAGGATAGCTCGGCAAAATCTTAGCTACTCGAGCTCTCTGTCGTGCTCACGACTTAAGTCGTGCTCGTGAGAGAGACACTCCTCGGCAGAAGCTTGGATGACCAAACTCTATCGCGCTAGCGATAGAGGTCGCACTCGTGACAAAACCCAAAACTTGTGGGTTTCAATCCCAAAAAAAATCCATTCAAAATTTACGAAACCCATAAAAATCACACATATAAACATGCTTAACAACACAAATTTCAAGAAATCAAGACAAAATTTCAAAATCAAAATCATTCAATTTCACACAAAACCCAAACCTGAGCCTCCTATGCTCCAATTAGCTTAAATGGTTGCACTTCCTTGCTTACATACTCTTCCATAGTTATACTCATCCAATTTCCTCATCAAAAACACATAACATTAATTAGGGTTTCTAATTACTCAAAGAGAAATTGCAGAAATCAAAACTCATAACTCACCTCTTCTGTAACACCCTTATGACATTCTATACTATACATATAGCAACTAAAAGCCTCAATTATATTGTCAAACCTAGCATAACAGAATAATGCAACAATAAACAGTTTGGTAAAAATTTTTCGCATTCAAATATCCATAATAATAGAGCAGTCCATACATAGCATTGTTTAAAATTTTCATACATAACCTCTCTATGAATCATAAACTATATAGTCCATCGATGTCATATACATGCCATGCCATGCTATACCTATCCTTTCATTTCTGCACTCGCTTCTCTTCTCGTCTGTCATCAAAAATTCGGCCACTTAAAAACTTCCTATCTTCATGACCTGTGCGCAGCAACAACACTACGCACTGAGCATTTAAAATGCCCATTGGTGGATACATATCCTAAATCTTCCATGACTATAATGATAATATACATAAGCACACAAACATGTTTCTTTATTTAGACTATATGAACATTGCAATCTTTAAATTTACTTAATTTATATCTCACAATAATGTCTTATTCAAGCCTTTATTTTAGTTTCCTATCGTTGTATCTTTTGTATCATTCTATGATTATACCTTAACATTTCCATTCAGTTATTAACATTACTTTTGATTGCACTGTTATCCTTAACATTAATACTTTTATGTTCAGTCCATTATTTAATATTCAATCATATTTAGGTACAGCATCAGTTACTGAATGATTTGCTAGAACATTTATCGTTCCTTGATTATGCCCCTTACTCTATTCTATTAATACTAATCTTTTTTACGCTTTATGCTTACGTTACTATTTTTCATTTAATCGTTTCTTTTACAGCACCATGATTAAAGCTGTAATCAAAATACATTTACATTGTTTCCTATTTAATTTCAATCAACTATATTTATAATACTTTTAAATTACCAATACTGTCTCTCAATACACTTACTTATCTATACACTTAATATTCCTATTAATAACTATTTCATAATTTATATTAGTATTACTGTGATCAATGATACCATTATTGACAGCAACTTCTTAATTACCCATATTATTAATATTATCATCATAACAGTTAACATTATTCCCTCATTAACTTTTAGCATTTTACTGACAGTCCTAAATTTCATCAGTTATAAGATTTTATGACTCATTATTACCCTAACCTTCCAATAACTTTTCAATTAGCCATTAAAATTTTTACTTTCATGTGTACTATATACTAAAGACTTTAAATTCCATTTATTTTATTTCCACATAACTAGCTCATAATTATGCTACTTGTTAATTATCTTACACTATCTTTTATTTATTTCTGATAATTCATTTACCTTATATATATATATATATATATATATATATATATATATATATATATATATATATATATATATATATATATATTAACCTGTTTCATATTTTTACTAGTATTGCCATTACTCATTATTGCAATTAATATTATTTTGACTATTGCCACTATTATTATTAACATTAATAGTTACGTACTTGTGTCTTTACCTTAATCTAAATATTGACATAAACTGTAATGTCAATATTAATACTATCATTATAATTATTCTTATTATGAATTTCTTCATTAACATTCAATAATACAATTATCTTTCGTAATACTTATCAATTACATTTTAATCCCTAAATTTACATTACTATCATCCATTTGCAATTTAATCTCTAAACTTTTCACTAATTTACAGTATTACCTATTGTTCCCACTTATTTACGATAATGCCATTAATTTACTTATTATCGCCTTTACGATAATGCCATTAATTTACTTATTATCGCCTTTATTTATTATCTATCATGCAATTGCCACTTAGTCCTTATAAAATTATTATTTTTTTTACTATTTTACACTTAGGTCCTTTAAACATTACTAAAATTACAATTTTGCCCTTGAACAATTATTTACTTATTCAATTGTTTACATGTAATAATCATTATAATCTTTATTTAAAATCATTCATGCACTTAGTATAATTACTATCCACATAACTAAATTCACATGCACGTCTCATGAATATAAATAATACATTTAATATCAATTGTCCCAATATTTAATTCATTTAATTTCTATACATGCAAAAATATTTATAATGTCAATTAAATTACTCATTTAAGGAAATAAACATATATAGTGCACATAAAGTTACATATTTGTATTTAGGTCCTCATATTATATCTTATTTACGTCTAGATCCTTTAGTTATTATTAAATTACAATTTTACCCCTAACCTTTTTCATATTTACAAATATGCCACCAAATTAATTTATCAATTTATTTATTTAATTAATTAACAAGCAAATTACCATTAAATCACTTAATTAAGGGCATTTACACATTTAGCACGCATAAAAGTCCATGTTCTCCATTTTATCCCTAAATATGGCAAAATTACTATTAGGTCCTTAAACTTTACCAAAATTACCAAAGTGCCACTAGTTCATTTTATTTTACCATTTTACATTATTTAACATACAAATTACGATTTTACCCTCCAATTACCAATTTCGTGCCAAATTACATTTTAGTCCTTATAAAGTGGCCAATTTTCATATTTAATCATTAATTACATTTTTACCCTTATTAACATAATTATGGTCATGATTACCATTATGCACTCAAACTTTTTCAAAAATTCCAATTATTTTCCTATTTCATATAAATGTTATTTTAATCACAATTTAACCATTTTAAGCTCATTTTTACCAAATTGCCCCCTGTACAGTACAGGTAGATATCTATGATCAGAATAAATGAGACTCGAACCCCTAAAGGCTCGAATAACCTGAAGGACCCCGAAAGATCACTTTAGTCTTTAATACATACCAAAAGAATCCCGAGGGACCACCCTTGTCTTAAAATACTTTTCAAAACATTTTAACGTTTAAATACAGTGAGGTATGACCGTTATTGGCCTACAGAAAAGTGAGATGTCATGCTCACACCCACGGTCTTATGTCTCTATGCTAGCCAACATATCCTGAACTAGACTTGACTACCAGAATACTACATAGGGCACCGATAATCCATTTTTCACATCTTTAAGTCACCATACGTACATTTTATGGCATTTCATCATGCTATGACATCATTATATATGTGATTCATATCCAATTATCATCACATGCCATGAAACTCACGAAATCATCATGGTACACATGGAAAACCACATACATACCATCCGGCCTACATATTAATCTTTCATTATCAATCCTTTTTATCAACTTTAACATTTATTTAGGTCATTTTCATGTTGTATAACATAGCCATACCATTATTTCTCATAAAAACACATCAAAATCATACCTTTATGTATGATAACCATTCGACCATACATGAATATCATACAACATGACATTTTTCCATGCTCAACATACCATTAGATCAATTACATGCCAAACAACATAGTCATGACATGAATTCACATCAAAACACATAAAAATCATGCCTTTTCATGTGTTACCCATTCGGCCTAACATGTGCATCATGCATCATGTAACTTTTTCTCTCTCTAATACATACCATCATCTATATCACACGCTAAACATTATGTATACACCATAAACATGCCATAAACATCATCAAAACACATAAAATTCCCATGATATACCATTCAGCCTACATAAGAACTTTTCATACAATTTTTATTTCCTCACTTTAAGCATTCATATAATCATTTTCAACATCCCTAAGCATGAATATCAAGTTATATTCAATTAAAAATGCCTTTTTCACATACTTTATATTTAAACATAACTAAAAATCATACTATTAACATGAAAAAAGGAGGATATTGTATCCAATAACCTTATTTTATTGTTCTTCACATCATAACCATGCTTTCCATGCCTTTACCCCTTGAAACACCATCACCTCCTTTAATTTCCTCAAGTGGCCAAATATACAATCCAAAGAAATCACCATAAATTTTCTTCCTTTATGAAATATACTTACATAAATATACTCTAGACATCCTAAAGTACCTATTTGAACCCTTAAACTAATTTAAAAATATCAACTTTACAAACCTCAAATTGACACATAACCTTGAATCCTTGATTTTTCCCACTTATTCCACTTCAAATGAGCTTTTGAGGCTATCATCAATGAAAAGAGAGGCTAGATTTTACTTAGGAAGGTTGGATTTGATGGGAACTTGAGAGAAGAATGAAGAAAATTCAAGAGAAATGGGAGAAGTACCATTCAGCCATGAAGAAAGGTGGAGAGAAATGGAGAGCTTTCTAGGGTTTTATGATATTTACGGGTTTATATAGGTGGTTTTGATGGGTTGGGCTTGGTCCAACCAATTGGGCCAACCTAATTCTAAGCCCATTTTACAAAATTAGGCCCAATAAGCAATCCAAAATAATTTCTCTTACTTCCCAAGCTCAATTTCCCCCAAAATTAATCTCATAATTCTTAAAATATATAATGTAGCCTCCACATAAAATTTCAACTCAATCGGAGACCGTTTCCTGGTCCGATAATTTCTTACCAATCCGATAACTCAATTTTCTGTCTAATCGTAAAATTTATTTTTCATTACCATTTAATTCTCCATAATATTTCAAGCAAATTCATGCTTTCAGATAATTTTTCTAAGGTCTATAACTCCATTTAGAGTCCGATCAAACTAGTCAAATTAAAGTCAATTGATCTGATCGGTTCGGTTCACTAGTTGAACCGGTTCGGTTCACTTTTCCTCCTTGACCTTAATTTTACTTTTAATAACTCATTTAACCGTCGTTCCATCTCATTAAGGGTCCTTATTCGGTCCGGTTTAATTGAATCGGTCCGATTCATTCATTTTTCAGTGTCACCATAAAATTATTTTTTCACTACCACACTGTTCCATACACTATTTTGAGTCAATTTATACCTTCAGATAACTTTTTGGAAGTCATTTACTTTTTTTAAAGTCTCGATCAAATCTCAGTCAAACCTAGTTACTATTTGAATCAAACTAGAGGTTTTTCTTCATTTTGACTTTTGGGGACCTATTTGACCTCATTTTCACTCCAAATTATACCACCAGACTCGTAATAACCTGTACTTTCCAATGGTTTAATAAAATATTTTTTACTTGTGGGTTCCTGGGAAGTCACCCGTCAGGGGGCTTCGCTGACCTGAGCACGTTTAACCTTTCTTCTCTACTGTCTTTTAGGATCCAATTACTGATATTTTCACTTGAAATTCATACTACATACTCTACAGATTTCACTAATCACTACTAACCCGGTATTCGGGCCATTACATCTCCCTTATGAAATTCTCACTCAAATCACTTGAACTAGCAAAATTTATCATCCAAAACTTGTGGCTAGGTCTTAGGGAGGGGAAAATGGCATTGAGCCAAGAAGAAGAAGGAGGAGGAGGAGGAGGAGGAGGAGATGGACAAAAGAGAGGAGAGCAGATTTTCTGCCCTCTCTCACGTTCTCTCTCCTCTTTTATACCCTCTTCAATCCCTTCTTATGCCCAACATGCCAAGTGTCACATTCTAATTAGTCCAATATAGATTTTTGTGTCAAAATTCTCTTTCCATCCTTCTACTCTTATTTTTTCTTGCCTTAGACATATAACTTTATAAATCTTAACATTGACCCACATAATTAAATTTATTCCTTCAATTAAGTCTTAAATCCAAACTTCACAATTTACAATTGGCCACACTTGCCGAAACTTTTACATCAATTCCGAAATCGTCCTTTCGGCACACCCAACATCATAACTCAGATAATTTTAGTCACCACTAGTCCTAGACATGTACCAATCCATCTAGGGTATATTTCGGGGTGTTACATACATGGCATAATATAAATAATAAGAGTGACATATTAACTATCATGCCTCAAATTCAACATAATCATTTATTCAGTGAATATGGCATTTCAGAATAATCACATCTAAATTCACCATGTCGCATAATCTCCGTATGCACATCACATTTATATCAATAAGTATATAACATAAGATTCACATTATCTCATTATTAACAGGATTATTATAGCCTTACCTGCAACTCAAAGATGCGGATAACGGGTATAGTTTCAGTACCTAAAGGTATAGCAACCGCATTTGTATTCGGAGATACACACTGTCGCTTTAGTACTGAAGGTACTAAAAATATCAGTAACTACAAGTATATTCGCATAAGGAAATCAAATATGGATTCATTTCGCATTGATGATTCTAGAGGAATCAGACACTTTTGGCTGCAGCACTTAAACCCTATAGTCATGCCTATCTATCCACTACTTGACTCGTAGGCTTAATTATTAGTCTGGTTATTATACACATATTCATAAAATATTATCATCAAATCATTTCAAGATAATCAACATAGCGTGTAGCACCCCAACACCACTCGAGAGGAATATCGGGATGCTACACGGACAAACACTACGCATATGGAAGAACACTCATGCACAAACAGGAGCAGAAGAAATACAAACATGTGAAAACAATCAATAAGTGGAAGCATCAATTAACTGAAACCTACCAGTAGAGGAAGTGCAGCACCAAAGTGTGTTCATTGTGAGAGGCACCACTGGGGTGAGTGTAGGAAACTCACCGAAGCTTGTTTTAGGTATGGCAGCATGGAGCACATGCTTGCCAAGTGCCCCAAATTGAGGGAGAATTTAGCCTCGCAAGCCAGCAAAGATAAAGTGAAAGCATTTGGAACAGTTAGAAGTGGAAGAGGAAGAAGTGGAGCTTATAAACCGCCATCGAAAACGGTGGAGAAGCCATTTCCTACCGAGGGACAACCACGAGTCTATGCAATGGTTGCAGAAGCTGTAAATGCCCCTGTTGGATCTTCTGGTAAGTTCGTTTGGTGTTTAACTTTGTTTTGGTTATGTATACAAGAATATATGATAGAATGTGCTATGTGGTACGGGGGAAATTTCAATGACGAAATTTCTTAAGGGAGAGAGATTTGTAACGCTCGATTTGGACCCTAGAAGTTTTGGCTAAATTTTGTTAGATTTTAACAAGTTTAAGAGTGTTTGTGTGGGTGAGAGTTCTGTCGCGAGAGTGCGATAGAACCCTCCAGCGGAATGTCAACTGAGTGGGTTTTTAAGAGACTTTGAGTTGAGATTTTGACATGTGGCAACATAGGAGATTGAAACATGGCAACAAGGGAGTGTGACACTTGGATTAAATGAGTTTTGTTTTAAGCAAATAAATGTATTTATTATGGTAAGTGGCATTTATGTGAATTTGGTGGGCATTAATGTGAGAGGATTGGTTTCCCTTAGTTTGACCGGCCAGTCTCTTTCTTACTCTCCTTTTAATTTCTGATTTTGGCCCTTTGTTCTTCTTTTTCTTTCTTTGCTCTTGGGTTTTGCCGTGCTCCATTCCCTTTTCTTTTCTTCTCTTTTTCATTTGTTCCTTAAGTGGATCACTTGGATTGATTTGAAGGGAGTGAGATAAGGGTAGAGTTGGTTCTTGAGAAGAGGTAAAGTAAAGATTTGTATATGTATATGAATATAGTATGACATGTCATTGATATCGTTTACTATGTCTGGAGTTTGCAAATGAATGGGTCGAAGCATGATGTTATTTGCTTATAAGATTGTGTACATGATTATTTGTATATGACATGACTATCATTATGCCTGTGTTATATTTGTGACTTCATTCGAAGTCTATTATTTCTGTTTATCTCCACTAATTGTTATCGCTTAGCATGAGTGTTTTTCCCGTATAGGATCTCAGGATTGGATCAGTGAGTGCGCATCTGCAGGTCAAGGCCACTAGGAGCTTTTATAGAAATCCTTTTTTGTACAAGATAGAGTTTCTGATATTTTGAGTAATATCATTATGTATATAGAAAATTATAGTATCGAATTGTAAATGTTAACTGTTTTGTACATGTACAGAAGATGATAATGTATTAAGTATAAAACTTTTGTAATATGTATAGTTTATATGTTATAAGATTTGAATGTTTGGCCCAAGTTATATTCAATTATTTATTGTTATTGCTTCCGCTTTCGAGTAGAGTTTCTATATGTATGCATTAGTGTGTTTGTTTGCATGTAGCAACCCGATATTCCTTCCCGGGGGTATTGGGATGCTACATTTAGTAGTATCAGAGCATAGGTTAGAGGTTCTGGTCTATAAGGTATAGAGTATAGATTAGATGTCAGAGTTTGTCTAGAGTTGTGGCCTAATGCAGATGCTATTTGTTTTATAGAGTATAGATGGAGTTGGATCCGAGTGAGAATGTGGAGAGACGACAGGTATTGTGAATGCGGCTCGTGGGGATCCGCTTGTGCAAGAATAAGGTAGATATGAAAGAGCTGATCCTGTTCAATATAACCCGGTGCTGATGCAAGGGTTAGTTAAGATTTTAGACAGACTGACAGCTCCTAAGGCACCAATGGACTTAATTAGAAAGAGAGGAGCTGAAGAGTTTAATGGAACCTCATTGGACCAATCTAATATAGCGGAGTTTTGGCTAGAGAGAATAGGAAGGATCCTGTAAGAAATGAATTGCCCACAGAATCAGAGAGTAGCTTGTACTGTATTATTGCTGCAGGGTGCAGCATATGACTAGTGGAAATTAGTATTGAGAAACTCACATAGGCCAGTGGAATTGTCTTGGGATTTCTTTGTCCATGAGTTCAAAGAGAAATATATGACTAAAGTATATAGAGAGACAAAGTGGAAAGAGTTCATGAGCTTTAAGCAAAGGAATATGACAATAGGGGAATATGAGAAAGAGTTCATCTGGTTGAGTAAATATGTGTCTGATATTCTGTTAACAGAGGATTTTAAGTGCCGACAGTTTAAAGATGGACTAAGAGAAAGCATCAGAGGACCTCTATCTGCCATGCAACCGGTGAATTACTATAGATTTGAATTGGCAGCCATAAAATTAGAGGATTCAGAGTTATTGAAGCAGAAGAGAGAGCAAAAGAGAAAGTTCCCGAAAGGAAATAAAGGTTCTGGTAAAAGAGCTAGAGAAGTGTTGAGAGGAAGAGATGAACAAGAATCGGTGCAAGTCCAACATCAGTTGGGAGTGTAGTGCCACCTACTAGTAGAGGAAGTGCAGCACCAAAGTGTGTTCATTGTGTAACACCCCCTACATCCCCATCGGAAGGACACCGGAGAGTGCTACCGACGCTCACTCACACACATGCACATATGCACTTAGCGGAAGTATACATTCAAACATAAAAACATACGGAGATACAGCGGAAATTAAAACTTTAAGGAAATAACAGCTGAACATACATTAACTCTCATACATACATATAATCATTATTGCGAAAGTGCAGACGAAAGATAAAACGGAGAAATAACTGAAAACTTAATTACAATAAGATCCTTACATATAATTAAGTATACATAAGATTAGAGAAAAACAAAAGCCAAAATACAGAGGTTGAGCAAAATACAAAACTCTTAACTCCTATGTGGCCGACCTTGCAGATGCTACTCGAACCGGACCATACCTGCCACCTGCACGGGAAAAGAACCCGTGCTAAGCGATAACGCTTAGTGGGGAAAACACACAAGCAAAATGGACGGCCTTTCACAATGGTCGCCAAGTCAAGTCACATACACCAATGGCATATGCAAATAATCATAGCAGATAGGTATACATGCATAAATATAAACATACGGTTAACACATTTATAATCATATTAAGCAAAACAAGCAGACGGGATTTCATATAAGATACGGATATTATTATTCAGAAATACTTACCATCCCACATGCATATACTTACCGAGATATCAGAATTTCGTCATTCATAAACACAAACCTTTAACATGCAATTATCATACCAGAATATCTAGGTACTCAATAAAAGCCAATTCACATGAATTGAAACTAGTATATATACATTTAGCATGCAGATTCATAGAAATCTCAACATGTCCATATCATACCATAATACACCCACACTAGCCGAGAACCAAGGGACATCGTTTAAAAACTATTCTTCTACTGCGTAACCCTAACACATAAAGTATCATGCCATGGAATACGACACATGACAAACTGCCGAAGACGCTATGATAACTGAGTCCAAAGAGACATATAACATAACATTCCGTTATGGCACATGCACTTACCAAAAGCTGATCCACATACCTAGCATCACAATAATACATATATAATCAAATAAATGAGATGAAACGCATGCCAACATGTCGAGACTACTACCATAACAAAACTAGAGAAAACAATTAACATTGCTCATTATTTGTAATAATCCATAGTCAAGAATGCACTCATATTTATACTAATTCACATAATTCACCATAATGGTCAAAAGTACAGAATTACATTCATATATATACTAATTATCCCAAGTACTTAATAATTCAAGCTTATATTCAACCCATTTAGAGATTCATAATCTCGTTCAGATACATAACTGTTCCACATGTCCGAAATAATGCTCATTCGGATATCACCTTTATTTACTCATATCAAACAAAACAATTAGAATCCCTGCTGACTCAAAATCGTGGATAATAAATGAACTGACAGCCCCTTACGGTTACGAATCGAATACAGACATCACCTTAATCGAATACAGACATCACCTTACGGGTGCAAATCGAATGCAGACATCACCTTACGGGTGCGAATCGAATGCAGACATCACATTACGGGTGCGAATCGAATACAGACATCACCTTACGGGTGCGAATCGAATACAGACATCACCTTACGGGTGCGAATCGTATACAATTTCATTTTCACATTCAACATGCCTTAGCACTATTCAATATTCTAAAATTTATTAGAGTCAAATATGGAAACATTATCAGGCCAATCATTAATTTAACATTCAAACTTTACTTTTAGCAACTAACCACTCTTTACAAAAACAGGGTAGGTCACGGTCACAACCAGATTGGTTGTCACCGTGACATCCCAAAACTCTCGGCAGAATGCAATCTTGGGGTACCTCACGGTGGTAACCCATCAGGTTGTCACCGTGACATACCCACACCCCAAAACAGAATGCACTTCTGGGGTACCTCACGGTGGTAACCCATTAGGTTGCCACCGTGACATACCCACTGCCCAAAACAGAATGTTATTCCTCACACTTTATCATATCATATAATCACTCAAATATCCACATGAACCATAATGGCATCATAGATATCTCGCATACTAATACATGCTAGTAACATTTATTATCAAAGCATGCATCATATAATATTATTAGGCAATTACTTCAGTCACGCATTCACTGCTCATATTCCATATATACATATATATTTCATTAAGCAATTTCATTTCATGTGATGTCTTTTATGTGTATATAACTTAGATCTTAAGTCATACCTATGCATTCTTGTTCATATCATACACATTTATATACCTTAAAGTATTATAATGCTCAATAATGTCATTAAACTTGACTTGATTCTAATACATACAATTACACATCATTACTTCATTAGTTTGCTATTAATCATAACCCTATTTATGTTTATTTTCCAAGTGATAACTATTCTTATACTCATTTAAATGTCCTAAACATACATCGGATGGATCCTAGAAAGTTTCGGTGCAATGTGGGTTCAATTCGGGAAGAAAAACACCTAAAATGGTCAAGACAGAAGGGGTCACGGTGGCAATGAATTCATTGTGACCATGAGGTCCAAAAATAAGCATTCTGTCCAGCATTTTGGTATGTCACGGTGGCAATGAAATTCATTGTGACCGTGACATACCAAAAATTTGCAAAACAGAAGGCAAAACTCAGGACTGCTTCACAACGCATTTTTGTTCAGCCTAAACGGGCATCTAAACTACATTTTTAGGCAAAAGTATCTTCTTAACATTTATTTCTTAGGATGTTAAGATTCAAATTAAACAAATTTCAGATTAAAAGGACATCCATAACTCCGGATATGAGCTAAAACATAAACACTGGTCCAGTAACCCGACCCAACCAGAGACACTTCATATTTTAACTTATTCAAGGGTCTTATAGCCAGAACTGGCTCCTGGTCCTTCAGAGACAATTTTAGATATATATCTTAGCTGTCAAATGGCACTGGAATTACTAAATTTGGAGGTCTATAACTCTACTTACGACAAAAACAATACACAAAGGTCTGGCAAAAACTAAACAGAATTTCCCCAAACTCATACTTTACACTCCAAAAGCTATATGAACAGTCTAACACATCCAAGAAATCATGCAAAATTATCCAATACATAATCATGCATCATTTATACATCAAAATCATATAACACATAGCTCCCAAACCTGGAAATCGAAGCTTCAAATCGAACACTTCAAAATCCAACCTTCTCTTCCCTTCTCCTCCAATTCTTGCAACCAAATCAAATCAAAACCTCATTAACCCAAGAACATAACCTTTAAAACCCACTCAAATCCGAAAAAGGAGGAGAAGAAGAAGTATACTAAAAGTAAAACAACCACTTACCTCCTATAGAACCTTCAAAGCTCAAACCCTATACCAAAGGTGGAAGAAAACCCACATGAAAGGAAGAGAGAGCAGAAATGTAGATGGGAAAGAGAGAGAGAGGCGTGGGAAAAGGGAAGGCAAAACTTCCTTTAGCTTCCACGGGAAGCTACTCCCTCAATCCCTCTCTCTTCTCCTTTCAAATCCCAATCAATGCTCCCACCAACCTTACACATGTCACCCCACAATTGGTTCCTAATGACCTCATCTTGACTAACAACCCAAGGCACCACACTCAACTCACACCATATAACCTCCCATGAAACACTTTTACATCCTAGTTACCATGCACTAATACCACTAGATCATGCCAAAACCAAAGTACCCTACATCCATACACACATGCACACCTTATAATTTTCCCCTCTTAACATAATTAATTAAATACTTTGCACTTAAGTCCTTATTATCCAATTTCTTCATGAACAAAATTACCAAAATGCCCTTCACTTATCCGACTTAGCTAGTCAATTCCGACTAGGCCCGATTTGGGGTGTGACACATTGTGAGAGGCACCATTGGGGTGAGTGTAGGAAACTCACCGGAGCTTGTTTTAGGTGTGGCAGCATGGAGCACATGCTTGCCAAGTGCCCCAAGTCGAGGGAGAATTTAGCCTCGCAAGCCAGCAAAGATAAAGTGAAAGCATCTGGAACCATTAGAAGTGGAAGAGGAAGAAGTGGAGCTTATAGACTGCCATCGAAAACGGTGGAGAAGCCATTTCCTACCAAGGGACAGCCACGAGTCGAGTCTATGCAATGGTTGCAGAAGCTGTAGATGCCCCTGTTGGATCTTCTAGTAAGTTCTTTTGGTGTTTAACATTGTTTTGGTTGTGTATACAAGAATATATGATAGAATGTGCTATGTGGTACGGGGGAAATTTCGAGGACAAAATTTCTTAAGGGGGAGAGATTTGTAACGCCCGATTTAGACCCTAGAAATTTTGGTTAAATTTTGTTAGATTTTAACAAGTTTAAGAGTTGTTGTGTGGGTGAGAGTTCTGTCGCGAGTGCGATAGAACCCTCCAACGGAATGTCAACTGAGTGGGTTTTTAAGAGACTTTGAGTTGAAATTTTGACATGTGGCAACATAGGAGATTGACACATGGCAACAAGGGAGTGTGACACTTGGATTAAATGAGTTTTGTTTTAAGCAAATAAATGTATTTATTATGGTAAGTGGCATTTATGTGAATTTGGTAGGCATTAATGTGAGAGGATTGACTTCCTTTAGGTTGACCGGCCACTCTCTTTCTTACTCTCCTTTCAATTTCTGCTTTTGGCCCTCTGTTCTTCTTTTTCTTTCTTTGCTCTTGGGTTTTGCCGTGCTCCATTCCCTTTTCTTTTCTTCTCTTTTTCATTTGTTCCTTCAGTGGATCACTTGGATTGGTTTGAAGGGAGTGAGATAAAGGTAGAGTTGGTTCTTAAGAAGAGGTAAAGTAAAGATTTGTTTATGTATATGAATATAGTATGACATGTCATTGATATCGTTTACTATGTCTGGAGTTTGCACATGAATGGGTCGAAGCATGATGTTATATGCTAACAAGATTGTGTACATGATTATTTGTATATGACATGACTATTATTATGCCTGTGTTATATCTGTGACTTCATTTGAAGTCTATTGTTTCTGTTTTTTCCCACTGAGCATTATCGCTTAGCAGGGTGTTTTTTCCGTGTAGGATCTCATCATTGGATCAGTGAGTGCGCATATGCAGGTCAAGGCCACAAGGAGCTTTTATAGAAATCCTTTTTTTGTAGAAGATAGAGTTTATGACATTTTGAGTAACATCATTGTGTATATAGAAAATTATAGTATCTAATTGGAAATGTTAACTGTTTTGTACATGTACAGAAGATGATAATGTATTAAGTATAAAACTTTTATAATAAGTACAGTTTATATGTTATAAGATTTGAATGTTTGGCCCAAGTTATATTCAATTATTTATTGTTATTGCTTCCGCTTTCGAGTTGAGTTTCTATATGTATGCGCTAGTGTGTTTGTTTTCGTGTAGCAACCCGATATTCCTTCTCGGGGGTATTGGGGTGTTACAGTCACCAATCAAACAAACATAAATACTCAAAGCATTCCAGAATAACAATAAAACATGAATAAACTAAAACTTTATAACTCAAATAAAAGACCAACAGAAATCTTCAAAAATTATTCATTGATATAACGAAATATACATTATATAAGGGGGTATAATATTATACTTTACATAATTACCAACTTCACAACTGAAAGTATTACAATACAATATACATAATGGAAGCTTTACATCAGAGAACAAAATACAAAAAAAATGTAAAACATAAGACTACAAAATCTCTCTATTGTGTTGGCTCTAATAGTTGCAGACCGAAATCCCAAAACTCGAACTGTTTCCACACATGCACAGATGAAACATCCGTGTTAAGCGATAATGCTTAGTGGGGAAAACAAAAGCTTAACGACCACTTACAGTAGCAGTCAAAGTAAAACACACAAATAACACAACTTAAACACAACCAAAGTGTCACACCCCGTTTGTCCCATAGTAGAATGAGCCATATGTGGTGCATATGCATGGTGTTTTGGCATGTGTTAAAAAGGGGTATGTTGGTAAAAAAAAAAAATACATGTGTGCGGGTTTTGTTAGTATGTGGTGCATGTATGTTATTAGAGTGTGAATTAGTTGGGTTTGTGTTGTGTGTGAATGTTCATACATTGTAGGGTGTTAGTAGTGGTGTGGTGGTTGTGTGCTTTACTCACACATTAGTGGGGTGTGCTAAGTTGGGAATGTGTTATGTGTGAGTAGCGTATGCTTGTTGGGTGTGAGTGATTGGTTTCCACCAATAAGAAAATGACAAGTGTTAGGGTTAGGAAAAGAAAAAGAAAATGAAGAAAAGAAAAGAAAAGAAAAGAGCAGAATTTTGCTCTTCACTTTCCCGTAGTTCTCCTCCCTCTCACATTTTCTTGCTTCTTCTTTCTTCATTTTCTGCACTTCTTCCTTTTCTTTCTTTTGGCTGGAGTTTGTACATGCTTAGAGGTGATTTTGATTGAGTTTTGGAGCAAGATTGAAGAGGTATGTGTTTGGGTTTAGGGCTCCTACGATTTTGGGTTTTTCTTCTTCTCCTTTTTCTGGTTTTGCTGGTTTTGAGCTAAGGTTTGGATGAGTAATTACTGGATTTGTGTTTGTGCAAGTTGGTGTTGACAAGAGGAAGCTTAAGGTTAAGGAAATGATTGAAGATTTAAGCTAGAGGAGTGATTTTGGAGCCTTAATTTCCAGGTTTGGGAATTGGTTTGTTGATTTATGTGTTAATGATTTTTAATTGCTGAATTGAGTACTCTGAGATGTTAATTTATGTGTTTTGATGGTTTGGATTAAATTTGGTGAATTGATGGTGTCAAATGAGTTGATTTGAAGCTTGTTGAATTTCAAAGTGTAAATCTGTTTTTGAGGGTCAGATTGACCTTTGGTCATTCTCTTTAGCATAAGTTGAGTTTTACAACTCCAAAGTGCGTAATTCCAGTTGGGTTAGAACCACAACATCTGTGTCTAAAACTTTGTAGAAATAACTATAATTTAATCTGGACTCTAACTATTTTAAAATCGCCCATTACAGTAGCAAAATTTGTCAGGTGTGTCTGTCGAGCAGGTTAGAGAAATTTGAGTATATCTCCCCGATTTCAGTTCCTATTGATTTGAAATTTTGTCACTAGAAAGATAACATCACGAGGATTAATTGTTATGAAGATCAGGTGGTCTAAAAATGTTGTTTATTAGTTCAAAAATGCATGTAGATTCAATAAATTAATTCTGCCCTGTGTCTGATGATGTTTGGGGACTTGTTGGAAAGCACAGCTGTGCTTTTAGTAGGACACAGTTGTGTTTTTGGCAATTGGATCGACGTTTAGCAGCAGAGCACAGCTGTGTTTTAGAAAAATTTGTCCCTCTTCACCAATTCATCATAGAATCGATTCTACACCTCCGAATTAGCCCCAAAGTGTCTAGAAACGCCTGAAAAATTAAATGTTACTTATTTTATAATTAGGTAATGAGGATATATAATTAAATTACATATGATTTGAATAAATTCTTATAATTAAGAATTAATTAATATGATGATTAACCATGAATTAAAATATAAGCATAATTTGCTATACGAATAAATACTCATGACGAGAATTATATAACATGTTTATAATTTATGATTAAGGCATTAAACCTAATATGCTATTTGAATAAATCTAATTTAATTAGGAAGCAAGAACTTGTGATTATGTATTGGATTATTTTGCATGATTTTTGGATGTGTTAGATGGTGTCCATATAGCTTTTGTGTGTAAAGTGTGATTTTGGGAAAATCCTGTTCAGTTTTTACCAGACCTCTGTGTGATGTTTTTGTCATAAGTAGAGTTATAGACCTCCAAATTTAATTATTCTCATGCCATTAGAAAGATAAGACAGATATCTAAAATTGTTTCTAAATGACCAAAACCCAGTTCTGGCTTTAACATCCTCAAAACAATTAAAAACCTAAGTGTTTATGTTTGGGTCGGGTTACTAGAACAGTATAGATTGTTTAGCCCATATCTGGAGTTATAGAGGTCCAATTGACCTGAAATTTGTTCCATTTGAAAGCTAACATCCTAAGGAACAATTTTTATGAAGTTCCTTACCACCGTGTAACCTCATTTTTCAGCTTTAAAGGTACTCTTTGCATCCCAAATTGATCTTGAACTTTACCGGAAGTTTTTACCACTTATCCGACTCATGTCCAACATTATAAAATTCGTATATGATTGTCTTTCCAATTGAATTACATATAATTGATGCTATGATATAAGATTTTATGAATAGGATTATGTTTACATGACTTATAGATGAATAAAAGTTTATATGCAAATGAATGTGTGCTTAATGGATTATACGATTATTGATGTGGTATTGAGCATATTAAACTAAATGCGAAAAGTGGTACACATATAATTACCCATGAACCTTCTCTAAGAATAATATGCTATGTTTAAATATAAATGGTTCAATGCATGTTTGGCATCATGAACATATTGATATGCCTATCATACTTTGGTTCACGTATGATGATATATATATATATATATATATATATATATATATATATATATATATATATATATATGTATTATGTGATTTGAATCATGAATTGTTTATTCGTGACCTGCTAGAGTCGAGTAAGTGGATAGTTAGACATGCCTAATAGAGTTCAGTAACTGCAGCCCTCAGTTCTGTTTTGGACCCTGATCAGGTCCCCTGTGTGGTTCCTCGCGAACCTTTAATGTGTTTGGATCTTGTTTAAGATTCCCCCCTCAGTGAAATGTTTTAATTGTGACAAAATAAAATGGTTTTCGATTCGTACCCGTAAGGTACCGCCATGCGTCGATTCGTACCCGTAAGGTACCGCCATGCGTACACTCGTTATCCACTATTTAGAGTCAGCAGGTATTCTATTTATTTTGTCTAATATGAATAAGTGAATAAGATATCCGAATGTGTAAGATTCCAGTTATGTGAATCAGTTATTTATCAGGATGTGATTATGAACCTCTGAATTGGATGAAAATGACTCAAGCATGTACATCTTGAATGATTATTCACTTATACCATATTATGACTGTGTTTGAATATAGCCCGTTATGGTTATAAGCATGGGAATTGATATGCATATGAAGGCGAACCTGAATTACTGAATGCTATGGTTACTTGGTAAGTATGTGAATGTGATTTCGCACCATTGACTGTTATGGTTAAGTATGTGAATTAGTATGAATATGAATGTGATCATGACTATTGAATGCTAGAATTATTGCGTATAGTATGAGTTCTCTCTAGTATGCTATTATAGTATCTTCGGCATGTTGTCATGTGTCTATGATTATGGCATGATATTTTATGTGATAGAGACTTGCAGTGGAAGTGTGGTGCTTTGACGTATCCCCTTGGGGTTCGACTAGTGTGCATACTATGACATGACCGAAAGTAGGTTTATTTAGCTCGTGTTCTTGGCATAATAATTGTGTGCAGTATTGCATGGTAATCTTATAACATGTGAATGGGTTTTTAGTTAATGTATGAGTAATTGGTCATGTTAATTGCACGTATAAATGTCATGCGACTCTGAACGGTAAGGTGCTGACATCCGATACCTTGGTAAGGATATGCATGTGAGATTGTATGTAGTTCTGCATGATGATACTTGTATCGTGTATGGCATTATGTCTGCTTCGGCTTATTTTCGACATAAGTATATGGATATGAATATGAGTTTTCGAATGAATGCCTTTCTATGCAAGCCTGATTATATATGTGTTATGAATGTCCGTATTTTGCCATTGTGAATGTGTTATGCCTTGACGACCATTGTGAATGGTCGTCCTTATTGCTTGTGTGTTTTCCCCACTAAGCGTTTATCGCTTAGCACGGGTTCTTTTCCCGTGCAGGTGGCAAGTTCGGTTCTGTTCGAGTCGCGCATCTGCAAGGTTGGCCACATAGGAGTTAGAAGAGTTTTGTCATTGTTGGTTTCAGCTCCTATATTTCAGATTATGTATTTCTGTAGCCCTTGGTATATGTAAGATTCTAGATGTAATATTTCGGAGGTTGTAATGTTATTATATTTCTGTATTAAGTTATCCCTTATGTTACCGTTCGCTTTATGCTTCCGCTGAATGATCATATGTACATATGTATCTGCTTCTGCTTAGCGCCTGCGTGTGTGTGAGTTAATGCATGACCAGCTTCGCTTCTCAAGATAAGTTTTTAATTTACCCGTGTTTTTGTATAAATGTATGCTTCCGCTTTAAGTATGTGTGCTTATGTGCGAGTGAGTGTCGGTAGCACACCCGAGTCCTTCTAATAGGGACGTAGGGGGTGTTACACAAAGCACACACCCATACATACCCAACGGGAACAAAAGGGGAAGGAGAGGAAGAAGAAGAACAAACACTTACTTAAACTCTGAAATTTGCCAATTCCAACACACAATTTCAGCAACTAAAGGGAGAAGATGAGTAAAGAGAAGAGACAAGAGCTGAAGCAAATGGAGAAGATGGTAGAGAGGGTGAACGGGAAATAATATGCTCTTCCTACCTCTCTCACACATTTTCTCTTTTTGTCGACTTAGTCAATCCTTATCCCCACTTCTCCTGTTTTAATCTCAACGCTCCATTTAATAAATTGATGTATTAAATTTGGCAAATTTCCTTCTAACCTTTCTTTTCTCCTCAAAGACCAATCAAACCACACAATTAAAATATAACATACAATTTTACCCTTAAAACTTATAAAATCATGCAATTAACTCCTAATACACACAAACGCACACATGCTCAAAACTATTAGGATGGGATTTGGGGTGTTACAAATCTCCCCTCCTTAAAAGAATTTCGTCCTCAAAATTCTCACTTGAACTGAACAAATGTGGATACTGAGATCTCATAGTTGATTCCGGTTCCCATGTAGCCTCTTCGACCCTATAATGTTGCCACAGAACTTTAACCAGAGAAATTTGCTTATTTCTGAGCTGTCTTATTTCTCGTGCCAAAATAGCTTTTAGTTCCTCATCATATGAATAATCAAGCTGAATTTTAACATCTTGAACTGATAACACATGAGACGCATCTGATCTGTACCGTCAATGATCGATCATGGAATACGTCGTGAAACTTAGCTAATTCCATCAGTAAGGCTAACCGGTAAGTAACTGGACCAACTCTATCCAAAATCTCAAACGGTCCTATAAACCTTGGACTCAACTTACCCTTCTTGCCAAAACGTAAAACTTTCTGCCAAGGTGTGTAATGGCTTGGTTTATACCCTAGTAGTATTTTAAACTAATTAGGGTACTTGGGGTAAGTTTGTTTTGAGCATTGTTAAAATTGGACTAAAGAGTAAAGAATTGAGGACTTAATTGCATAAAAGAATAAGTTTGAGTGGCTTATAGGTAGATGTGCATGATTAAGGTTAAGTAAGGTTGATTAGTATTAATGGAAGACAGATTTTGTTAATGGTGGATTAGTAAAGAGGTAGTGGATTTCGGGTGGCAAGCTTAGGCTTAGCCAACCCACCCTTCATATGCATATATATATAGGGTTTTGAGGAGAGAGAAAGTCCAATTCTGCTTAGGCTTTCTTCTTCTTCTACTTTGGCTACTTCCTTTCCATTCTTATGTCTTTCTCATTCATAGAATTGAACTTACAAGCATGATTAGCTAGCCAATTGATTAAGTTAGAAGTGTGAATTCTGAATTGGGTTCTTGAGCAAGGTAAGTGTTAGTTTAGCCTTTGTCTTCTTCTACTCCTTTCTTAATCGTGTTTTGAGTTTGAATTGGTAATTGATCCTTGTTTTCCAAATTCTGGATTTGGTGTTAGCTGTGGTAGAAGAATCAAAGAGAGACAAAGGAAAGGCTAAGGTTGGAGAGCCTAGCAACAAGTGAGCTTGAGGATCATAGGAGTTTGAGGTTTGGGAACAAACCGAATTGTGTATGTTAATGATATGAATGTGATTTGGATGTGAAATTGTGAATTGAGATGTGATTAATTGAACTTTAATTTCAAGTATGTAATAGAATGATTGTGTTTGTTTTGGTTATTGGTTTGACCATGAACTTGCATATGTCAAGATATGTATGTTTGAATTAAATTGTGCAAATAAGATGTGAGAATGATAAAATTGAAGTAAAGAGCCTATATGAGTTGTGTGTTTATTAATAGAGAGTAATATGTGTTAAAATGGCATAAAGTTATATTAGAAAGATTGAGATGGCTATGATGCAAAGTGAAATGGAAGCATGATAAGTATGAGTAATTTAGATGTGAATTGTGTTCTAGTTTCAAAGAAAATATGTGTTTATGTTGGTTTGATGGCATGATTTTGAGAGTTAGAATCATGAGTTTGTATGTGAGGATTTTCGGTTTAAAATGTATAGGTTCGATGCTTGAATTTATCATTCTGCCGATAGTTGGACATATGTCACGGTGACAACCAAAATAATTATCACCGTGAGGTATGCACAGATTGCATTCTGGATTGCAAAGTTACATAAGTCACAGTCACAACCAAAATGATTGTCACCGTGAGGTATGTACGAGTGACATTCTGTTTTTGAAACTTAGGTATGACACGATCACAACCAAAATGGTTGCCACTGTGAGATACATTCGAATTACATTCTGTTTTGAAATTTAGGCGTGTGACGGTCACAATAAAATTATTGCCACCGTGACATACCTTCAGTTTATATTCTATTTTGAAGATGCAAATAGGTCACGGTCACAACCAAAATGGTTGCCACCGTGAGGTACCCCTGATTTGTCTTCTGTTTTGATTTGTGTCTATGTCACTATTACAATGATTTGATTATCACCGTGAGGCATATGAAAGAAAAGTAATTCTTTATAAAGTTATGTATAATGTTATGGAATGAGATTTATACTAATGTATCAACATTATATGGACTTGGGAAAAGATTATGAATCATGGAAAGGTGTTTAAATGGAAGTGAATGTGAACATGATAGTATGCTTACAAATATATATGAGTTATTATGTACTATGATCTATTCCATATGATTATATGAGCAATGTAAATTGTGATTGATATACAAATAACTGGAAATAATAATTAGCCTGCGAGTCAAGTAGAGGATAAGTAGGCATGCCTAAAAGGGTCTAAAGTTACGGCCAATAGTATCTGATTTCTTCGGAAATCATCTTTCTATTAAATCCTAAATGGGTTCATCTTTGCATAGTAATATGCTAATAGTGGTACCTCCAGGTACTAATAGTGGTGAGTATCTACGGATACGAACTAATAGTGGTACTTTTGAATATTGATAGTGGTACTTTCGAGTACTAATAGTATCACCCGTTATCCGCGTCTTTGAATTGCAGGCAAGGCAAAACAAAGAAAGAAAGATTAATGATAATTTGTGATCATTTGAAAGAAAGTTATAAAGATGAGAATATGAATACAAAGTGATAAAGTTTGGCAAGGACACATTTGTATGATTATGATCTAATAGCATGAATGCATATGAAATATTATACATGTGTTTACGTAAAATGAAATGTGTAACATGCTATGGTTGTAATAAGTTGTGGATATGATGTGTCATTGTGGCATGTTTGTATAGGCATGACTATAAGTATTTCACTTTAATTACAGTGATAATTAATCAATGCATATGTGCTTTTTACATATATTGTATATTGTTTGCGGTTCCCCACTAAGCGTTATCGCTTAGCACGGGTTATTTTCTAATCCGTGTAGGTTCCGAAGTGAGACGATCTGGAAGGACAGTTCCGCATAACCAAAGGGGTCAACACTAGGACTTGATTAGTGTAGGTTTTGAATATTTTGTGTACTCAAATACGTTTATATGTATATAGTCTTTTTGGACTTGGCATGTAATAATTAAGCAGGCATGTAATATAAGTAATAGCATATCTTCAGCCATGAAACGAAATGCATGATATGATTGTAGTAGTGAAAGAAATTTATTATTACAAGATTATAGTATATAGATATATGTGTTATGTGTGTGTGTATCTGTGTTTTGTGGCGACCATTCTCGACTACCACAACAAAGCTATATGGGTGGCTGGGAAGGGGCGCTACAAGGTGATACCTTTAAAAACACTTTATCTCCAACCTGATACTGAATATCCTTCTGCTTCAAATTAGCATATGATCTCTGCCTGTCCTTGGCTGCTTTCAAATTTCGCTGCACCATTCAAGCTTTTGTTGAGTCAAAGGCAACCCTGATACGAAATCCATAGTGATGTTGTCCCACTTCCACTAAGGAATAGGTAACGGGTTGAACAACCCAGATGGAACTTGGTGCTCAGCCTTTACATGCTGACAAGTTAGGCACTTGGAGACAAAATCCACAATATCCCTTTTTATCCCGGGCCACCAGTAAAATTGCTTCAGATCGCGGTCCATCTTCTCACTTCCAGGGTGCATAGTGAAAATTGTTATGTGTGCCTCAAGAAAAAGCTTCCTCTTCAACTCATCATCATTGGGCACACACAAATTTCTATAACTTAACACCCTATCCTTAACAAAAAAGTCAATCTGACTCCCACTCTGGACCACTTGCACAATTTGCTGTAACTTCGAGTCATCTCTCTTAGCATCAACGATCAACTGCTTCCAAAAAGGCTTAGCTTTCAGCTGGGCAATCAAAGCCCCATTAAAATCAAACCTCCATTTACACCGATGCAACGATAAAGCCGAAACCGACTTCCTACTTAAAGCATCTGCAACCACATTCGCTTTACCCGGATGGTAATTGATGATGCAGCCATAATCTTTAAAAAACTCTAACACTGTCTCTACCTGAGATTCAACTCTTTCTGAGTCAGGAGGTATTTCAAACTCTTATGGTCAGTAAAGATCCTACAAGTCTCTCCATACAGATAGTGCCGTCAAATTTTGAGAGCGAACACCACTGCTGCCAATTCCAAATCATGCTTCGGGTAATTCTGCTCATGAGGCTTCAACTGCTGGATGCGTAGGCTATAACCTTACCATCTCATATCAAAACACAGCCGAGTCCAATACCGGATGCATCACTATACATAGTATAGTCTTTACTCGAAATGGGTTGAGTAAGTACAGGAGCCTCAACTAACCTCTCCTTTAGCTGATCAAAACTTGCTTGACACTTGTCTGACCACTCAAACTTAACTCCTTTTCAAAGGAGCCTGGTCAAAGGTGAAGTAATAATCGAACCCCTTTACGAACCGCCGATAATATCCCGCTAAATTGAGAAAACTCCTAACTTTCGATACATTCCTCGATGGAATCCAATTCACCATAGCCTCAATTTTTGACGGATCCACTCGGATACCTTCCGAGGAGACAATATGCCCAAGGAAAGACACTTCTTTCAACAAAAAATCACACTTGCTAAGTTTAGCAAAAATTTGATAATCTCTCAATACTTGAAGCACTAACCGCAAATGTTCCTCATGCTCACTTTCATTCCTTGAATACACCAAGATGTCATCTATGAAGGCCACTACAAATCGATAAAGATATGGCCTGAACACTCCTTTCATCAGATCTGTGAAAGTCGCCGGTGCATTGGTTGAACCAAACGGCATCACTAAGAACTTATAGTGGACATATTGAGTCCGAAAAGCAGTCTTAGCCACATCCACATCCTTGACCCTCAACTGGTAATAACCTGACCTTAGATCAATCTTGGAAAACACTCTGGCTCCCCTATGCTGATCGAACAAATCCTCTATCCTCGGCAACAGATACTTGTTCTTCACAGTGACCTTATTGATTTACCGGTAGTCGATACACATTTTTAAGGTGTCATCCTTCTTCTTAACAAACAAAATCGGAACACCCCATACAGAAACGCTAGGCCTGATAAAGCCTTTATCCAATAGCTCTTGTAATTGAGTTTTCAACTCTCTCAATTCCACAGGAGCCAATCGATAAGGAGCTTTCGAAATAGGGGTAATGCCTAGTGCAATCTCTATGGATACCTCCACCTCTCTCTCTAGAGGTAAACCCAATAACTCCTCAGGAAAAACATCCACAAACTCCCTAACTATTAGGATATCCTGAATCTTAACTTGGCTCTGCCTAGAATCCAAAACTAAGGCAAAAAATGCCTCACATCCCTTCCTCAAAAATCTCCTTGCTTGCATAGCTAATATAACATTCCCCAAAGGACTACAACCCAAACCTCTTATAACCATTACAGACTGATCACCTCTCTTAAGCAATGCAGTCTTCCTATGATAATCCACTATTGCCCCGTGCTTGCACAACCAGTCCATGGCTAAAATCATGTCAAACTCATAGAAAGGCAAACTAATCAGATCCATAGGAAATTCTACTCCGTGCACCAACAGAGGACAATTCCTAAACACTGTACTCACATTAACACTATGCCCTAAGGGGCTGGTCACACAAATCTCATAATCTAGTTGCTCCACAATAGGCAACTTAGCACATAACTTATTAGAACACAAATATGAGTGTGTGGACCCAGGGTCTATTAGAGCATGTAATTCAGTGTCAAAGAGTAGGAACTTACCAGCAATCACTTTCGGTGCATCTTGCTCTTCCCGAGCTCTCATTGCATAGGCTCTCGCTGGTGCCACTAGCGGGTGATCTGCCGACTCAGATGAAGCACCCCCTCTAGGCTGACCACCTTGACCTCGACCTCGACTGGCCTGAGGGGCATTAGACCCTGCTCTATTAACTTCTTGCCGCCCTTGCACATTCTTAGACAAATTTGGACAATTGGCCAAGAAATGATTTGTGCTGCCGCACCTAAAGCAGCCACCAATCAACCACCTGCACTCGCCCCGATGGCGCATACTATAGTGAGAGCACTCTGGTACCATGTCACCTCGACCACCAGAGCCACCTCTACCAGTTCCAGAACCTTGAGAAGGCACTTGCCTTCTACCTCTCGAAGTAGGGCTAGGAGCAGACTCATATGGAGAATTCCCTTAGAAACCCCTAGACCTCTTCCCAGAGGAACAACCTCCACGAGAAGCATTCCTCTTCTGAGCTCTATCCCTCAAAATAGTCTTTGAATGTTCTGCTCATAAAGCCACCTGCACGATTTGATAGTAGGTACCGGGGCACTCATCAATGATATCAACATTGCCCTCAAAATCTCATTCAGGCTTGCTTCAAAGTGCTAACATCTAAAATCCTCTGTAAGAACTCCAAGAGGTGCATTCTTGCTAAGCCGGTTAAACTCCTTCTCATAGTCAGCCACCAATAATGCCCTCTGCTTAAAGCTCAAAAACTGTGCCCATCTAGCTTCCTTGTATGCTATAGTCACATACTTACCATGAAATTCCCGTTCAAAGAACTCCCATGTGACTGGGTAAGGTAACTACTATTGACTCAGAACTAATCTCCACCAGTTATAAGCAGAACCCTGTAAGAGATAAACCGCACATTCCACTTGCCTATCCCGGGGACAACGAATCTCTTCCAACACCCTCTTAACCTTTTAAATCCACAACTCCACCTTATTCGACTCATCCAGACTCATCCCATAAAAGTCCTCCGATCCAGATTTCTTCACACTCTCAATTAGAGCTCTCGAGGCCGTCACCCTCTCTAAGACTCGAGCCACATCCTGAGATATCTTCAATATAGCCTTAAAAGGCAAGGCTTGAGCCTCAGGTTGCACCTTAGCTGGTTGAGCAAGATCAGACACAGATGGATCTTACTCTTGGGGATTAGCACTTTCCGCTGACCCCTCGAGGGACCCACGCACAGACTCCATCTAATAACAAAACACAAAGACATCCGCACCAGGCCAACACAATCCTAGGTAAAAATTCTATTCTACGGTTGACCGGTGTCTAGCAAGTGTACTAGATTGGCTAGTAATATAGGGAAATATAGATTAACACTCTAAATATTGAACCCAAGGGAAACTTGTGTTTGCACGAAAGAATTTTGAGTTTTAGAGTGAATTTTGGGTATAAAAGAGAGAAAAGAAATCCCAGAGTTTATAATGATGAGAACTTAATTAAACTAAAAACAGACAATTAAACAATTGATGAGCAAAAATTAAATAATAAAATAGAATCGTAGATGAAAACAGATAAATAGTATTTGAGAAAAATCGATATTTAAAACAACTTTCACTAAAGGACTATCCACCTTAACTTATTACTGCAATGACTTAAATTCTGAAGAAATACCAGTGATTATGTAAAAACCAGATAAAATTAACCTTGATACCTTGAAACAAGAATATCTTTCTTAAGTATTAAATTCTCTTATTAAGAACAATTAAAATTCCAGTTAAACTCCTAAACATTCATCGAATCTCTTTACAAGAACATTCAACTCCAGTCTATTCTCAGTTCTTCCTCTCTTAATATTAACTAATAAAATCAACACATAATTACCTCAAACTTCAGAAAATAATCATGTATAGATAATAAGATGTCAATCTAAGAACATGCAAATCTATGACAATGCCTAAATCAATTTTTAGTTATTGAATCAATAAACCAACAATTTATTTTAACACAATCAAAGATAACAATATGCTTAAAACTAAGAAATAATAAAATGATATTGAATTTAAAGCTCAATCACTTCATTACAGTAAATGTCATGGATTCAAGGATCCTTTAGCAAAAGTAAAGGAACTACTCACTATTGATATTGAAATTAAAAGCTAAATTGAAGAGAAGAGACAAAAACATAGAGTTACAGAAACTCCCTCAATAATTTTGTATAGAAAAATCAAAACAAGCTTCCTGCTCCTTGAATTTTTTCTTCATAGCTAAACAAAAAAAACTAACGTAAAAACTAAACTAAACGAATTTAAAGTAATGAAGATTGTTGCTTGATTAGATACCCCCTCCCTTTTGGTGTTTTAAGCTAGCTTTTTTTATAGGACAAATTTCATGAGTCGGTCTTCTATAACTTTCCGAATCATAATAGGAAAAGGACTCTTTAATTAGGAAGTTTCGTTAATTTGGAATACTTGAAGCGTGGCCAGTTGAAGAAAAATCAAAAGGAGATGCGTGGCCATGTGTAGCTTTTGTCTTTGTGATACGCGCCCGTGTATAAGTTTAAATGGTCATCAAGCGGCCGTGTTATGTGTTAGCCTTTGGATTACGCGATCGTGTCTCCCCTTACTACCTCAACCACAATTCTTTGCTTTTTAATTGTTTCAAGCAGAGTCTTCAAGCACGTCTGCTCCTAATTCCTCTGCAGTAGTGCAAATGTGTTCTGTTCATTCTCTAGCTTTCAAAATCTAAAAATTACCAAATTGACCCAAAACTTCGCAATCTTTTCAATTAAGCCCTTTTTTCTTTATTTTAACCTTGAAAAACACCAAAATTAACAATTAAGCCCTAAAACATAAAATTAACCAATCAACTATAATTCAACCAAATAAACACTAAATTAACCTAATTAAATACCTAAAAATACACTAAAAATATCATTAATTTCACAATTATCAAATACCCCACACTTAGACTTTGCTCGCGCTTGAGCAAATTAGAACAATCCAACTCCTTAGAATAATCAAACTCAAATAAAGAATTATGCATTTCAAAATCATGCTTAGCAATTTAACAAGAGCACTTAGCAAAATTTCAACTAGAATAAACTCAAACAAGATAAAATAAGTTAGTTTCCTTGTGTGTGTGCAAGACCAAAACATTTTAAGCATTTTAAAAACCAAAACACCAATGCAAACCATAACCAAGCTTAGAATGAATGTACACCTAAGTGTACAAATGGTTTCGCACTTGAAACTCTAGAAATACCATAGGCCTCTCCTTTAGCACCGGAACTCGAAGGTCATCTCTGCTGAATAACTAAAAAAAACAAAACTTAGAATCACTTAGGTCTTTCAAAGGTTGTAATGGGGTTTAGGTAATGGTTATCAAAGAATGGATAAAGGATCGATAAAAAAATATAGCCACTCTAAGATAAAATAGACTAATAATTCTAAAGTGTCTCCCATTAACTTTATCAATAAGGAACTTAACTAAACTTTCTTAGCCTTTTACAATTCAAGCTCTTATGAGAGAAAACTGCTGAAATTCTTCTCAATTTCACAATTCATACCCTTTTTAGAAGTCATAACTGTTTTCCCTTGTAAGTACCCCACACTTAAGATTTTGCCATGCATGCTATTTTTAATTTCAACTTCTTCTTTTTTTCTTTTTTTTAATCTGCTGGCAATACAATGATACTCTGGATATCTATAAGGCACAATTTTCACTATTATTTGACTTCAACCTTAATTCTTGAAAATAAAACTGTCTTATTACACCCATCAATCAATTTCTTGTTAATCTACCCAATCCTAGAGTGGCAACTCTATAAAAGGTAAGAAATTTTTTTTTAGGCTATATGGTAATTTGAATAGGTATATTAAAAAGAAAAATGACACGCTTTTAGCATGTCTCATTAAGCTCAAATTGGCTAGCAAGGGTCAATGTATAAAATGGGTAGGAAAATAGGCAAAAATATGGTTGAACAAGAAAATATTGCCTAAATCACTTTTTAAGTTAAATTTAGTTGTTTGTATGCTTTGAAGGGTAATGAGGAAGGTTCTAGTGCTCTAAAATTCCTTACTCAACAATTTTATGCATTTGTTTTTTTTTTTCTAAGTTCAAAAACTGGTCTTACGTGCTCAAGGAATAGAAACTAACAAATATAAGTTAAGTTGAATAATAATCTAGCTAGAAATTCATTAAACAACATGTTTGTTCTCGTGCTAAGCAAAGATCCTAAATTGCACATTTTAAATTCAAGTTCAACATGTTCAATATTTGAGGAAAAACTGGGGCAAACTAAGTTTTAGTGCAATTAAATGATAATCACGAACTAATGTTGTTTCTAAGCAAGAGTAGAAAATTTTAAATCAACTACTATTATCATTAGGCTAAGAGTAAGAAGTTATTACAATACTACAAAACATCAAACTAAAATAAAAACATCAAAATAAGCAGAAATTAGATTCATGAACAAAAATGGGGTTAAGATGTGTCTACTTGTAACACCCCGAAACCACCCTAGTAGAGTGAGCCTTAAGAGTATGTGTGTGTGCGTGGTTAATGTTGAGTATGTGTTATGTTAATTGAATTAAGTTATTATGTGTGTATTGGGTTATGTTCTAGTGTGAAGTGTGTTTATGAGAGTATTGTATGTTAAGAGACTAGAATTGGGTAAGTTATGGAGGATAGGAGTTGGGTGTGTTTTCCCTCTTGAGAGAGTGATATGTGGCAAGTGAGAGGATAAGTATTGGGAAAAGAGAGAGAGAGACTTCAGCTGGTTTCCTTTCTTCTTCTTCCTCTTTCCCGTTACCTTGCTTCTTTTCTTCCTTTCTCTTTTATTTCTTCTTGAATTCTTCCTTTTGCTGTAAATTCTAGTGAGTTTTGGGTAGCATAAGCTGGTGTGGTAAGTAATAAGTGATAATCTTCCTTCTTTTTCTCTAGATGAGCTTTTGTAATTGTGAGTTAGGGTTTAAACTTGTTTGGTCTTATTGGATTTTGTGGTTCAGAGAATCCTCCTAGAGAATCCAAGGGCAAGGAAGTAGCAAGCAGGAGTGGAGCCCCATGATTGGAGGTTCACTCATTCCAGGTTTGGGAATTTGCTTTGATTTGATATTCATGTATGGGTTTTGAAATATGCATGAAATTCTGAAATTTATGATGTGTAAATAGGTTTGTATTGGTAAATATAATATGGGTTTTGAGTTTTGATGAGTTAGGTGGCATAATTATGGAATTATTGAATCAGATATGAAGTTAATTGAACTTGGCTACATAATTTTCTGGTTTTGGTGATTCTTGAATTGTGAATTGATGTTTTATTTTGGAATTAATTGTGAAAAATGTGTTGTTTGATGTTGGTTATGGTGTTTGGAAGGCTTAATTTGAGGTAAGATGGAGTTGGAAGTGATTTGGATTAAATTAGTTTTGGTTTGAAGGGAAATTCTAGGTTTACGTTTGGCTGGGGCCTGGAAATCCCATTTCTGTCGCGCGCGCGACGTTCTCGCGAGCGCAACAGAAGAGGATTTCCAGCTCTTGCGTGTTTAGCTTGAAGAAGTGTTGGCCGTTTGACTCGTGCTGAGAAGCACAACTCATGCTCCCTTACTGTGCGTGCGAGTTGTGCATCTCAGCAGGGCGATGGCAGCAGGTGAGGATCAGCACGACACATGCTGATGAAGCACGACTCGTGCTGTTGGGACTTCCTCAGCATGTCGTGCTCTGAAGCACGACTTGGGGTGGAGGACATCCGACACGAGTCATGCCCCTCAGCACGACTCGTGTCCGATGCCTTTCTGTCACGAGCGTGATAGAAACCCCCATCTTGCCCTATTTTCTTTTGTACCCAGTTTTCCAAAAATGAACTTCAAATGTTTTTTTCTTGTCTTTTTTTTTCCTACTATTTGTTATATGAATTGTTATATGACTATATTTATATGAATTATGCATGCCAAATTATATATTGTGAATTGAAACATGATTTGGTTTATGCATGACCTGCTAGAGTCAAATAAGTGGATAGTTTGGCATGCCTAATAGAGTTACTGTTGCTGCAGCTAGTGTATGATTTAGACCCTGATCAGGTCCCCCGACTGGATCTTCGTGATCCCTTTGTACCAAATCTATGCAAAAATGTTTTTGGAACAAAAATTAAAAAGATTATTTTGATACCCTCGGGTATCTATGTGTTATGAGAATAATGTTAATACCTTCGGGGTATCTACGCATACTCGTTATCCAATGTTTTGATAAAGCAGGTGCAATAATGTTATTTGTTATTATATATGAATTTTGAAATATTGCATATTGGGAATCATATGGTTATAATGCTATTATTCTTAAGTTAACTTATGAAATCTTAACATTTAACTGTGCCATTCGCTTGTGATTGTGTGTTAACGCCATTGTGAGTGGTCATTGTACATCTTTGTTTCTCCACTAAGCATTTTCGCTTAGCACGGGTGTTTTATCCATTCAGGTGTGGAAGGTTTGAGAGGTCGAACAGCGGGTTTTGCATCAGCAGGGCCAACACGACTAGTGGATAGAAGATTGTGTAGTTTAGGCCTTGTATTCTTTTTGTATGTGTTATAGTCTTGTACTTTTGAAACTATGTAAAGAATATTTTGTAAATCATTTTGATGTTAGTTTTATGTAACTAGTCAGTTGTGCTGAGGCACTTTTGTATCCTTTTGGAATATGTAAAGTCACTTTTGTTTTATTAATGAAATATAATATTTTGCTCTACGGCTTATTCTTTGATGAATAATGAAATTTTAAATTATTCATTCATATATGTAAGTGATGTGCAACGATTGGTTCTGTTTGAGCGTCTTTGGGTGGCAACCCTTGTCTATCGAGGACCTTCATCCTCATCATAGGGTGAAGTTCTCTACATATAGGTAAGGGGTGTTACACTACTTCCTGAACCAAAATTGAGCTTAACTGAGCAAGCTCTACCCCCTGTAAAAAAGAAAAATTACTGTCTACAGCAAATGCAGAGAGTCAACTAAGGCGATGGAAGTGGCGGTAGAGGATAACGCTTCCAGAAATCATGCACAAATTTCTCCATGGTGTACTTAATCTCAACAATAGTATCCTGCATTGTGTCTATCCTACCCTACATCCTACCCAAGCAGATCTGCTGGTGGTCCATCCTTTTGCTAAGCTGGTTAAGGTGAGCTTCCAAATCAGATGGAACGGCTGCCTCAGCTGGTGGGATCTCTGCTGGCTCATCATCACCTCTGCCCTCATTCGGCCCTTTCGGATGCTCATTAATACGTATGCCATTTTCCCTCAAATATTCCTCTCGAGTTGTCCAGTGGCATCGTGGCTTTGTAATCCATATCTTCATGCGTCTAAGCATGACATTATCAATACAGGCTATGTCTCCATCAAGTGGATTGCCAAAGGGGAGATCATGTTCAACAGCCTTAGCTAAAACGGTTGCTATCCAACTAATAGAGACAGCATGAATATTTGAAGGCCTCTTCTGTAATTCTTGAATCCGCTGTGCTATAATCAAGGATCCATTAATGGGAACACCATCAACCATATACTTAAGTAGCATAATCTAGGAAGCATTGAGTGCACTCAGGATATGGAGATTATTATAGATACTTCTGGATAGAAACTTGTGAATAATTCTCAAAGCATGGTCCCTAAGTGCATGAACTTTAAGCTTGCCTCCTTTCCATGGCTCGGGATTTAATGGGTTATGAACCTTTTCCCAATTTTCTTCAGGAGAAGCATTTGGTAGCTCCACCAAGGCATCAAGCAAGAACCCTAAGGGCTTTGAAAATTCCTTAAAAGTCATGGAATAACCTGTCTTACCCAGCTGGAACCCAACATTGCCAGTATTATCGCTATCTCCATCAAAGTGACACTTAAAAGAGTATAAGAAATCTCGAGCAAGATCTGGAAATACCTTCACCTTATGACCCATGAAAGGTTCCCATCCAATGCCTTGAATAAATGGTAATATTTCAGCCCAAAGGTTTTTGGTAGGAACATGAAGGAAAAAGCGACTAAGAAATACCGGCTGGACGTATTGGCGGGTACTAAAGTACTCATACGTGGCATATTTCGCTTTGTCAACATAAGAAGGAATATGAGTGCGAGATGAGCTTGATGTTTCCGAGTGCTTAGCCTTTTTAGGTGCTACTACAAAAATAAAGAAAGAGATGAGTGCAAAATATCAAGCAGAAATTTTAACCAGAATAACAAGCAAGCAACTATGAGGATGCTAATAGGCAAAGATTCCACATGTCATGAAAAATGAGACATCACTGAAAGAAAGGAATGGGAATGCAGACAATTGAAAATGAAAGCGGTAACACGGTATTCTGGATAACAAGCAAGCAGGTGTAAAGTATTATGCCCAAGGCAGTGCCAGAAATTAATGAATGAATTAGCAATTGTGAAAGAGAATTAGCCACTAAATGTTATGAAGAAAGCATATGAAAGATATGTTAATGAGCATGAATGACAATGGAGAGATAGCTAATCAAAGCACAAAGCAAAAGCAAGCCAAAAAGTGAGAAATGGTAAGCAAAAATAATGAGAAAACTGACTGAGACATTTCACCGAGCAGGTGGTGTGCGCATGTTTGAGAGGCAATTTGAAGATCAAGATGATGTGCACTGGCCACCAAAATTGACATGAAGCAACATATTCACACACATTAGGTACAAAACAAACAATTTTGCCAAAAGAATTTAAAATGAGTGTAAATTACATGTTGAAATTGACCCAAATTATGTAAGTTAATAAAAGAAAAGAAAGCAAAACTGGCATTAATTAATCAATTTAAGGAGCAACGTTAAGAAGAATACTTACTTCTAATCAAAGGGCAGTAGAATTTTGCAAAAATTTGGAGTGAAAGAGGTGTAGGTGTGTGATGGTGGGTGGGGAACAAACACAGCCGCGGGGTAGAGAGAGGGGAGAGTAGAGCAGCCGGGCTGGTGGAAATAAAATGAGATCAAATTATAATAAAGGGCAGTAGCCCTTCACCCAGCCGCGTGAGACTACAAGGGGAAAAGGACACGGCTGGGCAAGAGCATAAGCCTGGGCATACGCGGCTGCGTAAAGGCTTATGAAGGGGGCTGAATTTTTACGCTGGCATGCAGGAAAAAGGTATTTGGTCACAGTACGTTTAATGGAGGTAACCTGTGAAATATAATATGAGAAGGAACTCCAAACATGCCTTTTTCACGCTAAAAATGCACCAAATTCAAAATTAATAGCTACATTAACCTATAATGCGGCTAAAAATTTTTCTTCTCCTAAGATCAACTCCTTAATTTAATTGAAGCACAAATTTGTCTATTAATGCACAATTAATGTCAAAATTTACAATTAAGCCCAATTAACCAATAAAAATTCAAATTAATGCCTTGCTTTAAAAGCTTTTACCATGAATATGTCCAGACTTTCTAATCCATTTGAGTCAACTGTACAGCTCTATAATTCAAGAATCTAAGTGACAAAAATTAAAACTAACTAAAAACACACAAAAACCAAAACTGACTAAAATCAAAAATTAAACAAAAAGGGTAGAGAATGTAGTTCCGAGTTTAAGAGTCCTCAGCTAGACTTTTGCAAACCGCCTTAATAATCTCGAAGCACTATGGTTGCTTCAGCAACCTCCTGTTGTCCAACTTTATACGGTTTGAACTAATGACCGTTCACCTTATATTCACGTCCATCTCTTGGATTTTTGATTGTCACAACTCCGAACTCATTGCTTGACAAGACTAGAACAAAGTCCTTCATCTTCAATTGCTTGTCATGCTAACGCTTCGTGTTCTCTTTGTATAAGGCTACACTGTCATACGACCACTGTTGAATTTCATCAAGTTCACTGAGCTGCAATTTTCTCTTTTCTCCTACGCTTCTCAAATCAAAGTTAAGAAATTTTGTAGCCCAATATGCTTTATGTTCTAACTCAACCGGGGAGATGACATGCTTTTCCAAAGACTATTCGATAAGGAGACATGCTGATAGGGGTTTTAAATGCAGTTTTATAGGCCCAAAGAGCCTCATCTAACCTCTGAGACCAATCCTTTCTAGAATTTATTTCAACTCCCTATTAGACACTTCTACTTGCCCATTTACCTGAGGGTGATATGGGGTAGTTATTTTGTGTTTAACACCGAATCTCCTAAGCAAAGTTTGAAATTGATGGTTGACAAAATGTTTGCCTCCATGATTGATTATGGCCCTTGGTGCTCCAAACCTAATGAAAATATTTTTTCTAATAAATTCAAGCACAATTCTAGCATCACAAGTTCTAGTAGCTATTGCTGTTACCCATTTACTGACATAGTCCATAGCTACTAAATTATACTCAAAACCAAAAGAATTTAGAAATGGTCCCATAAAATTTATGCCCATACATAAAAAATTTCTACCTCTAGCACATTATTCATATACATTTCATCCCTTTTAGAGATATTACCAACACGTTGACATTTATCACAAATTTCAATAAAAGAATTGACATCCTGAAATAGTGTAGGCCAAAAGAAACTTGATTGAAGAATTTTCTGTACCGTACGATTAGGTCCATAATGGCCTCCAACTTCTTCGCCATGGCACTGTCGCATTATATCTTCTTATTCATTTTCCGGAACACATCGTCTAAGCACTTGATCCGAGCAAATTTTGATGAGATACGGATCATCACAAAGATAATGGTTGGCATCCGGTTGAAGCTTTTTCTTTTTTTGCCAAGTGAAGTTTTTAGGAAGATAACCTCCTGCAAGGAAATTGGCTATATTAGCGTACCAAGGAAACGAATTCTCATAAGTATAAAAAGCACAAATATATTCATCGGGAAATAAATCAAAAATTTCTCCCCTTTCAATGTGAGCATGATCCAATCTAGATAGATGGTCAGCTACAAAATTCTTAGCTCCTTTCTTGTCTTTAATCTCCATATCAAATTCTTGTAACAACAAAACCCATCGGATGAGCCTCGGTTTGGAATCCTTTTTAGCAAAAAGGTGCCTTAATGTAGTATGATCCGACCATATAGTAACTTTAGAACCAAGGAGATAAGACCTGAATTTTTCAAAAGAAAATACAATGGCCAAAAGTTCTTTCTCCGTGGTTGTATAATTGACTTGAGCTCCAGTGAGTGTATGACTTGCATAGTAGATGGTATAGAAAACTTTCTCCCTCCGCTGCCCTAACATTGCTCCTACTGCATAGTCACTAGCATTACACATTATTTCGAATGGTAAGCTCCAATCAGGTGATGCTATGACCGGTGCAGTGACTAACTTCTGCTTTAATATATTAAAAGCCTACAAGCACTCGTCATTAAAGTTAAATGCAGCATCTTTAAGCAATAAATTAGAAAGTGGTTTAGCTATTTTAGAAAAATCCTTAATAAATCGACGGTAAAACTCGACATGACCAAAGAAACTTCTAACACCTTTTACACTAGTCGGAGGAGGTAATTTATCTATAACATCAACTTTTGCCCTATCGACTTCAATTCCTTTTTAGGAGATTTTATGCCCTAGAACAATTCCTTCTCTAAACATGAAGTGGCATTTTTTCCAATTGAGAACAAGGTTCATCTCTTAACACCTTGCTAAGACTAATGCCAGATTATGCAAACATGATTCAAAATCACGACCATATAGTGTAAAGTCATCCATAAAACCTTCCATGAATTTTTTGAGAAAATCATGAAATATGGCCATCATGCATCTCTGAAATGTGGCAGGGGCGTTACAAAGACCAAAAGGCATCCTTCTATATGCAAATGTTCCGTAGGGACAAGTGAATGTGGTCTTTTCTTGGTCTTCCAGGGCCATAGGTATTTGCATGTACCCCGAAATATCCATATAAGAAACAGTAAAATCTATTTCTTGCCAGTCTTTCTAACATTTGGTCAATAAAAGTTAATAAAAAGTGATATTTTCTAGTGGCATTATTTAATCTCCTATAATCTATGCATACTCTCCATCCCATCACTGTGCGTGTAGGAATTAATTCATTTTTTCCATTTGTTACAACAGTCATAACCCCCTTTTAGGCACACATTGAACTGGACTCACCCAGCTACTATTAGAAATGAGATAGATAATACCTGCATCGAGGAGTTTAAGTACCTCCTTTTTCACTACTTCTTGCATTGCCGGATTTAGTTGCCTTTGGGGTTGGACCACTGGCTTGAAGTCATTTTCCAAAGGTAATCGGTGTGTATAATAACTGGGGTTAGTTCCTTTTAAATCAGACGTTGCCCAACCAATTGCTCCTTTATGCTTTTTGAGTACTTCAATGAGCATCTCTTCTTCCAAACCTATCAATAAAGATGAAATTATCACTGGTTTTGCATTATCCTCTAAAATTGCATACTTTAAATGAGATGGAAGAGTTTTGAGTTTAGAATTTTCTCCCTTAGGAGGGGACGGTTCATCCTCCATATCTCTTTCACTGTGCTCTTTTTCCAAATCTTGTATCAACTGCTCTTCTTTGGCTTCCAATTCCTCCTTTTTCTTCGGATGCATCAGACATTCTTGAAGGTCATCATCTAGAATAATTTCCTCTTGCTTTGCTTCGACACACTCTTGAACACTATCAACAAAACAAATCTATTCTTCAAAGTCATAGGAGCGGTGTTTGATCACCTTGTTCACGTTGAAGACCATTTCCTCCTCATTAAACCTTAAAGTGACTGTCTGCCCATGAACATTGATTAAAGCTCTCACCGTGTTCAAAAAAGGTCTACCAAATATCAAGGGTACCTTTATATCCTCTTCCATATCCATAACCACAAAATCCACCGGAAATATAAAATTTCCTACTTTTACTAGTAAATCCTTAATAATACCCTTCGGCCTTTTCACCCATCTATCCGCCAACTGTTGTGTCATTCGGGTCTCCTTGATATCTTCTAAGTTCAATTTCCTACAAATTGAATAAGGCATCAAATTAATACTAGAACTTAAATCACATAAAGCATGTCCAACAAAGTTACCTCCTACTTCACAAGGTAATGTAAAACTACCAAGATCTTCTAATTTTGCTGGAATTTTATTCAATAAAATAGCACTACAATTTTTAGACAGTTGGACTATTCCTACACCCTCTAGCTTTTTCTTATTAGTACAAAGCTCTTTCATGAATTTAATATACTTAGGTATGTGTAATAAGGCTTCAGCAAATGGCAGATTTACATGTAACTTTTTAAACATGTCTAAAAATCTAGTTAATTGCTCATTTTGCTTTTCTTTCCTAGCTAGAGTGGGAAAAGGTAACTGAGATTCATCAAGAATAGTAGAAACAAGTTTATCCTTACCTTTACCTTTCTCAATAGTAGGAGATACTTTCTTAATATTTTTAGAATTAGAAGTACTTACCTCCGGTGTTGGTTCCACCCTTTGAGAAGAATTCTTACCAATTTCGGCTTGTTCTAGATCTTTCCCACTTCTTAAGGTGATTGCCTTGGCTTCCTCTTTTGGATTGCGGTCTACATTAGATGGAAAGGTTCCTTGAGCTCTATTGGACAGTGAGTTAGCAAGTTACCCCATTTGGTTTTCTAGGTTCCTAATGGATGCCTCTTGGTTCCTCATCCAAATATCTTGGGATTTCCACCTAGCATCTTGATTAGCTAAAATTGAATTCTGTGAAGCCATGAAATTTGCAATCGTTTCCTCTATATTTGATTTCTTTTCTTGTGGGGGTGGGGGTTGAGGTTTTTGAAATCCAGGTGGTTGATAGGGTTGTGAGTGATATGTAGATGGGTAGTGTGGTCGGGCTTGATTCTAGTAATGAGAATGGTTGTTACATTGGCAGGATTGGCTTTGGTTGAATGGAGCCCTAGGTTGAGGGTTAGAGATGGATGCTTGATTCCCTTCCCTCCATGCAAAATTAGGCAGATTCCTCCATCCCGGGTTGTAGGTATTACTATAAGGGTTCAAGGCATTTACTTCTTCTATTGATCCATCACCATTCTTAAATCCAGGTACTCCTTGTGTTCCTGCATAAGAATCGCACTCATTAGATAACATAGATACATTTTTAGTTTTAAGCTCATTGATTTCTCTTAAATGTGCTTTTCTCATTAATTCCATTTGAGCCTTAAGCATAGTTATTTCATCTATACTATGTACTCCATATTTGTTTTGTACGGCTCTAGAAGTCGCCCATTGAGCGTCATTGGTTGCCATCTCATCAAGAAGCAAGAATGCTTCTTCAAGAACTTGGTTCATGAAACTACCATTTGATACTGCATCTAATAAGGACCTTGTCACTTGGTTAGCACCTACATAAAAAAATATGCATTAGTTGATAAACAGGAAATTCATGATGCGGACAGCTTTTCAAAAGTCTCCTAAATCTTTCCCAAGCTTCATGGAATGGCTCCTCCTAGAATTGCTGAAAGTCAATGATTTATTTCCTAATGAGGGCTGTCTTGGTAAGTGGGAAAATTTTGCACAAGAATTTTTCTTGCATTTGTTGCCAAGAGTGAATGGACTGATTGGGAAGCATTTGTAACCAGTCTCTAGCCTTTCTTATGAGGGTAAAAGGAAAAAGTTTGAGCCTAATAGCATCAATTAAAACATTCGGGATTTACACAGTGTCACTAAGTTCTAAGAACATATCTAGGTGTTGTGCGGGATCCTCTATATCTGACCCTGAAAACTGGTTTCTTTGTACCATGGTAATGGTAGCAGGTTTTATCTTAAATGGCTGGTGATGAGGTATCCTAATAGTTCTATGTTCTTCATTCCACCTAGGAATAACATAGTCTCTAATGGTTCTGGGTCTAAGCCCATTCCCTTGAGCTTGATATGGCACATTTTGCTCTTCTATCCTAGGAGGTGGTGGATCAATTATGGGTGAATTTTCACGAGGTAGACCATCGATGTTAAGAGGTGGGTCTATTTCTTCATTATTCATGGTTACTTGTAACCTCCTAATCCTATGAAATGTTCTCTCAATTTCAGGGTCTATAGGTAATATTGGATAGTTTCTCACCATAAACTAATCACACCTGTAAAATCAAGGAAAATAAAATTAGAAAATAAATAAAGGATAAAAGAAAAATAATAACACACAAAATCCACTTTAAAAATAAAAAATAAGTAAACAAATGCCAATTTGTTCCCCGGAAACGGCGCCAAAAAACTTAACCGATGTCTAGCAAGTGTACTAGATCGGCTAGTAATATAGGAAAATATAGATTAAGACCCTAAATATCGAACCCAAGGGAAACTTGTGTTTGCATGAAAGAATTTTGAGTTTTAGAGTGAATTTTGGGTGTAAAAGAGAGAAAAGAAGTCCCAGAGTTTATAATGATGAAAACTTAATTAAACTGAAAACAGACAATTAAACAATTAATGAGCAAAAATTAAATAATAAAAAAGAATCGTCGATGAAAACAGATAAACAGTATTTGAGAAAAATCGATATTTAAAACAACTTTCACTAAAGGACTATCCACCTTAACTTATTACTGCAATGACTTAAATTCTGAAGAAATACCAGTGATTATGGAAAAACCAGACAAAAGTAACCCTGATACCTTAAAACAATAATATCTTTTTTAAGTATTAAATTCCCTTATTAAGAACAATTTAACACTTAGCATAAAATTCCAGTTAAACTCCTAAACATTCATCGAATCTCTTTACAAGAACATTCAACTCCAGTCTATTTTCAATTCTTCCTCTCGTAATATTAACTAATAAAATCAACACATAATTACCTCAAACTTCAGAAAATAATCATGTATAGATAATAAGAAGTCAATCCAACAACATGCAAATCTATGACAATACCTAAATCAATTTTTAGTTATTGAATCAATAAACCAACAATTTACTGTAATAGAATCAAAGATAAGAATATGCTTAAAACTAAGAAAAAATCAACTGATATTGAATTTAAAGCTCAATCACGTCATTACAGTAAATGGCAAGGATCCTTTAGCAAAAGTAAAGGAACTACTCACTGTTTATATTGAAATTAAAATCTAAATTGAAGAGAAGAGACAAAAACATAGAGTTACAGAAACTCCCTTAATAATCTTGTATAGAAAAATCAAAACAAGCTTCCTGCTCCTTGAATTTGTTCTTCACAGCTAAACAAAAAAAACTAACGAAAAACTAAACTAAACAAATTTGAAGTAATGAAGATTGTTGCTTGATTAGATCCCCCTCCCTTCTGGTGTTTTAAGCTGGCTTTTTTTATTGGCAAAATTCCATGAGTTGGCCTTCTATAACTTTTCGAATCATAATAGAAAAATGACTCGTTAATTAGGAAGTTTCGTTAATTTGGAATACTTGAAGCGCGGCCAGTTGAAGAAAAATCAAAAGGAGATGCGCGGCCGTGTGTAGCTTTTCTCTTTGAGATGCGCGGCCGTGTATAAGCTTAAATGGTCATCACGCGGCCGTGTTATGTGTTAGCCTTTGGATTACGTGGCTGTGTCTCACCTTACTGCCTCAACCACAATTCTTTGCTTTTTAATTGTTTCAAGCAGAGTCTTCAAGCACGACTGCTCCTAATTCCTCCGCAGCAGTGCAAATGTGTTCTAATGTGTTTTGTTCATTCTCTGGCTTTCAAAATCTAAAAATAACCAAATTGACCCAAAGCTTCGCATTCTTTTCAATTAAGCACTTTTATCTTTATTTTAACCTTGAAAAACACCAAAATCAAGAATTAAACCCTAAAACATAAAATTAACCAATTCAACTATAATTTAACCAAATAAACACTAAATTAACCTAATTTGTAACACCCCCTACGTCCCCGTTGGAAGGACGCCGGAGAGCGCTACCGACGCTCACTCACATACATGCACACATACACTATACGGAAGCATACATTCATACATAATCATACATGAATAAATACGGGATTATTAAAAACTTACCTTGAGGGCAAAAGTGGAAGCATATACACATGCACACACACATACACTCTTTCAATCAGCAGAAGCATAAGGTGGATAATAAGACTGAGGAATAACTTAATACATAAGCATTTTAACGTTACATCGTCTGAGATATTACATCAAAATATTTCATAATAATTACATATATAAAAGGCTATAGAAATACATAATACAAAATACAGAAGTTGAATAAAATACGAAACTCCTAACTCCTATGTGGCCGACCTTGCAGATGCTCGACTCGTACCAAACCTGCCACCTGCACGGGAAAAGAACCTGTGCTAAGCGATAAATGCTTAGTGGGGAGAACACACAAGCAATATGGACGGCCATTCACAATGGTCGCCAAGGCATAACACATTCACAATGGCAAATGTGGACATTCATAACACATATATTTATGTATGCTTGCAAAAAGGAAGGCATTCATACAATAATTCATATCTGTATTCATATGCACATTACCTGATTGTTCATTTCATTATCATATTCATTCGGTTACCACATTCTTTTATTCATGTCAACGCAGACCACAACAGACAGAACACCACACAAGTTACAAGTATCATCATGCAGAAGTACATAACAACTCACATGCATATACTTGCTGAATGCCGATTCACATGCATTGCACCCTATTAATACATATATACTAATACAATGAGATATAAACACATGCCAACATGACGAGACCACTACCATAGCAAAACTAGAGAAAACACATAACATAACGCAATATTTATAACATTCCATAATCAAGAACGCATTCATACTTATACCAATTCACATAATTAACCATAACATCCATTAGTACAAATTCACAATCATACACATACTAATTAACCTAAGCATTCAATAATTCAAGCTCGCATTCATATACATGTTAATTCAGATGCTTAAAAACATAACTAATCAGATTCACATTCTCATAAGCATAACATAATAAACTATATTCATGGCATTCGAGAGGTCATGATCATAGTCGAACACATCTTAGTTCACATACTTATATCCATAATTGACTGCATACAAACACATTCACTAAATGATATATGTGGATAATCATGCACAAAACACATGCTTGAGTCACATTCACCCCATATAGGGATTCACAATCACATTCGGATGATTATCTGATTCGCATGTCCAAAATCATACTCATTCGGATAACACATTCTCATATTCATATCGGACAAAGAAAACAGAATACCTGCTAACTCACTTTAGTGGATAACGAGTAAACGCATAGCGTACCTTACGGGCACGAATCGAACGCATAGCATACTTTATGAGTACGAGTCGAACACATAGCGTACCTTACGGTTACGAATCGAAAATCATTGACTTTATCATATTTAAAACATTTTTCTGAGGGGGATCTTAAACAAGATCATAAGAAAAGGATCGTGAGGATCCGAACGCATAAAAGGGTTCGCGAGGAACCAAACGGGGACTTGATCAGGGTCCAAACATCCAAAGGTGGTGCAGCTAAAGAGACTCTGTTAGGCATGCCTAAATATCCACTAGACTGATTCTCGCAGGTCATGCATAAAACAAATCATATTTCGAATCACATAATTTGTCACACCCCAAAGTGGCCCTAGAAGAATTACAGAGTTTTGTTCGAAAAAGGTAAGTCTATGTGCGAGAGTTCTGTCGCGAGCGCGACAAGTGTCGCGGGCGCGACAGAGCCCTCCAGCGGTTTTCGAACTTCAGCTGGTTGGTGCGGGCGTGAGCGTTCTGTCGCGAGCACGAGAAGTGTCGCGAGCGCGACAGACCCTCCCTCGCGAGATGTGTGCATAAGTGGGATTAAGAGACTTGGAGTTGTAGGGAGTTGACACATGGCATCGTAGAAGAGTGACAAGTGGCGGCATATGAGAGTGACAAGTGGCATTGTAGGAGTGTGCCAAGTGTCATTGTAGGGAAGTGACACATGGCTACAAGAGAGAGTGACATGTGGCATGGGACTTTTTGGATGGAGATGGATTAATGAGAGTGGTTGGCTTTTAATGTGGTTAGTGGGTAATTAATTTGTTAATTCCTTTAGTTGACCGGCCACTTTCCCTACTCCCATTTCAATTCCTTCATTTGGCCTTTCAATTCCCCTTTTTGGTTTTCTTTGCTCTTAGTTGCCGTGCTCCACTTTCCTTCTTTTCTTCTATTTTCCATTTGCTCCTAAAGAGACTCATTTAGGTTGGGATGAAGAGAGTAGATTTTTGAGAAGAGGTAAGTAGTACTATTATTTAGTCTTCTTCTACTACTTGGTTTCTGTTTTTGATTTAAAGTAAAAAGAAGAGTAACCCCAAGTGTTTTTGTGTGTGGTTTTGGTGCAAGCTGGAGGCAAGAGAGTCGATAAAGGGAAAGAGAAGATCGGAATGAGTAGAGAGCTGTGATCGAGTTCCTAGAGGTAGGGATCGAGTGTAACTGTGTTAACTTTGCATGTGTTTACATGAGAGATGCTTCATGAGCTTTAATTAGCTCAAGATGTTCATTTTGATTGCTTACAGTATGTAACTTGATCATTTGAGTGTTTGTGTTGATGATAGAGTTTGATGTTGCAAAATTCTGCTTATTGTCATTAGACCCCAGTGTATAGTATTTGTTATAAGTAGAGTTATAGGATCCCAATTGGGTTGCTTCCAATTGCATATGAAAGATAAGATTCGTGTCTAAAAATGTCTAAGAGGGTGCTTGATCTAATTCTGGCCCTAGGTATCCCAAAAAGTTATTAAAATGCAGGTGACCCTGTTCTGGCGGGTTCATTGGAATAGTATATGTTGTTTAGACCATATCTTTTGTTATAGATGTCCAAACGACCTGAAACTTGTCCCATTTGAAATCTAACATCCTGGATAAAAATTATTAAGAAGAACGTTTTGCCTAAAAATGACGTTTAGAGGTTCATTTAGACGATAAAATTTTAGGGTAAAAAGCAGTCTTGTGAGGCACCAAAGCGGAGCCTCTGTCGCGAGCGCGACACAGGTTGCGACCTCACGATAGAACAACCTATATTAAGCCCTTTTTTCTTCATTTTGAGCCCATAGTTGGCATGGGTAAACCCCTTGCCTTTCACCTTAACGTTTTATACATGATTAGGGCTCCTAAATGATTACAAATTAGTTGTTAATGGAAAAATATATATGAGTATGATTAAAGATAGTAATTTAACTAATAAAGTAACAATGTATAGTTGTAGGAAGTATAGTAAATGACATGATAAATATGTATGAATTAGGAATTTTTATATAATGCATTTGGTACAGAGTCTAGAGCCTTTTTGTAATCTAGCTTCTGTCGCGAACGCGACCTTTTGTCGCGATCGCGATAATGAACTTAGCTTCTGTCGCGAGCGCGACTTCTTGTTGCGATCGCGACAGTGAATCTCTTCGCATCCTATTTTATTTGTTTTGAAGAGAGTGTTTTCTTCTATCTTGCTTTGCATGATTTATATGTTTATGTAATGAGTTGAACACATGTATATGATGATTATTAAAGATTGTATATCAATTAAATGTCTCTAAATTTGATAAATGCACTTGAATTTTAGTTGATGAGTTGATGTCTGTGTATAGTGTGTGAGTCGGTATTGAGCCTGATTACCGTTATAGTGGATAGATAAGCATGCTTATAAAGGAATTATCGAGTGCAGCTGCCAACGTTCCGCCCCGTTTAGGTGAAGCGGGTTGACCTCCGAGAATGGTCATTAATAGAGATAGATGAAAATGTTTTGTGACTTCGGTCTATCGAAAATGTTTTTATATAGAGCGTCCCGTATCCACCATGAGAGGAACTCAGGCTTGTTTTGTTAAATGTTGTGCAGTGAACTTGAGATGATTATAGTGTTGCTTTGAATAAAGCTATAGTACATGAAAGTAATGTTTAAGTACATTACAGTTCTGTATACAAGTACATGATTACATGAGTGTATTGACATGAATGTGGTTACATGATAATGTATAATTGAACAAATGAAATGTACAAGTTGTAGTGTATATGAACAAGTAAAATAAGTAGATGTTATACGCATGTGAACTCATAGTATTTGATATTTGTTATATGACATATGTGTGAGCTATTTGTGACTTCGTAAAGAAGTCCTTTGCATTATTTTATCCCCACTAAGCGTTATCGCTTAGCACGGATGTTTATTTCCGTGTAGGTTACAGGTTCGGATCAGTGAGTGGACATCTGCAGGTCAAGGCCACTAGGAGTTTTGTTTTGATCTCTTTTGTACAAGATAGAGACAGAGTGTGTGATATTTTGAGTAACATCATTATGTAGATAGAAAGTACAGTGTTTATATGTAAATGCATATGTAAAGTGAAATGAAAACAATTGTAATATGAACATGTATAAAGAGTAATATGTATATATGTAGTTGATATGAAATGCATGTTGGGCCCTAGTGTAGTATTTAATTACTTTTAAATGGATGTGTTTATGCTATCGCTTCCGCTAATGCATGTACATGTATACGTAAGTGTCCGCGTAGCGCCCCGATATTCCTTACCGGGGGTATGGGGGTGTTACATAATTTATATCATCATGCATAATCCATAATGGGTTAGACATATAAATAAGTTCATAAAGTCAGTCATGCATCATACAATTTATATTGCAAAGCATATAATATAATTCATGCCAACATGCTATATCCATATCCTTATTCCATAGCACCAGGGTCACGTAGGGGAAATATTATTATGCCGATACTTAACAATGCAAAGTCTTAATCATGCCATGATACAATTTACACTTAAGCATAACATAATAATCTTAGAGAAGGATCATAAGTATAGATATGCATAATACATTTCAAGTTCTAAATTGTAGCATATCATTATCATAATGTACATATAAATAAGCCTTTATACAACATACAGGGATAAAACTCATAAAGAAACCATTTGAAATTCATTTTAAAAGAGAAAACGAAATTAGAAAAATAAGGCAAAAACTAGGATCACTGTCGCGATCGCGACAGAGGCGAACTCGCCCAAGTCGCGACCATGGCAAACCTCGCGACATCGCGGAGAAGCAAAATTAACTCGCTGTCGTGCTCGCCGCAGAGGCTTGCTCCAAAACAGATCGGCAAATGGGCTTTTTATCGCGCTCGTGACAGGCATCGCGCTCGGGACAGAAGCGTTGCTGCACCGCTCAGCGGAGAGCTCGAAGGCTTGCGAGGGCTGCTTTCACCGGGCTCTGTCGCGACCTTGCGATAGTGTCGCACTCGCGACAGAGTCCTGAATTCCAGCCCTTACACGAAAAATTTGAAGAAAATCCAATTTTTCAACACCAAAAACTCAAACCATTCAACTCAAATCACTTCTTACCTCAAATTGAGTCTTCTAAACACCAAAGCAACACAATATAACACATTTCAACAATCCATTCTCATCGATTCATCACTTTACACAATTAACAACTCATGAATCACAAAATCTGGAAATTGCAGCACAACACATTCAATTTTACAATCACTTCAATAAATCCACATTTATGCATAATCAATTATCACAACTAATAACCCATAACGTGCGTACCAATTTAAGTCCATTTACACAATCAAAAATCCAAAATTTCATACACATGCACATATGAACTCAAGAACATCAAAATGGCATAATTCCCAAACACTTACATGCATAACTTTTTACAAGACCTACACAATTTCCAGAAATTAGAGACACACACACATCCAAGATCCAAGGGAACTAGGGCAGAGATAGCTCAATGTAAATGCAAAACTCAAGTTCCAAAACCTGGAATGGAAGATCCAATATCCCTTTTCAAGTTTCAATCCTCAATCTTTTCCTTGCCCTTAAGCTTCCTCTTGCCACCCACAGCTTGCATAAACCAAAACCCATAAAATTACTCTTAATCCAAACCCTTAGCTCAAATGAAACCAAAAGAAGAAGAAGAAGAAGAAGAAGAAGAAGAAGAAGAAGAAGAAGAAGAACCCAAATACAGGAAACCCTAAATGCCACACTTACCTCTTCAATCTTGCTCCAAAACTCAATCAAAGCACCCCTTAGCAAGCACAAACTCCAGCCAAAAAGGAAGCAAGGAGGAAAGGCAGAAATAGAGAAAAGAAAGAGGAGGAGGAGCTGAAAGAGGGAGGAGAACGGGAATGTAGGATTCCTGCGTTCTCTCTCCTTCTTTTCCCCTTTCTTCTTTTCTTTCATTTAATGCCCACCAACCAAAATCCACTTGGCAAGCTCTCATTGGACCAATAATTCCTCCTTTGACTTTCAAACACCAAGGCACCATACACATACATACACCACATAATTACTTAAGTAGATATTTTCCATCCTTAGTACAATACACACAATCCACTAGATAATTGCCTTTCATCCTTGTTACCAAACAACACACACACTAGATAAAACCACAACAAATACCCTACATCCATACACCACATGCACACCAAATAATTTCCCACACTTAACTTATTTAATAATTACTTTGCTATTAAGTCCTTATTATCCAATTTCCTCATGCACGAATTACTGAAATACCCTTAAAATTTTGACTTGTCATGCACATTCCGACTAGGCCCGATTTTGGATGTGACATAATTAAATACCTAAAAACACACTAAAAACATCATTAATTTTACAATTATCAACGGTCGACCAGAAAAGCCTAAACCTATGCTCTGATACCAATAAAATTATAACACCCTATACCTATACGTATGGGAAACTCACTCGAAAGGGAAGTGAGTACCCGCATAGATAAGGGTATCACCAATCATAACAATCATACATACTCAAAGCATTCCAGAATAACAATAAAACATAAATAAACTAAAACTTTATATCTCAACTAAAAGACCAACAGAAATCTTCAAAAATCATTCATTGATATAACGAAATATACATTACATAAGGGGGTACAATATTATCCTTTACATAATTACCAACTTCATAGCTGAAAGTATTGCAATACAATATGCATAATGGAAGTTTTACATCAGAGAACAAAATACAAAAAAATGAAAAACACAAGACTACAAAATCTCTCTATTGTGTTGGCTCTGATGGCTGCGGACCTAATTACCAAAACTCGAACTGCTTCCACAGCTGGACGGATGAAACACCAGTGATAGGCGATAACTTTTAGTGAGGAAAACAAAAGATGAACGACCACTCACAGTGGCCATCAAAGAAAAACACATGCATATGGCACAAACATATGGAAATACAATCATAATCAGACTTCTATTAATATACATGCCTAACATGCCTCATAATAGAAATATTCTTATAACATCACAAATTTGCAATATTTCACTAATATATCAAAATCAAACATATGCCTGTAAACTCAAAGTCGCAGATAACGAGTGAACACATTAGTACCCGTGTGTACGAACAAAGCAATTTCTTTCATTTCATTCAAAGACATTTTCACACTGAGGATCTTAAACAAGATCCAAATACATCAGGATCGCGAGGACCCAAATGGTGACCTGATCATGGTCCAGAACATTAAAGGGCTGCAGCTTATAGAACTCTATAGGCATGCCTATCTATCTACTAACTTGACTCTTGCAGGCTAGGCATAAATCAACACATTGAGCATGTATATCAAAGATATTGAATTAAATCATAATTCATACTTAAAGGCATTTGAGATTCCTGCAAAAGCAACCATGCAAAAATACATAAAACAAACAACATAGCAAAATAGGGGACAGTCGGGCTCGCGACAGAGGCGAAATTTGCCTAGTGCCGCGCTAGCGACAACCCTCGTGCTCGCACGAAGGCCTTTGTTGTGCTCGTGACATGGGTCGCGCTCGCAACAGAGGGCAAGAAAGGTCATTATCGCGCTCGTACTCGCCACAGTGATTAGCCTGGCAATTAGCTTGTCAACTGAGAGTGCGGTCGCGCCTGCGACAGAGACACTCCTGGGAAGGAGCTTGGATTACCGGGCTCTGTCGTACTCGCGACAGAGTCGAGTTTTCCAGCCCTTCGCCAAAAATTTGCAGAACTCTTTTAACAAATCCATCCCCAACATGCAATTGATTCAATAAATTTCAATATAATCATCAATAAGCACTCAAATCACATTATACAACATAAAATCCAAACTTTATACTAACCCACACGAATTAAAATTCCCAAAATAAGCAATTCAAACCCAGAAATTCATCAATCTAGAATTTTACCTCAAAACCATGCTATAACATGCCCAAACATAATTCTTCCACCAAACTTTGCAATTAAACTTCAAATCATTATCACATACTTCAATTAAGCCCACATCTATAGTTTTTCACAATCAAATTCCAAAAATCAACACAGATAATTCAAAATTAAAAATATGCAAAACAAAGAAACTTCCCAAACCTTTGGCTCCTTAGCTGCAAAGAATCAAAGAGCCCAACTCCCACCAACAATTTCCTTTCCTTTAGGATCCTTGGGAGGAATCTCAGCTATAACAAGCAAACAAATAACACAACTTAAACACAACCAAAACACACACCCACACATACCCAACAGGAATAAAAGGAGAAGGAGAGGAAAAAGAAGAACAAACACTTACTTAAACTCTGAAATTTGCCAATTCCAACTCACAATTTCAGCAATTAGAGCGAGAAGATGAGTAAAGAGAAGAGACAAGAGCTAAAGCAAATGGAGAAGACGGTAGAGAGGGAGAACGGGAAACAATCTGCTCTTCCTACCTCTCTCAGAAATTTTCTCTTTCTATTGACTTAGTCAATCCTTATCCCCACTTCTCCTCTTTCAATCTCAGCCCTACATTTAATGAATTGATGAATTAAATTTGGCCAATTTCCTTCTAACCCTTCTTTTCTCCTCAAAGACCAATCAAGCCACACAATTAAAATATAACATACAATTTTACCCTTAAAACTTATAAAATAATGCAATTAACTCCTAACACACACAAATGCACACATGCTAAAAACTACTAGGGTGGGATCTGGGGTGTTACAATCAAGGCACACGATCCCATCCTCTAGGAAGTAGCTCAACTCCACTCTTCAAGACCACACCTTCTCCTTGGCCTTGTCTTTCCTTCTATCAACAGCTTCTTGCACAATCCAAGAACACATACACTCTTAGTCTATTAACCCAAACAACTTTGTACACTAAAAGAAAGGAGTAGAAGAAGATCATCATAAATCCATCTTGAACTTACCTTCCTTGCTTCACACGGAAACCCTTTAAACTATCCAATACAATTTAAATTCAAGCAACCAAATGAAGAAAAGAGTAGAAGCTCAAAATGCAGAAAATGAAGGAAAGGAAAAGAGGAAACCGAGAGAGAGAGGGAGAGAAGAATGAGTGGAAATCTCAAATTGCATATGCTGCAATTGGGATAGAAAATTCCACTAACCCTTCCTTATATTACATGGAAAAATCCATGTGGCACACTCTCCTCTTGCCACCTAAGCTTCTCTTGACAAATTTCCCACTCACCACTAACTCTCTCTTCAATTGGTCCATGGAAAATCTCTCTTAATTCCTTCCGCTAAAAATCTATCGCACAAAATCTTTACGTAACTCATTCAATTAAGTCCTTAATTAACCATAATTTCACTCTTAGCCCAATACTATTATACCCCTTTCAAAACAATTATACCATAATTCCTGCTAGGCTATAATCCGGGTTGTTACAATCTTCCCTCTTTAAGAAATTTCGTCCTTGAAATTTTCCTAAGTTTCTACACATGCAATAATACTTTTACTTAATCAATAACTAAAATCAAACAAGCTTAAGCAATAAAGAACTTACTAGAAGGACCCGCTTGCTCATTTTCTTTGTCTTTGATCATTGTATAACATCGAGCTGGACCACCCGATGGAATCGGCTTCTCAACCGTTTCCAATAAGTCATGAGTGGCTCGACTTCTTCTTCTTCCGCCTCTTGTGGATCTAGTCACTCCCATGTTACCCTGACTTGCTTGTTGAACCGTACTTTCTCTCAACTCTAGACAATTGGCAAACATTTGCTCCATGTTACCACACTTGAAGCACGCTCCAGAGAGCTTTCTACATGTGCCTTGATGAAACTTCCTGCAATGCTCACGCTTTGGCACAAAGCTATCTTTACTAGAATGTGCCAAAACACTTCCCCTCAATTCTTGCATTGGAACCGACCCTCGAGTATGCAGTCCACTAACCACTTCTTTAGCTTTCTTGTTATTAGGCACAATACTATTAACTACCTTCCTCTTATGCTCCTTTCCCTGCTTTATCAATTTAGACTCTTCTAACTCCATTGCTGCTGAAACCAACTGGTAGTAACCCATAACATACATCGCAGCCATGGCCGACAAAGGCCCTCTAATGTTCTCTCTTAAACCATCTTCAAAATGACGACACTTAAACTCTTCAGTAAGCAACATTTCTGGCACATATTTACTTAACCTACTAAATTTTTTCTCATATTCTCCCACAGTCACACCCTTTTGCTTCAAACTCACAAATTCCTTCCATTTCGCTTTTCTGTATGCCTTAGTGACATACCTCTTCTCAAATTCTTGAATAAAGTACTCCCAGGTCATCTCAATAGGCTACTAGGGATTCCTCAACACCAGCTTCCACCAATCATAAGCTGGACCTTCTAGCAGAGGTACTATAGAGGTAACTCTTTGGTCCAAGGGACAGTTTATCTCTTGCAGAATTCTGCCCGTCTTCTCTAACTAATACTCAGTTAAATCCGATTGATCTATAGTGGTACCATTAAATTCCTCTGCCCCTCTCCTTCTAATAAGATCAGTAGGGGCTTTAGGGGCAGTTAACCTGTCAATAAATTGCATCATTCCTTGCATCAATACCGGATCTCCATAAGCTGGACCCGTACCTTCAACTCGAGGTCTCTCTTGTGAAGGCCGATTAGCTCTTACTGAATGAACACTATCGGTTGTCTCACCTATCTCTTCACTCGGATCAGACTCCATCTAAACTCTACACAAGACAATATCTGCATTAGGCCACAACTCTAGACAGACTCATACACATTTAAACACCTTATAGTATAGAACCATCTACCTAAGCTCTGATACCACTAAACTGTAGCACCCCAACACCCCTCGAGAGGAATATCGGGATGCTACAAGCACAAACACTATGCATATGGAAGAACACTCATGTACAAACGGGAGTGAAAGGAATACAAATATGCGAAAACAATCAATAAGCGGAAGCATCAATTAACTGAAACGTACTTGCATTAATGAACACTTAAAAACAATATTCATATTATAAAAAGAATATAACCATTCTTACATCACATGATCAAAATATACATATGACATTACAAAGTATCTCTTTAGAAAAAACACTATACAAAAAGGTATCTTAACTAAAACAAAAGCTTCACTCCAGTCCTAGTCGCCAGCAGATGGACAACTCTCAACCAAACCAAACCTACATACCTACACGGATAAAGCACTCATGCTAAGTGCTAACGCTTAGTGGGGATATATAGATACAAAGGACTACACATGAGTCACAACTATACATAACGATTTTATCAAGTACTACACATGCCAAAATCTATAACATAACATATCAACAAGCTCAATGTCACACCCCAAAATAGCCCTGGTCGGAATGAGCATGCTAAGTCGGGAATGCAAGGGTATTTCAGTAATTTGTGCATGAGAAATTTGGATAATAAGGACTTAATGGTAATTAATTAATTAAGTATGTAAGAAGAGAAATGTTAGTGTGTGTGCTTGTGGTATTCGGTTGTAGGGTGTTTTGGTTGTGGCATTGATCTAGTGAAATGGGTGTTTGGTACCTTGGCATGAATTATTTAGTTAAGGAATTGGGTGCATGTGAGTGTATGGTGCCATGGTTGGAAAGTTTGAGTGGGTTTTGTGGTCCAATTGGGAGCTGCCAAGTGGGCTTGTTAGGTGGGCATTGAATGAAGAAAAAGAAGAAGTAAGAGGAAGAGAGAAGAGGGGAACACAGATTTTGGTTTCCCGTCCCCTCCTCTCACGCCTCCTTTCTTCTTCTCTTCTCCTTCTCTGCTTTTCCTTTCGTTCTCTTTGGCTTGGAGTTGTGTTTGGCTTAAAGTGTGTTTTGCTTGAAGAGGTAAGTTGGAGTTTAACTTGCTGTTCTTCTTCTTCTTCTTCTTCTCCTGCGTTTTATGGGTTTTGAATGGAGTTCTCATGGTTTAATTTTGTGTTCTTGGTTGGGTTTGTTTGCAAGTGGTTGAAGTGAGAAAGAAGGACAAAGGGAAAGATAAGGTGGGCTTCTAAAGAGAGGATTGAAGTTGCATTTTCCAGGTTTGGGAGCTTCTGTGTTCTTCAATTCTAGTTTGTGAATTATTGAATGTCTCTGCCCTAATTCTCACCTAGGGTTGTAAATGTGTTGTATTGTTTAATTTCTAGAATTTTGGTGTGTTTTGGAATGTGTATATGCATGATTATGTGAGTAGATGTGTTAGTAATGCATGATAAGGATTGAATTGAAGTTACTGAGCTTGGGTTTTGAACTTACTGTAATTTTTAGGGTTTATGTTCTTGAGGGAATTGAATGTGTTTATGCATGATTCTGTTTGTTTTGATTGTTAAATTAAGTTGCTGTTACTGTATTTTTGATGCATGCAAGATCGATTGGAAGGTAAGATGAATTTGGTGGTATTGAATCAAATTGAAAATGATTTTGTTGAGTTCTTTGAATTCTGGGCATGCTGGGAACGGGAAATCGCGATTCTGGTGGAATTTCCGTTTCCAGCGTGTGTCGTGACTTCCCTGAGAGAGACAAGTCACGAGTCATGACTCTCAGTCACGGCACGTGACTCTGTCTCCCAGTCACGACACGTGACTTCTCGATGGGCTGGAAGCAGTCGCGAGGCGTGACTGCCAGTCGCGAAGCGTGACTGCCTTGTGTGAGGCAAGTCACGTCTCGTGACTTAGAGTCACATCCCGTGACGCCCTTGCGTGTCACGAGGCATGACACTAGGTCACGACTCGTGACCCTCCCCTGTGAGGCATGTCACGAGACGTGACATAGAGTCACGGCTCGTGACCCTCCTGTGAGGCCAGTCACGAGTCGTGACATGGCTCGTGACCGACCTCCCTTCAGCCCCATTTTCCGAATTAGCCCAGTTCCAACCAAAATGAATTTCCTATTTCTTCTGTATGGACTTGTATGGACTTATTTTACTGTATGATTCATGTCATACTTTTATATGCTCTCGTATGGCCTTTTATGTTTTGTATTGTTCCCCAAGTGACTAGTTTTCTTATAAAATGACTTTCAAATGCTTTTATGGCTTTTTCCCCTACTGTGTGCTTTATTAACATGTTTATATGAATGATTATTATAATTTACTTGTGATTAACAATATGTTATGCATATCCTTGATCTGATCCTCTTCCCCTAAGATTAATTCTGCCATGCTTAAGAGTATATTGTATCTTTCCATGATGGAGATTATGCGTTATTAGTCATTGGCATAATATGATTCCATATGTGTTCCTGACATGCTTTAGTATATTGAGTAGTGCTAAAGTGTGATTGATTGAACTATTGCATGCTTCAGAATATGAATTGTAGGAGGTATGATTGTTAGTATGCTATGCCAAATTTATTTGAATAATATGGTTGATGTCTGAATGCATTATTATGCTTTAGCCTTTGAACTCAATGTGTTATGCTTAAATGTAATTTGGATTATGCATGATTTATTCTTAGTTATCCTCATCTACCGCATGATTAGGATTTTGCATTGATAACCTTCGGCATGGTAGTGCTTCCATACCTGATTTTTGACATGCTTTGGAACATTGTTTAATGTTAAAGTGTATAGAGTGTATTATGTTTTGCAATAGGATTTGTATGATATATGACCGACTTTATGAGCATATTTATATGTCTATCGTACTCTGGTTTTTGCATGATGTATATATATATTTATGCATTGTGCGATTCGAAACGTGAATTGTTTTATGCATGACCTGTGAGAGTCAGTCCAGTGGATAGTTAGGCATGCCTAATAGAGTCTTTGAGCTGCAGCGCCCTTCGAATGTTTGGACCCCGATCAGGTCCCTGTTTGGTTCCTCGCGAACCCTTATGTGTTAGGATCTTGTTTAAGATCCCCTTTAAAAATGTTTTGTGAAAGTTAAAAGGAAAAAGTAAAATTGGTTTTCTCGGCTCGTACCCGTAAAGTACTGTCCGTATCGGCTCGTACCCGTAAAGTACTGTCTGTATACTCGTTATCCACTCCCTCGAGTCAGCAAGTGCCTTGTATGGATTGTAATATGAGAATATGTATGTGATATATATATGGATTCAATGATGAAAAGTATAACCTGTTATGAGGATATGACTATTGTTATGAACTTTCTGATGGATGTCTTTATATTGTAAGCATGATTGGATACCTAACACCATTATCCGCACTTGTCATGTGTTGTGTTATAAGTTTCAGAATGCTTTGAATGTGATTCGACTAATGTATTTATGTATGTGACTCACACATAGTTTTGTTATATAAGCATGTGAACCGAAGCAGTTGTGGCTGTAAGTATGTAAGGTTTAACTGTACTTTCTGCATGGTGATAATATGAATGGGATGTTATGTGATTATGTCTTCGGTCTCCGCTACTAGAGTGTTTTCAGCATGATATTTTATATATTAGAGTTGCGCAGCGGTAATGTGATGCTTTGGATGTCATCCCTTGGATTTTTGGCTAGTGTGTGTCCGGCATGTCAAAGTATGCTAGATAGTTAGTATTCTTAACATGATAGTTGGGTGTGTAATCATAAGGTAAATGTGTCGCATTTGATTGGGTTGTCAGTTCATGCATGGGTACTTGGTTATGACAATTGCATGTGTAAATCTCATGTGACTTTGCCCGGTAAGGTACTGTTATTTGATACCATTGTAGGCTTATGCATGTGATATTGTATGTAGTTCTGCGTGATGATACTTGTATCGTGTATTGTATTATGTTTGTTTTGGCCTATTCCTGACATAAGTATATGGTTATGATTGTCAGTTTTCGAATTAATGCTGTTACTATGCAAGCCTGATTATATATGTATTTTGAATGTCGCATCTGCCATTGTGAATGTGTTATGCATTGGCGACCATTGTGAATGGCCGCTCATACTCTTGTGTGTTCTCCCCACTAAGCGATTATCGCTTAGCACGGATTTCCTTTCCGTGCAGGTGGCAGGTCTGGTTCTGTTCGAGTTGCGCATCTGCAAGGTCGGCCACGTTGAAGTTGAAGTTCTGTATTTTGTTCAGCTTCTGTACTTCAGTTTTTGTATTTCTGTAGTATTGGTTATGTAATAATCTTGAGATTACTTTTGGGAATGTAATCGTTAGTATGTTTTCATGTTAAGTTATTCCTTTGTTTTATCATTCGCTTTATGCTTCCGCTTAGTGTCTGCGTGTGTGTGAGTTATTGCATGATCAGTCTGTGCCCGCATGCTAAGTCAAGTTTTTAATTAACCCGTATTTTTGTATGTATGTTATGTATGAATGTATGCTTTTGCATCGTGCATGTGCATATCTGTGTGAGTGAGCATCGTGTAGCGCGCCCGTCGGCGTCCTTCCAACGGGGGCGGCGATGGGGGTGTTACACTCAAAACACACATGTAATGCAATATCAAGGCACACGATCCCAACCTCTATGAAGCAGCTCAACTCCACTCTTCAAGACCACACCTTCTCCTTGCCCTTCTCTTTCCTTCTATCAGTAGCTTCTTGAACAATCCAAGAACACATACACTCTTAGTCCATTAACCTAAATAGCTCTGTACATAAAAAGAAAGGAGTAGAAGAAGTTCATTATAAATCCATCTTGAACTTACCTTCCTTGCTTCACAAGGAAACCCTTATAACCATCCAATACAATTCAAATTGAAGCAACTAAATGGGGAAAAGAATAGAAGCTCAAAATGCAAAATATGAAGGAAAGGAAAAGAGAAAACTGAGAGAGAGAGGGAGAGAGGAATGAGTGGAAATCTCAAATTTCATGTGCTGCAATTGAGATAGAAAATTCCACTAACCCTTCCTTATATTGCATGCAATAATCCATATGGCACACTCTCCTCTTGCCACCTAAGCCTCTCTTGATAAATGTCCCACTCACCACTAACACTCTCTTCAATTGGTCCATGGCAAATCTCTCTTAATTCCCTCCACTAAAAATCTGTTGTATAAAATCTTTACTTAACTCATTCAATTAAGTCCTTAATTACCAATAATTTCACTCTTAGTCCAATACTATTATACCCCTTTCAAAACAATTATACCATAAATCCTGCTAGGGTATAATTCGGGTTGTTATATAGTGCTATGGCTCACTTCATAATTCACCATTATAGCCAACATATTCATATGCATATATAAATATATCTATTTGAGTGGTATTCATCCATAGTACATCGCAATTATGATACTCACGCTTATATTCATTTATTATGCCAACATACAAGTTTAATAAACATAAATCAAGTCATTTAAATCACCTTAACAACTTTTAGAAGTGTCGCACTCGCGATCCCTATTGCACCCACGATAGAATGGGGAATTAGCTTCTGTCTCGCTCGCGACACCAGTCGCGGCCGCGATAGAACCTAACCTCGCCTCTATGGCGCTCATGTATTAGCTCGCATGCGCGATAAAAACCAATCCTCCTAATCCATGCCCAATGGAGTGTTTTGTTGCGCCTACGACTTTTGTTGCGCTCGCGACAGATTAGAATTAGCCAATCAAACTCCTAAACACACACAACTAGCTTATGCAATTTACACCCAATTTTATTTGCACTTCAAAGTCTCACATTACCATACCTTCTCTCTTATGACATTCTACTGAAACACATCTATTCAATCAATTTACAATATTGTAATTCATATTATGCTAGTCCTTATCCCACGAAACATAGTGAATAGGATACACTATCATCAATAGTTTTTTTACTAGCTTATCCAATTTCATAACACAATTATGCATCCATAACCCATCATGCTTATTTCCCAACCAGCCACAATGTACACATTTTCTAACATGCCATTTCAAAGCAGAGCTTTTACACAATTCTTATCAACTCATCAACTTAACTCAAATTAATATCAACACATAAAAACACAATTGTACATTTTCATGCACCTTGAACAAATAATTCATTATGCATTTTCATCATTCATAATCTATTTAAGAACAACACAAATTTACAATTTCCCAAACCTCTTAATCCTTTGCTCCTAATGTTCACTTGTCCTCTTGTTCAATCACCTTCTCTTTACCCTTGTTCTATCTTGATTCAACAACTACAACAATGTTCAATTTCCAGAATTGAAGCCATGAATCAATTATCAATCTCAGTTCTATATCATTTGCAAGAAAAAGTAGAAGAAGAATCAAACACTATATCCCTTACCTAATCCAATAACAATCTCAGCACCATCAATCAATTATCCAATTTAGTGAATTAGATTTTTCAAGACTATATTTCTAAAGATGAGGATTAAAAGCATGAGAGGATGAAGAAGAAGTTCAGCCGAGAAGAAGAAGATCATAAGCAGAAATGAACATTTTCTCTCTCTAACTCCATTTATATTGCATGAAAGTGGTGGGTTGGCAAAGCCTAAGCTTGCCACCCGGAAATCCACTCAAATCCACTAATCCTCTATTAACTTTATCTTCACTTAATTAACACTAATTAACCTCCATTAGCTATAATCTTTGCACATTATCCATTAAGTCACTTAAACTTTTACATTCTATACAATCAAGTCCACATCTCACTACTTTTAAGCCCTTCATTTAAATAAACTTCAAATTAACACTAACTGATTATCACAATTAGACCATGTTTGCTACTAGGGTATAAATCGGGCTATTACACAAGTGACCACCAAATTTGGCTGAATTTATTCAATGTGTAATGGCCCATATAGTAAGTACAATATTATGGTTCATATCGCTTAGGGGAAGTATCTATTTGTTGTTACATGGGCTTTAGTCGGGGTTATGATATTTTAGGGCTACCCAAGCAGGATCCCTGTCAGTGGGTCTAGCTCATTATGAGCATATCGACCAGTTGGGTCATCATTTGATATACCAAAATGGTATGAGGCTTGGGCTAGTGATTATCCTCAAGACTTTCCTGCATTAAGTGAACATAGGGTCGTGCTCCGGGAATGCATCAAGGTTAAGAATGGACCATCTAGCATAGATCTAAAGCTTTAAGATGGATGCAAAGCAATTTTCAAAAAGAGATGGAATGTTAATTTTAAAAACTCAATTATATATTATTTAGCAAGGAATTTTAGGAGCAAGGTCTCTAAGTCTCCAGCGGAGTCGCCACTATGACACGCGCTGAACCCCGTGCTCCCAAGAGGCCCACTTTTAGGGTCCGAGAGGGGTTCATTAAACCCATGAAAATTGGTCATTTCCCAGTAGACAGCGGATTCCCCAATTCAATTGCTGATTAACAACCTATAAGTGCATCTATTTTAGGAAACAAGGGGTGTTTTAGAGTGGCCTTCCAATAAAACATTGGGAAAGTTCATCTAGCCTCATTAAGCCTAAGACCATTGCATATGTGTCTATTTTGGGCAACAAGAGAGTATTTTGGAATCGCCCTCCAATAAAATATTGGAAGGGTCATTTAACCTCGTGAAGCCTAAAACTAGAGAGAATTCGGGACCTCCCCCTTACTTATACCTTGGTTAAAGTTATGAATGAGTTCTTAAATTAAATTTCCATTTTTTTTCTTACATGGTTCATGTGATTAAATTAAATCACAATTCAATCATATAAGGAAAAGCGATAAATAAATAAAATTAACTTACAATGGAAAAAGGGCGAAATACAACCCGAACAAATAGAATGAAAAGAAATCATACATAAAATGGGGTATTTATTTGACGTGGGAATATTGGTTCCCGTATGCATACTTACAAAATCGAATAACTCCTGAATGACATTTTATGGGAAGAAAATTAGGACATTGGTCCTCTTTTATTAAGAAAAACCTTATATTATTAGTTAAAAATCTTTTGTGGGTTTTTGTGTTAACAACAGTTAACTTTATTATAAGTCGAGTTCAAATGTACACTAAAAGTAAACTAAAGAAATATTGAATAAAGGAAAAGAACAACAAAGGCATAAATTAAACTAAGGGTTTCCCAATCCTTTAGCCTCTGAATTTTTGCCCATAAGCAGTGCCCAAAAAGAAATATCATATGGCAAATAAAGAAACAAAGAAAAAGAATAACAAAGTCAGCAAAATTATATAATAATAAAGTAGAACAAATAATTATAAAAATGAAAGAATAAGAAAACAAAATTTCAATATGATAAAATAACATGAAAACAACACATAAAAATTAATATGCAAAATAACCTTAAAAGGAAATAACCAAAGGGAGTCAAAGTAACAAAAAGAAAGAAAATAAAAGTCAGGGATGACCATGAAAAGAAGGGATGGCCGTTTAAAGAGGCGACTAATGAAAGGAACTGAATCCTGCACGACCAGTCCCTCACTTGAGCGATGGGCATCGGTCAGGTCTTCTTCTCGTTGGTCATCTCCAGAAGGCAAAAAACGAGAAAAACTCAATGGGTGACCATTCAATCTTTTATTTCGTGCATTTTCTTCACAAACTCTTGCTTATTTTCATGGAATCATACCAAAATCAATTACTAAACAAGATTTAGCATGCAAAATCATAAAATAAAATAAAATAAATCAATTAAATCACATTTTTCCTCAAGATATATATATATCATGCAATATTCTTGAAATTATGGCATTATTAAATGGATTTGGACCCCAGTATATTACCCTCTATAACGCCCATTTTCGATCGCACACATAGCTTTGCTAAAGCAGTCGAAGATGGTCACCACAACACGCATCACATAACACATACACATACAATTGAGTTAAACACAAAATCCTGAATTAACAAATTTCTTTCAAACGCAGCAGAATACATTTTGAAACTCATAATGTCAACTTGCATTACATATAACATTCAGTTGTTACATCATTTCTCTTTACGTGCCAAAACTAGTAATTACATTATACATATTACAAAAGACCTACACAAATAAATATTAGCGAGCCCTAGTGTTGACTAGAGATAATGTGGGACCGTCCTTCACTTGTGCTTTCCTTCAGAACCTACATGGATTAAGACCCATGCTAAGCGATAACGCTTAGTAGGGAAACAACATACAATATATATGTTTATAACAATCATTGTATAACAACAAATATATTCTTTATATCCATGCTTCATCATATACATGCCCATTATCATACCTCATCGCATATACGCTTCATAAACATAACATTGAACATATATCGGTGTACATGTAGCATCATTAGTAAATCATATTCAAATATTGCAGTATCACATGACAATCTTATAACGCATCTCATTCACATTCTTATGTCGCATAACATTGACATTGCTCATTATGGTTTAATCATTCATTATTTACCTTGCCTACAACTCATAGATGCAGATAACGGGTATCGCATTAGTACTCGTAAGTACAATAAATCACATTAGTATCCGTAGATACAACACTTTCGCATTAGTACCCGTAGATACCGATATAACCATTAATATAAAAACACTTATGTTAATCCAATAGGATTCTATATGCATTGGGGATTCCAAATGGAAATCAAACGCTTTTGCCGCAGCAGCTGACCCTATAAGCATGCCTATCTATCCACTACTCGACTTGCAGGCTAAATTGTTAATTCCAATTGATGTTCATTTATTCACATAGTATAACATCCATTCATTCACATGAAGCAATATAATTTCATCAAATGTCCTACCTATATACATGGCTTATCAAACAAGCCCACATTCCATTATACATATTTGCATTATACATGTTCACATTATAGATCCAATTAAATGTTGCCAAACTTGACTAAATTCCATTTCGTACACTTATACAACATTAGATAGTGTTTCAGAAAGAATTATAGAAAATTCAAGTACCTCACAGTGAAAACCAAATGGTTGTGACCGTGATATATGAAATTTTTGATGCAGAATGGAAATCAAAGCATTTAACTTACTCTTTTCAAAACTTTTTACTACCAGAATATACATGACCATCAAAACTTATCAAAACACCATTTTTAACCAACATATCCTTCCCACCAAATGTTCACTAACATGTTAACTTTCAAATGACATAACTCTCATTACATTTGAAATAAAAATCAATGAGTTATGGCCAATGGAACAAAACTTGCTCTAAAAGCCCTCCTACAGAATTTTGGATACAATTATAGACACTTTTGAAGACCTTAGAGTCCTCAAAATAACAGAGACATTTATACAACAATTTAAGACATAGACAATATGGTTTCAATCCAATTGGTCTCATTCATTTTAGATTTGCGAGGCTCATTTTGTGACTAGATAATCCAAGTAGGTCAACATGGAACTCAAACCTATTCTACACTTCCCAACTCATCAAGCTTCAAACTAACCAATTCAGCATAACTTTTCTACCAAACTCAAGCTAAACTTCCCTAACACAATCATGGATATCACGACACTTGCAACTTCCCATTAGAAACTCATTCATTCATAAATATACAGCACTTTCTCAAATCTTCAGAAATTAGGGTTACATGCTTAGGTCAATAATCTCATGGCAATCAATTTAGCTTGATAAGCTTTTCTCTTCAATTCAATTCATCTCACAACATAAATACACATTTTCGATTCAATCATGCATTTCAGATTTTATCCACTATCAATTTAACGTACACACAAGTTATAGTTTCCCAAACCTGAATCTCCTTTGCTCCAATGTGCTCACTTGGCACTTGGCTCACCAACCTTCTCCTTTCCTTGGTCTTTTCTTACTTCTACCACTACATACACAATCCAATTTCTAGAATTGGAACAAGGGAATCAATCTCAAACTCATCACAGAAAAGAAGATGGAAAAGAAGAAAAAGAACAACCACAATTACTTACCTTAACTTCAAGAACTCAACTTAAGTAAAGAATTAGTTTATCCAATCTACAGAAACTTGCTGGACTTAAGACTATAGATGATGAAAAAGAAGTGGATGAAGAGAAAAATGAAGTACAAAGAGAGAGAGAGAAGAGAGGGAGAAGTGGATGGACAAATAAGAGTACAAAGTGAATCAAATCTGCCTTCTAACCCTCTTTAAATTGCATGCAAATGATGTGTTGGCAAAGCCAACACGAGGCACATGGATTCCACTCAAAAGCCTTAATCACAATTAGCTTAAATTACTCCCACTTAGCACTTAATTAATCCACTCTTAACTTAATCATGCACAACTACACTTTAGTCACTTAATTAATTTATTTCATCCAATTAGGTCTTTATTTCTAATTACATTTAGGTCTAAAATTAGAAACCCTAAATCAAACTTGTCCAATTACTCCAATTAAGCCAAATGCTACTAGGGTAGATTTTGGGTCATTACAACTCTCCCCTCCTAAAAAGAATTCTGTCCGCAAAATTCATGCCTGTATTAAACAGATGAGGATACTTAGCTCGCATCACTACTTTTGGTTCCCATGTTGCTTCTTCTTTCCTATGATGCTGCTAAAGCACTTTCACCAATGGAACTTGCTTATTCCAAAGTTGCTTCTCTTCCAGTGCCAATATTGCTTTAGGCTTTTCATCATAGGAGAAATCCGGTTGCATTTTGCACGTCTTGCATAGACAAAACATGTGACTCATCTTAACGATATCTTCAAAGCATAGACACATGGAAGACATCATGAAGCTTAGCCAAAGCTGGAGGTAAGGCTAACCAATATGCCACTATCCCAACTCTTTCCAGCACTTCATAAGGTCTAATGAACTTCGGACTCAGTTTCCCTTTCTTTCCAAATCGAAGCACTTTCCTCCATATAGACACTTCAAAAAGACTTTATCATCCACATCAAACTCTATATCATTTCTCTTAAAATCTGCATAAGACTTTTGCCTATCACTTGCTGCTTTTAACCACTGCTGAATAATCTTTGATTTCTCTTTAGTATCTCTTATCAAATCAGAACCAATTATCTTATGCTCATTCAATTATATCCAACATATATGAGTTCGACACTTTTTACCATAAAAAGCTTCATAAGGTGCCATGCCGATACTCACTTAATAACTGTTATTGTACGTAAATTCCATCAATGGAATGTAATTATCCCAACTCTTAGAAAAATCCAAAACACAAGCTCGAAGCAAATCTTCTAACACTTGAATCACTCTTTCTGACTGCCTATCAGTCTGCGGGTGAAAAGCTATACTGAAATGCAATCTTGCACCAAGTACAGCTTGCAAACCTTTCCAGAACTTAGAACTAAACCTCGAGTTTCAATCAGATATAATGGATAAAGGAATACCATGAGGTCGTACAATCTCATTCACATACAGTTCAGCCAAATGATCCATAGAGCAATCAAATCGAATCAGTATGAAATGGGCCGACTTGGAAAATCGATCAACTATTACCCATACAGAATCGCGTTGTTTTTATGCCATTGGAAGTCCTGTGCCAAAATCATTGGTAATATTATCCCATTTCCACTTCCACTGTGGAATCAGAATAGGATTCAACAAGCCCGATGGAACTTGATGATCCGCTTTCACTGGCCGACAAGTCAAGCACTTGGAAACATACTCAACCACATCTTTCTTCATATCAGGTGTAACACCCCCATGCCCCCAGAAAGTAATATCGAGGCGCCACGCGGACACTTACGCATACATATACATGTACATATGCACACATACACTAGCAGAAGCGATAGCATTATACATATCCATATAAGGATAATAAAATAAAATATAATACTACACTAGGGCTCAACATGTAATTACATATATACATATCACAAAAACTATTGTCATTTTACTTTACATATTCGTTTCTGTACATATATTACAATAAACATATACTTGTAAAAACTATATTCTTTTATTACATAATGATGTTACTCAAAACATCACCAACTCTATCTTTAACTTATACAAAAAGATAACAATACTTCCTAGTGGCCTTGACCCGCAGATGCCCGCTCACTAATCCAAACCTGTAACCTACACGAAAATAAACATCTGTGCTAAGCGATAACGTTTAGTGGTATGAAAATAATGCAAAGGACTTCTTCTCAAAGTCACAAATAAATCACACATTTCATTTGACAAAATCAAATAGCTCATGCATATAGCTCTTATACGCGTATAGGTTGCATGCCCAAATATCAAATACTCTGAGCTCACATATAAGTAAGATCTACACTTTCACTAATTTATGCACACTATAACTTGTACATCTCATTTATTCAAATATACGCTATCATGTGTCCACATACATGTAAACACACTCATGTAATCATACACTTGTATACAGAACTATAATGTACTTAAATATGACTCTCATATACTATAGCATCTATTCTGAACAATACTCTTTAAACATCTCAAATTCACTACACAACATTAATAAGCCTGAATTCCTTTCATGGTGGATACGGGATGCTCTATAAAAAAACATTTTCGATAGACTGAAGTCACAAAATTTTTTCATCTATCTCTATTAATGACCATTTTCGGAGGTCGACCCGCTTCGCCCAAACGGGGCGGAACATGGGCAGCTGCACTCGATAATCCCTTTATAAGCATGCTTATCTATCCACTATAACGGTAATCAGGCTCAGAAACCACTCAATTACTATACACAGATACCCACTCATCAATTGTAATTCAAGTGCATTTATCAAATTCAGAGACATTTAATTCATGTATAACTTTATTAATCATGTACATTTAATTATTACTAATCATTTAAGACGTTTAAAAGATAATTTTAAACCAAACACGGACCAAATGGTAACATACAAAACTCATATAAACCTATAACAACTCAAAACAGAAGCAGAAGATCAAAACAGGACAAATAGAGAGGAAGAGGCAGGAGCACGACTCGTGCTCCTTGAGCACAACTCGTGCTCACTCTCTCACACAACTGGAGCACATCTCGTGCTCCCACATTTCTCTCTTAGTGAGCATGAATCGTGCTCATTGAGCACGACTCGTGCTCACTCCTTCTTTTCCCTGGAGCACGTTACGTGCTCTCACTTTCCTCTCTCTGTGAGCACGACTCGTGTTCCTTAGCACGACTCGTGCTCTCACTTCCTTTTCTCTCTGAGTCACACTACACAACACGACTAGGACAACACCTCACTTGCTGAAGAAAGTGTCTCTGTCGTGATCGCGACCACTATCGCGCTCGCGACAGAAGTCTCCATTAGGAACCTTTAGGAGACTACTTCTCACTTCAAACTTGTATCATCTAAACTGACATCTAAACGTCATTTTTAGGCAAAACATTCTCTTATCAATTGTTCCCAAGGATGTTAACGTTCACTTGAAATAAATATCAGATCAATTGGACGTCTACAACTCGATATATGAGCTAAACAAACTATACTATTCCAGTAATCCGACCCAACCAGAGATACTCCGATTTTTAACATTTTCGAGGATTAGAGAGCCAGAATTAGGTCCAACGCCCTCTTAGAAATTTTTAGATATGGATCATAGCTTTCAGATGCAATTTGAATCAACACAATTGAAGCTCTGTAACTCTAAGTATGATAAAAACCATATTCAAAGGTCTAATGAAACCTAAACAAAATTTCTCTAAAATCACTCTTTACACACAAAACTATATGAAAACCATTTGACACATCCAAAACTCATACAACATGATCCAATACATGATCACAAACATATACACATATACCATGAGCTCACTACAAGCAATCAAAATGAGATTTACACACAATCCCTATCTCTAAGAAGCTTGAACTCTATGCTCTAGTCACCTTCAACCCTTTCCTTTCCTTGTCCAATCTCCTGTCCATCGCTCTCATGCATAACCAGACCAAAACACTTTAAATCAAAAATAGAAAGAAAAAGGAGGTCAGATCGAATAACCAATCCAACTTACCTTCTCAAGGACCAACTCTACCTTTCACAGCTCTCTCTTCAACTAACCCAAAAGGCTTACTCAAAGCGCATGTCAAATGGAGAAGGAAAGGAGCAAAAGCAAGAAGGGATGGCAAAGCAAGAAAGAACGGTAGAAGGCCAAAGAGAAAAGAAGGAACAAAGGCCAAATAATCCAAGGCAAAACAAACCAACGTGGGAAAAGATGAGGTGCAGCTGGTCAATGTTAATCCCAAAATTAAATTCCCACCTTCCCAAAATTAATACATGTACATCTCTTTAATTTCTTATTTCCTTTTTAATTCATATGTATATCTCTTTTCTTAATAAATACATACATGTATTTTGACCAAACCACATAATATCTCATGCCACATGTCACCCTCCTACAATGCCACTTGTCTCACTCTTACGCTGCCATGTGTCACTCTCCTACGATGCCACGTGTCCAATACACCTCAAATAATCCAAATCAAATAGGCTTCCCGTGAAACATTCTGTCGCACCCGCGACATTGTCGCGCTCGCGATAGAACCCACACCAAGCCACTCACTCAAATACACTCTCTTATACACCCAAACTCTTAAGTCCCCGAACAAAAATTCTGAAATTCCACTAGGGCCAAATCGGGTTGTTACAAATCTCTCCCCCTTAAGAAATTTCGTCCTCGAAATTTCCCCGCTAATCACTTACACAGGTAAATCCTTAAATAGATCTCTGAATCGCTATCACTTATACCATGCAGCTATCAAATCGTGTACATTCCACACTTTTCTTAACACACTGCACTCTAATCCATATACTTCTTATAAGCATCAAGCACTGGATGTATATCCTGTCAGCTTTTCTCAATGAAACGCATGCAATGATACTTTTTTCACATACAAATGAAAGATGCGGATAAAATGGCCATCTAATGATTTATGTATTCAAAATGATGCGAAAATGCAATGTAAGCTACTGTAATGCACTTTTCCCATCCCCATGTTTCACTATGCTTATGTTCACACGGTTCAAGGAGATAGCTGATAGGAATACAGAGTGTCATCTCGAACTATTACCAATTCACATCTGCCGCTGTCTCTTCTACGCTCTCACTCGAGTCAGACTCCATCTATACTTTACACAAACGACATCTGTATTAGGCCACAACTCTAGACAAACTCTAGCATTTAACCTACACTCTACATCTTATAGACCAGAACCTTTAACCTATGCTCTGATACCACTAAATGTAACACCCCCATACCCTCGGAAAGGAACATCGGGGCGCCACGCGGACACTTACGCATACATATACATGTACATATGCACACATACACTAGCGGAAGCGATAGCATTATACATATCCATATAAGGATAAAAAAATAAAATATAATACTACACTAGGGCTCAACATGTAATTACATATATACATATTACCAAAACTATTGTCATTTTACTTTACATATTCGTTTCTGTACATATATTACAATAAACATATACCTGTAACAATTATATTCTTTTATTACATAATAATGTTACTCAAAACATCACCAACTCTATCTTTAACTTATACAAAAAGATAACAATACTTCCTAGTGGCCTTGACCCGCAGATGCCCGCTCACTGATCCGAACCTGTAACCTACACGGAAATAAACATCCGTGCTAAGCGATAATGCTTAGTGGGGATGAAAACAATGAAAAGGACTTCTTCTCAAAGTCATAAATAAATCACACATTTCATTTGACAATATCAAATAGCTCATGCATATAGCTCTTATACGTATATAGGTTGCATGCTCAAATATCAAATACTCTGAGCTCACATATAAGTAACATCTACTCTTTCACTAATTCATGCACACTATAACTTGTACATCTCATTTATTCAAATATATGCTATCATGTGTCCAAATACATGTAAACACACTCATGTAATCATACACTTGTATACAGAACTATAATGTACTTAAACATGACTCTTATGTACTATAGCATCTATTCTGAACAATACTCTTTAAACATCTCAAATTCACTACATAACACTAACAAGCCTGAATTCCTTTCATGGTGGATACGGGACGCTCTATAAAAAATCATTTTCGATAGACCGAAGTCACAAAATATTTTCATCTATCTCTATTAATGACCATTCTCGGAGGTCGACCCGCTTCGTCCAAACAGGGCGGAACATGGGCAGCTGCACTCGACAATCCCTTTATAAGCATGCTTATCTATCCACTATAACGGTAATCAGGCTCAGAAACCACTCAATTACTATACACAGATACCCACTCATCAATTGTAATTCAAGTGCATTTATCAAATTCAGAGACATTTAATTCATGTACAACTTTATTAATCATGTACACTTAATTATTACTAATCATGTAAGAGGTTTAAAAGATAATTTTAAACCAAACAAGGACCAAATGGTAACATGCAAAACTCATATAAACCTTTAACAACTCAAAATAGAAGCAGAAGATCAAAACAGGACAAACAGAGAAGAAGAGGCAGGAGCACGACTCGTGTTCACTCTCTCACACAATTGGAGCACATCTCGTGCTCCCACATTTCTCTCTTGGTGAGCACGACTCGTGCTCACTCCTTCTTTTCCCTAGAGCATGTTACGTGCTCTGACTTTCCTCTCTATGTGAGCACGACTCGTGCTCCTTAGCACGACTCGTGCTCTCACTTTCTTTTCTCTCCAAGTCACACTACACAACACAACTAGGACAACACCCCACTTGCTGAAGAAAGTGTCTTTGTCGCGATCGTGACCATTGTCGCGCTCGCGACAGAAGGCTCCATCAGGAACCTTTAGGAGAATACTTCTCACTTCAAAATTGTATCATCTAAACTGACCTCTAAACGGCATATTTAGGCAAAACATTCCTCTTAACAATTGTTCCCTAGGATGTTAAATTTTACATGAGACAAATTTCTGGTCAATTGGACGTCTACAACTCTAGATATGAGCTAAACAAGATACACAATTCTAGTAACCCGACCCAAACAGAGATACTCTAATTTTTAACATTTTTGAGGATCATAAAGCCAGAAATAGCTCAAGCACCCTCTTAGACATTTTTAGTTATGGATCGGAGATTTCAGATGCAATTTGACTCAACACGATTGAAGCTCTGTAACTCTACTTATGATAAAAACCATACTCAAAGGTCTAATGAAACCTAAATAGAATTTCTCTAAAATCACTCTTTACACACAAAACTATATGAAAACCATTTGACACATTCAAAACTCATACACCATGATCCAATACATGATCACAAACATATACACATATATCATGAGCTCACTACAAGCAATCAAAATGAGATTTGCACACGATCCCTACCTCTAAGAAGCTTGAACTCTATGCTCTAGTCAGCTTCAACCCTTTCCTTTCCTTGTCCAGTCTCCTGTCCATCGCTCTCATGCATAACCAGACCAAAACACTTTAAATCAAAAACAGAGAGAAAAAGGAGGTCAGATCGAATAACCAATCCAACTTACCTTCTCAAGGACCAACTCTACCTTTCACAGCTCTCTCTTCAACTAACCCAAAAGGCTCACTCAAAGAGCATGTCAAATGGAGAAGGAATGGAGCAAAAGCAAGAAGGGATGGCAAAGAAAGAAAGAACGGTAGAAAGCCAAAGAGAAAGGAAGGAACAAAGGCCAAATAATCCAAGGCAAAACAAACCAACGTGGGAAAAGATGAGGTGCAGCTGGTCAATGTTAATCCCAAAATTAAATTCCCACCTTCCCAAAATTAATACATGTACATCTCTTTAATTTTTTATTTCCTTTTTAATTCATATGTATATCTCTTTTCTTAATAAATACATACATGTATTTTGACCAAACCACATAATATCTCATGCCACATGTCACCCTCCTACAATGCCACTTGTCTCACTCCTACACTGCCATGTGTCACTCTCCTATGATGCCACGTGTCCAATACACCTCAAATAATCCAAATCAAGTAGGCTTCCCATGAAACATTTTGTCGCACCCGCAATATTGTCGCGCTCGCGATAGAACCCACACCAAGCCACTCACTCAAATACACTCTCTTATACACCCAAACTCTTAAATCCCCGAACAAAAATTCCGAAATTCCACTAGGGCCAAATTGGGTTGTTACAAATCTCTCCCCCTTAAGAAATTTCGTCCTCGAAATTTCCCCGCTAATCACTTACACAGGTAAATCCTTAAATAGATCTCTGAATCGCTATCAATTATACCATACAGCTATCAAATCGTGTACATTTCACACTTTTCTTAACACACTGCACTCTAATCCATATACTTCTTATAAGCATCAAGCACTGGATGTATATCCTATCAGCTTTTCTCAATGAAACGCATGCAATGATACTTTTTTCACAAACAAATGAAGGATGCGGATAAAATGGCCATCTAATTATTTATGTATGCAAAATAATGCAAAAATGCAATGTAAGCTACTGTAATGCACTTTTCCCATCCCCATGTTTCACTATGCTTATGTTCACACGGTTCAAGGAGATAGCTGATAGGAATACAGAGTGTCATCTCGAACTATTACCAATTCACATCTGCCGCTGTCTCTTCTACTCTCTCACGCGACTCGGACTCCATCTATACTTTACACAAACGACATCTGTGTTAGGCCACAACTCTAGACAAACTCTAGCATTTAACCTACACTCTACATCTTATAGACCAGAACCTCTAACCTATGCTCTGATACCACTAAATGTAACACCCCCATACCCCCGGAAAGGAATATCAGGGCGCCATGCGGACACTTACGCATACATATACATGTACATATGCCCACATACACTAGTGGAAGCGATAGCATTATACATATCCATATAAGGATAATAAAATAAAATATAATACTACACTAGGGCTCAACATGTAATTACATATATACATATTACCAAAACTATTGTCATTTTACTTTACATATTCGTTTCTGTACATATATTACAATAAACATATACCTGTAACAACTATATTCTTTTATTACATAATAATGTTACTCAAAACATCACCAACTCTATCTTTAACTTATAAAAAAAGATAACAATGCTTCCTAGTGGCCTTGACCCGCAGATGCCCGCTCACTGATCTGAACCTGTAACCTACACGGAAATAAACATCCGTGCTAAGCGATAATGCTTAGTGGGGATGAAAACAATGCAAAGGACTTCTTCTCAAAGTCATAAATAAATCACACATTTCATTTGACAATATCAAATAGCTCATGCATATAGCTCTTATACGTATATAGGTTGCATGCTCAAATATCAAATACTCTGAGCTCACATATAAGTAACATCTACTCTTTCACTAATTCATGCACACTATAACTTGTACATCTCATTTATTCAAATATACGCTATCATGTGTCCAAATACATGTAAACACACTCATGTAATCATACACTTGTATACAGAACTATAATGTACTCGTAAACATGACTCTTATGTACTATAGCATCTATTCTGAACAATACTCTTTAAACATCTCAAATTCACTACATAACACTAACAAGCCTGAATTCCTTTCATGGTGGATACGGGACGCTCTACAAAAAATCATTTTCGATAGACCGAAGTCACAAAACATTTTCATCTTTCTCTATTAATGACCATTCTCGGAGGTCGACCCGCTTCGCCCAAACAGGGTGGAACATGGGCAGCTGCACTCGATAATCCCTTTATAAGCATGCTTAACTATCCACTATAACGGTAATTAGGCTCAGAAACCACTCAATTACTATACACAGATACCCACTCATCAATTGTAATTCAAGTGCATTTATCAAATTCAGAGACATTTAATTCATGTACAACTTTATTAATCATGTACATTTAATTATTACTAATCAGGTAAGAGGTTTAAAAGATAATTTTAAACAAAACACGGACCAAATGGTAACATGCAAGACTCATATAAACCTATAACAACTCAAAATAGAAGCAGAAGATCAAAACAGGACAAACAGAGAAGAAGAGGCAGGAGCACGACTCGTGCTCCTTGAGCACGACTCGTGTTCACTCTCTCACACAATTGGAGCACATCTCGTGCTCCCACATTTCTCTCTTGGTGAGCATGACTCGTGCTTACTCCTTCTTTTCCCTGGAGCACGTTACATGCTCTGACTTTCCTCTCTCTGTGAGCACGACTTGCGCTCCTTAGCACGACTCGTGCTCTCACTTTCTTTTTTCTCCAAGTCACACTACACAACACGACTAGGACAACACCCCACCTACTGAAGAAAGTGTCTTTGTCTCGATCGCGACCACTGTCGCGCTCGCGACAGAAGGCTCCATCAGGAACCTTTAGGAGACTACTTCTCACTTCAAAATTGTATCATCTAAAATGACCTATAAATGGCATATTTAGGCAAAACATTCTTCTTAACAATTGTTCCCTAGGATGTTAAATTTTACATGAGACAAATTTTCGGTCAATTGGACGTCTACAACTCCAGATATGAGCTAAACAAGCTACACTATTCCAGTAACCCTACCCAACCAGAGATACTTTGATTTTTAACATTTTCGAGGATCATAGAGCCAGAATTAGCTCAAGTGCCCTCTTAGAAATTTTTAGTTATGGATCGTAGCTTTCAGATGCAATTTGATTCAACATAATTGAAGCTCTATAACTCTACCTATGATAAAAACCATACTTAAAGGTCTAATGAAACCTAAATAGAATTTCTCTAAAATCACTCTTTACACACAAAACTATATGAAAACCATTTGACACATTCAAAACTCATACACCATGATCCAATACATGATCACAAACATATACACATATATCATGAGCTCACTACAAGCAATCAAAATGAGATTCGCACACGATCCCTACCTCTAAGAAGCTTGAACTCTATGCTCTAGTAAGCTTCAACCCTTACCTTTCCTTGTCCAGTCCCCTGTCCATCGCTCTCATGCATAACCAGACCAAAACACTTTAAATCAAAAACAGAGAGAAAAAGGAGGTCAGATCGAATAACCAATCCAACTTACCTTCTAAGGACCAACTCTACCTTTCACAGCTCTCTCTTCAACTAACCCAAAAGGCTCACTCAAAGAGCATGTCAAATGGAGAAGGAAAGGAGCAAAAGCAAGAAGGGATGGCAAAGCAAGAAAGAACGGTAGAAAGCCAAAGAGAAAAGAAGGAACAAAGGCCAAATAATCCAAGGCAAAACAAACTAACGTGGGAAAAGATGAGGTGCAGTTGGTCAATGTTAATCCCAAAATTAAATTCCCACCTTCCAAAAATTAATACATGTACATCTCTTTAATTTCTTATTTCCTTTTTAATTCATATGCATATCTCTTTTCTTAAAAAATACATACATGTATTTTGACCAAACCTGTAACACCCCCTACCCATACGTAGGCGATCCAATCCGATAAGGAGTGAGATGCCGTATGAGTAAAGGTGCCACCAAACAGATACAAAGCAAATCATACATTCAAACATAATATACATACTGAAATACGGGATAATTAAAAACTTTAAAGGAAAAGAAAGCAATAGCTGATAATACATTAATATAATGAAACCATCACAATAATGTTCTGATCAAACTAGCTGATACATAAGATATTACATAACCAAAATATAAGTATAAAAGCGGAAGCTATAACAAAACTAATACAAGAGAGTTCTATACAAGAAGAATCATCAATGATTACACAAGCTGAGCCCTACACTAAAAACTTTTGTGTTGGCTTGACGGCTGCGACTCTCTCAAAGCAAAACTCCTTCCGCACCTGCACGAGTAAAAACACCGTGCTAAGCGATAAATGCTTAGTGGGGAAACACACATAGAATATGGACGGCCATTCACAATGGTCGTCAAGGCATAACACATTCACAATGGCAAATGCAATAGTTTATAGCATAATCCATATAAACATGCTCACAATTAAAAGCCATACATTCCGCATCTCAGATTCATATCCATTCCAAAATAATCAAACATGTATCTCATCATTATACTCATTCGGATATCACATTTATATAGCCAAAACAGAGCAGAGCAAACCAATCGAACACTTAATGAACACCTGCTGACTCTAGGTACTGGATAACGAGTGAACTGAGGGTACCTTACGGGTACGAATCGATTACTGAGGGTACCTCACAGGTACAAATCAAAAGTCATTTCATTTTTATCAAAACACAATATTTTTACTGAGGGGATCATAAACAAGATCCTAATACTGAGAGGTTCGCGAGGAACCAAACGGGGGACCTGATCGGGGTCCGAACTGAACTGAGGGCTGCAGCTAAAAGACTCTATTAGGCATGCCTAACTATCCACTTACTTGACTCTAGCAGGTTATGCGTCATTCAATTCATGTTTCAAAGTACAGCATACAATTCATCAGAAGAATCATGGTATCGCTCATATAAAAGCATATAAAAGTATAACATGAATCACAAAGTAGTAAAGTCCATTCAGAAGAAATACGAAATTCATTTTTGTATTAAAACTGCGAAATTTCAGAAAATAGGCCGAACGGGGTGACCAACGAGGTTGGCCGGTCACGGGTCATGACTGGCATCACAACTCGTGACTGGCCTCCTTCTCTGGCTGGTCATGAGTCATAACTGGGAGTCACGCCTCGTGATTGGTTTTTTCTTTGCTGGTCACGGGTCGTGACTTGCCCTCTCCTCTGGCTGGTCACGAGTCGTGACTGGGAGTCACGACTCATGACTGGCCTCTTTCTTTTGGCTGGTCACGGGTCGTGACTGGCAGTCATCACCCATGACTGCCTTCTCTGGCCGGTCACGAGTCGTGACTGGGAGTCACGCCTCGTGACTGGCTTCCTCTTGGCTAGTCACGAGTTGTGATTGGCAGTCACCACTCGTGACTGGCCTTTCTGGCTGGTCATGAGTCATGACTGGCCTCTCTTCTTGGCTAGTCACGCGACAGACAAACTGGAAACACAGTATCGCGATTTTCCATTTCCAGAATTTCCTAGAACTCAAAAATCAATTCAAAATTGAATCAAAACCATACAAATCTCATCATACCTTCCAGAAGATGTCCCATACAGCATAAACAACATAAATGCAACTTAATTCAGAGATTAAAACAACCAAAATCAAGCATAAACACATTCAAGTTTCTCAAGAATATAAACCCTAAAATTACAGTAAACTCAAATCAAGCTCAATTCACAAATAAAAATCCCAAACTTGAGATTCTAAGCTTCAATCACTTAGCTCCACTACTCCCAGCAATCTCCTTGCCCTTAGGATCGCGAGAAGCCTCAGCTAAGCACAACATATCAAAGAACACCCAAAAAAATACAAACCCTAAGTTAAATCTAAACCCAAAGAAGAAAAAGAAAACAAATGAAAAACAAAATGAGAAGAATACATTTACTTACCAAAGAGGATGCAAAGAGATAATTAATTTCACCAATAAAGACTTGAATCCACACTAGAGTTCTTAGAGTGAAGAAGAAGAAGAAGAAGAAGAAGAAGAAGAAGAAGAAGAGGGGAAGAAGGAACGTGAATCTGCCATTTCCCTTTCTTTCTTTCCTTTTGCTTTTTCTTTTCTTTGCCCTAAACACGTGTCAAATTCCTATTGGTGAAACTAACTACTCACACCCAACAAGTATGCACTACACGCACCCTATGCACTCCCAACTAATGCACACCCTACAATGGTATGAACACACACACTATGCACTCCCATCTTAAAACACCTAAATATGGTATGCTCAAGTGCACACAACTATTTCCCAATTAATTCACACACTAATGCCACACATATTACCATATGCTAATAAAACCCTAAAAACATGCATTTTTACCAAAATACCCTTATGATATGCCGAACACATGCAAATGCATGCTCACAAAGACAGGCTCATACTACTAAGGGGCAAACGGGGTGTGACAACTCTCCCCTACTAACAAGAATTTCGTCCTTGAAATTCTCACCTGCACTGAACAACTGCGGATACTGAGCTCTCATCGACTCTTCCAGTTCCCAAGTCGCTTCCTCGACTCCGTGATGGTTCCATAACACTTTTACCAATGGGATCTACTTACTTCTCAATTGCCTCACCTCTCGGGCTAGAATGGCTCTCGGTTCCTCACCATAGGAAAAATCTGGCTGAACCTGCACATCCTGAACTTAAAGAACATGCGAAGGATCTGATCTGTACCGACGAAGCATCGAAATATGGAACACATCGTGCAACTTTGCCAACTCCATCGGTAATGCCAATCTATAGGCTACTGGTCCAATCTTAGCCAAAATCTCATAGGGACCTATGAAACGAGGACTAAGCTTACCTTTCTTTCCAAACCGAAGCACTTTCCTCCATGGCGAAACTTTAAGGAAAACTTTGTCCCCGATCTCAAATTGCACGTCTTTCCTCTTCAAGTTGGCATAAGACTTCTGTCGATCCTTGGCTGCCTTCAAATTCCGCTACACAACTCTGATCTTTTCTTCGGTATCTCTAACCAACTCTGGCCCAATCACTGATCTCTCGGATAGCTCGGTCCAACAAACCGGAGTTCTACACTGCCGACCATATAAAGCCTCATATGGTGCCATACCAATGCTCGACTGAAAACTATTATTGTAGGCAAACTCCATAAGCGACACATATCTGTCCCAACTACCCAAAAAATCCAAAGCACAAGCCGTCATCATATCCTCCAGAATATGAATGACCCGCTCTGACTGACCATCGGTCTGAGGGTGAAATGCTGTACTAAAGTTCAACTTAGTACCCAAAGCTCTCTGTAACTCATTCCAAAACTTGGAAGTGAACCTCGGATCCCGATGTGAAACTATGGATAATGGCACACCATGCAACAGAACTATCTCATCCACATAGATACTGGCCAATCTATCCATCGAGTAGTCCACTCTAACAGGCAGAAAGTGAGCTGATTTCGTAAGCCGATCCACTATTACCCAAACTGAGTCATGCTTCTTCTGAGTCAAAGGCAAACCAGATACAAAGTCCATGGCGATATCATCCCACTTCCACTTAGGAACGGATAAAGGCGTAAGCAATCCCGAAGGAACTTGATGCTCGGCCTTTACCTGCTGACAAATCAAACACCTGGACACAAAATCCACGATGTCTCTCTTCATACCGGACCACCAATAAAACTGTTTCATGTCTCGATACATCTTCTCACTGCCAGGATGCATAGTAAAAACTGTACTATGCGCCTCACTCATAAGCTGTCTCCTCAAATCCTCAAACTCTGGCACACACAAGCGATTTCTGAACATAAGCACCTCATCCTGAACAGAGAACTCTGACTGCTTACCCGATCTAACCTCTTGCACAAACCGCTGAAGCCTCTCATCATCCCTCTGAGCATCCACAATCCTCTATCTCAAGGTAGACTTCACACGCAACTGAGCAATTAAAGCCCCATCTGAACCAAACCTCCATCTAAACCGTCTCAAGAACAAGGCTGAAACTGACTTCCAACTCAAAGCATCAGCGACTACATTGGCCTTACCAGGTTGGTAATCCATAATGCAGTCGTAGTCCTTAAATAACTCAAGTCAACGGCGCTGCCTCATGTTCAACTCTTTCTGTGTGAGGAAGTACTTCAAGCTCTTATGGTCCGAAAAGATCCTACACTTTTCCCCATACATATAATGACGCCAAATCTTCAAAGCAAAGATCACAGCTGCTAACTCAAGGTCGTGCGTCGGATAGTTCCTCTCATGTGGCTTTAACTGTCGAGAAGCATAAGCCACGACCTTACCTTCTTGCATCAAAACACAGCCAAGACCAACACTTGAAGCATCACTATAAATGACAAACTCTTTACCCGAGATGGGTTGAGTAAGTATAGGAGCCTCAACCAGCAACTGCTTTAACTGATCAAAACAAGCCTGGCATCTATCTGACCACTCAAATCTGACCCCTTTCCGCAACAATCTAATCATCGGAGCGGCAATCACAGAAAAACCCTTAACAAAACGACGGTAGTACCCTGCCAAACCAAGGAAACTCCTCACTTCCTGAACATTTTTAGGCTCTTTCCAATCAACTATCGCCTCAATTTTGGCCGGATCAACTTGAATACCTTTAGCTGAAACAATGTGGCCCAAAAATGACACTTCCCGAAGCCAAAAATCACACTTGCTAAGCTTGGCAAACAACTGATGCTCTCTCAACATCTGCAAAACCAATCGGAGATGCTCCTCATGCTCACTCTCATCCTTGGAATACACCAAGATGTCATCAATGAACACTACTACAAATCAATCTAGATATGGCCTAAACACACGGTTCATTAAATCCATAAAAGCCGCTGGAGCATTAGTCAAACCAAATAGCATCACAAGGAACTCATAGTGGCCATACCTAGCCCGAAATGCAGTCTTAACCACATCCGCATCCTGAACTCGCAGCTGGTAGTACCCTGATCGAAGATCTATCTTGGAGAAGACACCCGCACCACGAAGCTGATCAAACAAATCCTCAATCCTAGGCAACGGATACTTATTCTTCACTGTGACCTTATTGATCTGCCTATAGTCGATACACATCCGCAAAGATCCATCTTTCTTCTTGACAAACAGAACTGGAGCTCCCCAAGGAGATATGCTAGGTCGAATAAACCCCTTATCCAATAGCTCTTGTAGTTGAGTCTTAAGTTCCCTCAACTCTACAGGAGCCATCCGATTAGGTGCTTTCGAAATAGGTGTGGTACCCGGCATAATCTCAATGGACAACTCGACCTCTCTCTCAGGAGGCAAACCAGGCAACTCACTCGGGAACACATCACTAAACTCCTGCACTACAGGAATATCCTCAATCTGAACTTGATCTCTCTTGGAATCCAACACGACCGCAAGGAAAGCCTCACAACCTTTCCTGATAAACCTATTGGCTTGCATCGCAGAAATCACATTATTCAAAGAACTAGCACCCAAACCTTTGAAAAACATAGGAGACTGACCTCTATCCCGAAGCACAATTGTCTTCCTATGGCAATCAACTACAGCCCGATGCTTACCCAACCAGTCCATACCCAGAATCAGATCAAACTCTCTGAAAGGCAACTCAATCAAATCCACTGGAAGCACAACTCCCTCAACCATAAGGGGGCAACTCCTAAAGACTCTACTCACACTGACACTATGCCCTAATGTAATGGTCACACATATCTCATAATCTAACTGGTCAACCACATTTAACTTATCAACAATTTTATCTGTGCACAAGTATGAGTGTGTGGAACCAGGGTCAATTAGAGCATACAATTCAGTGTCATGGAGTAGGAACTTACCAGCAATAACATCAGGCGCATCCTGCTCCTCTCTGGCTCTCACAGCATAAGCTCTAGCTGCGACTGGCAACTGACGCTCCACTATCTCTGATGCAACACTCTCTCTAGGTCGACCACCTCGACCTCTACCATGGCCTCTACCACGAGTAGCCTGTGAAGCATTCAAACCAACTCTGCTAGCCTCTCGCTAGGAACCTGAATCCTCATACAATCTCGGACAACCAGCCAAAAGATGTTCAGTGCTCCCACACTTGAAACACGCACCAGAGAGCCACCTACACTCACCCCGATGAGTCTTACTGCAGTGAGGACATACTAATGTAGTCTCTGATCTGCCACCTCTACCAGAACCTGACACAGCTGCAGAACCCTGTCTTCTACCTCTAGAAGCCGGGCCAGATGATGACTCATCCTGCGGGTTCCTCGATCTCTTACCCGAGGATGAGGGTTCCTCCTCTGAGCCCTCTCTCTCAGCACAGTCTCTGATCTCTCAGCCCTCACAGCAGCCTCCACAATCTGATAATAACTTACTCCAGGCATACACATCAAAGAAATCAAAGCAATCTTCAAAGACTCATTCAACCCCGCTTCAAAATGCTTACATCTGAAATCATCTGTCATAACCCCACACGGAGCATAGCGAGACAATCAATTGAACTCTTTCTCATAATCTGAAACTGACATGGTCCTCTACCTCAAACTCAAAAACTGCACCCATCTAGCATCTCTATAAGTCTGAGTAATATACTTCTTCGTGAACTCACCCTCAAAGAACTCCCAAGTGATCGGATCCGGTAGCTGAGGATGCCTGCAAACCAATTCCCACCATTCAAAAGCGGACCCTTGCAGTAAAACTAGTGCACACTCTGCCTGCTGGTCGGGAGGACACCGAATCTCTCTCAAAGCACGCTTCACTTTATCTAACCATTTCTCAGCCAACTCAGACTCATCCAAACCTGTGCCATAGAAGTCTTCAACACCTGCCCTTCTCAAGTTCTCCATAGGGGCTCTAGGAGCAGTCACTCTCTCCAAAACCCTAGCCATGTCCTGATGTAATCTAAACATAGCCTCAAAAGGCATGGCTGCGGCCTCGGGCTGGACCCTAGCATGCTAAGCTGACACAGAAATTGATGGATCTACAGCTTGAGGGTTCACACTCTCAGCGGATTCCTCAAGTGATCCATGAGCATAATTAGAAGCCATCTAAAACAAATAAGAAGACAACCGCATCAGCCAACACAGATCTAGACACATACACATCTAAGCAAATCAACACAACAACAACAACAACAACACCCAGAAACGCCTAAACGGTGGCTCTGATACCAAAAACTGTAACACCCCCTACCCATACGTAGGTGATCCCATCCGATAAGGAGTGAGATGCCGTATGAGTAAAGGTGCCACCAAACAGATACAAAGCAAATCATACATTCATACATAATATACATACTGAAATACGGGATAATTAAAAACTTTAAAGGAAAAGAAAGCAATAGCTGATCATACATTAATATAATGAAACCATCACAATAATGTTCTGATCAAACTAGCTGATACATAAGATATTACATAACCAAAATATAAGTACAAAAGCGGAAGCTATAACAAAACTGACACAAGAGAGTTCTATACAAGAAGAATCATCAATGATTACACAAGCTGAGCCCTACACTAAAAGTTTCTGTGTTGGCTTAACGGTGGCGACTCTCTCAAAGCAAAACTCCTTCCGTACCTGCACGGGTAAAAACACCGTGCTAAGCGATAAACGCTTAGTGGGGAAACACACATAAAATATGGACGGCCATTCACAATGGTTGTCAAGGCATAACACATTCACAATGGAAAATGCAATAGTTTATAGCATAATCCATATAAACATGCTCATAATTAAAAGCCATACATTCCGCATCTCAGATTCATATCCATTCCAAAATAATCAAACATATATCTCATCATTATACTCATTTGGATATCACATTTATATAGCCAAAACAGAGCAGAGCAAACCAATCGAACACTTAATGAACACCTACTGACTCGAGGTAGTGGATAACGAGTGAACTGAGGGTACCTTACGGGTACGAATCTATTACTGAAGGTACCTCACAGGTACAAATCAAAAGTCATTTCATTTTTATGAAAACACAATATTTTTACTGAGGGGATCTTAAACAAGATCCTAATACTGAGGGGTTCGCGAGGAATCAAACAGGGGACCTGATCGGGGTCCGAACTGAACTGAGGGCTGCAGCTAAAAGACTCTATTAGGCATGCCTAACTATCCACTTACTTGACTCTAGCAGGTTATGCGTCATTCAATTCATGTTTCAAAGTACAGCATACAATTCATCTAAAGAATCATGGTATCGCTCATATAAAAGCATATAAAAGTATAACATGAATCACAAAGTAGTAAAGCCCATTCAGAAGAAATACGAAATTCATTTTCGTGTTAAAACCGGGAAATTTCAGAAAATAGGCCGAACGGGGTGACCAACGAGGTTGGCCGATCACGGGTCGTGACTGGCATCACAACTAGTGACTAGCCTCCTTCTCTGGCTGGTCACGAGTCGTGACTGGCTTCTTCTTTGCTGGTCACGGGTTGTGACTTCCCCTCTCCTCTGGCTGGTCACAAGTCGTGACTGGGAGTCACGACTCGTGACTGGCCTCTTTCTTTTGGCTGGTCACGGGTCATGACTGGCAGTCATCACCCGTGACTGCCTTCTCTGGCCGGTCACGAGTCGTGACTGGGAGTCACGCCTCGTGACTGGCTTCCTCTTGGCTGGTCATGAGTTGTGACTGGCAGTCACCACTCGTGACTGGCCTCTCTGGCTGGTCACGAGTCATGACTGGGAGTCACGACTCGTGACTGGCCTCTCTTCTTGGCTAGTCACGCGACAAACAAACTGGAAACACAGTATCGCGATTTTCCATTTCCAGAATTTCCCAGAACTCAAAAATCAATTCAAAATTGAATCAAAACCATACAAATCTCATCATACCTTCCAGAAGATGTCCCATACAGCATAAACAACATAAATGCAACTTAATTCAGAGATCAAAACAACCAAAATCAAGCATAAACACATTCAAGTTTCTCAAGAATATAAACACTAAAATTACAGTAAACTCAAATCAAGCTCAATTCACAAACAAAAATCCCAAACCTGAGATTCTAAGCTTTAATCACTTAGCTCCACTACTTCCAGCAATCTCCTTGCCCTTAGGATCGCGAGGAGCCTCAGCTAAGCACAACACATCAAAGAACACCCAAAAAAATACAAACCCTAAGTTAAATCTAAACCCAAAGAAGAAAAAGAAAACAAATGAAAAACAAAATGAGAAGAATACATTTACTTACCAAAGAGGATGCAAAGAGATAATTAATTTCACCAATAAAGACTTGAATCCACACTAGAGTTCTTAGAGTGAAGAAAATGAAGAAGAAGAAGAAGAAGAAGAAGAGGGGAAAACGGAACGTGAATCTGCCCTTTCCCTTTCTTTCTTTCCTTTTTCTTTTTCTTTTCTTTGCCCTAAACACGTGTCAAATTCCTATTGGTGAAACTAACTACTCACACCCAACAAGTATGCACTACACACACCCTATGCACTCCCAACTAATGCACACCCTACAATGGTATGAACACACACACTATGCACTCCCATCTTAAAACACCTAAATATGGTATACTCAAGTGCACACAACTATTTCCCAATTAATTCACACACTAATGCCACACATATTACCATATGCTAATAAAACCCTAAAAACATGCATTTTTACCAAAATACCCTTATGATATGCCAAACACATGCAAATGCATGCTCATAAAGACAGGCTCATACTGCTACGGGGCAAACGGGGTGTGACAAAACCACATAATATCTCATGCCACATGTCACCCTCCTACAATGCCACTTGTCTCACTCCTACGCTGCCATGTGTTACTCTCCTACGATGCCACTTGTCCAATACACCTCAAATAATTCAACTCAAGTAGGCTTCCCATGGAACATTCTATCGCACCCGCGACACTGTCATGCTCGCGACAGAACCCACACCAAGCCACTCACTCAAATACACTCTCTTATACACACAAACTCTTAAATCCCCAAACAAAAATTCCAAAATTCCACTAGGGCCAAATCGGGTTGTTACATCAGGCCACCAATAAAGCTGTTTCAAATCCTGGTACATCTTACTGCCACCTGGATGCATGGTAAAGATTGTGTTATGAGCTTCATGTAAAAGCTTCTTTCTCAACTCACTATCACTTGCGACACACAACCGATCCCGATAATACAAAATACCTTCTTTGTACACTAAATAGTCAGTCTTGTCACCATTCTTGATTGACTGCAGAATCTGTTGTAACTTAGGATCATCTTTCTGCGCATCCACTATCTCATTCCTCAAACTAGGTCTTGCTCTCAACTAAGCCATTAAAGCTCTATTTGATGCAAATCTCCATTTGACATGTTGCAATGTAAAAGCCGAGGCTGACATTTTACTCAACGCATCAGCCACTGCATTAGCTTTACCAAGATGGTAATCCACAATAAAGTCATAATCTTTAAATATATCAAGCCAACTTCTCTGTCTCAAGTTCAACCCTTTCTGAGTAAGCAAATATTTGAGACTCTTGTGATCAGAAAAAATCTTGCACCTTTCACCATACAAGTAATAGCGCCAAATCATTAAAGTAAACACTACTGCAGCTAACTCCAGATCATGCGTCAGGTAATTCTGCTCATGTGATTTCAACTGTCTCGAAGCATAACTATCACTTTCCCATCTTGTATCAATACACATCCCAATCTAGTTCCAGAAGTATCGCTATACATAGCATACTCTTTACCTAAAATGGGTTGAGTTAGAATCGGTGCTTCAACTAACATCTTTTTTAACTTTTCAAAACTAGCTTGACACTTATCTAACCACACAAATTTAACTCCTTTACGAAGCAACTTGTAAGTGGAGAAGCTATAACTGAAAATCCTTTTATAAAATGCCGATAATAACCCGTTAAACCCAAGAAACTCCTAATCTCAGGCACATTTTTGGGATATTTCCAACTCACAACTGCTTCTATCTTAGCTAGATCAACCTTAATGCCTTTAAAAGAGACAACATGACCTAGAAAAGATGCTTCCGTAAGCACAACTGAGCTTAACATACAACTGATGTTCCCTCAAAGTCTAAAGCATAATTCTCAAATGCTGCTCATGTTGAAAGCTAGGCCTTCTCTGAAGCAATTGATTATTGATCCTCAGAGGAAAGACTTGAAGTTAGAGTGGGAATCAGAATAATTTTTTTATTGAGAAAGGGGTGCTAAGTTATAGAAATCGTTTGTGTGTGCGTAACGATAGTGAGTTGAAGAGGAAAATTTTGCTTGAGGCACAAACTACGGTTTTTACTATGCATCCTAGAAGTGGAAAGATGTATCGTGATTTGAAACAGTTCTTTTGGTGGCCCGGGATGAAGAGAGATATTGTGGATTTTGTTTCCAAGTGCATAACATATCAATAGGCAAAGGCCGAGCACCAAGTTCCATCTGGGCTGTTCAATCCTTTCCCTATTTCTCAGTGGAAGTGGGATAATGTCACTATGGATTTTGTATCAGGTTTGCCATTTACTCAGAGGAAACATGATTCGGTTTAGGTAATACCCGATCGGCTCATGAAGTTAGCTCATTTCTTATCGGTTTAGCTTGATTACTTGATGGATAAGTTGGAGGAGATTTATGTGAATGAAGTGGTCCGGCTGTTTGGAATTCCGTTGTCAATTGTGTCTGATTAGGATTCAAGATTTATATCAAACATTTGGAAAGAATTGCAAGCAGCTTTAGGTACCCAACTGAATTTTAGCACTGCTTTCCATCCTTAGACCGATGGACAGTTTGAGAGGGTTATTCAGATACTTGAGGATATGTTATGGGGCTGTGTTTTAGATTTCTCAGGCAGTTGGGACCGATATGTATCTCTGATGGAGTTTGCATATAATAACAGTCATCAGATGAGCATTGGGATGGCACCATATGAGGCCCTATATGGTAAGAGGTGTAGGACTCCAGTTTGTTGGACTGAATTGACTAAACGTTCTTTTATTGGTCCGAAATTGATTAGGGACACCGAAAAAAAGATCAAAGTGGTGCAACAGAATTTGAAGGCAACCAGGGACAGACAGAGATCCTATGCTAATTTGAAGCGAAAAGATATTCAGTTTGATGTTGGGGATAAAGTGTTCTTAAAAGTATCACCTTGGCAGAAGGTTTTGCTTTTTGGCAAAAACGAAAAATTGAGTTTGAGTTTTATAGGACCGTATGATATTTTAGAAAGGATTGGTCCAGTTGCCTACTGATTAGGTTTGCCGATGGAATTAGCCAAGTTGCATGACCTGTTCCATGTGTTGATGCTTCGTCGGTATAGATCAGATGCGTCTCATGTATTATCGATTCGGGATGTGCGGGTTTAGCGTGATTATTCTTATAATGAGAGACCCAAGATTACTTTGGCTCGGGAAGTGAGACAGCTTAGAAATAAGCAAATTCCTTTGGTTAAAGTACTATGGCAACATCACGAGGTCGAAGACGCTACTCGGGAACCGAAATCAGCTATGAGATCTCAGTACCCAAGGTTATTCAGCTCAGGTGAGAATTTTGAGGACGAAATTCTTTTATGGAGGGGACAGTTGTAACACCCCGATTTTCACCCTAGTAGTTTTGAACTAGTGTGTATGTGTATGTGTGGGTTATTTAAAGTATAATTGTATTATATTTTAATTGTGCGGTATAATTGTGTTGTTAGAATAAGAAGTATTAGAAAAGGAATTTGCCAACTCACCAATGATTTAGTGACAAGTGGCAGGAGAGAGATTGAAAGAGGAGAGTGGCTTTAAAAGCCTACGAGAGAGAAAATGAGAGAGAGAGCAATTATGCCCCTCTGAGTTTGCAGGCATATCCTTGATTCTCTTTTGAATGCAAATTTGTATTATGATGTTATATAAATGTAATTATGTTAAGTAACTCTTGTGAATACAAGCTATGATATAAGTTATATGTTCTTATATGGATATGTGTATACTTCTGTATGTACCATATGTATGTGTTTTGCCTTGACTTTTGTTTTCCCTACTAAGCATTATCGCTTAGCATAGGTGTTTCATCCGTGTAGGTGTGGAAGCTGTCAGAGTTTTTAGGAGTCCGATCTGTAGCGATCAGAGCCAACACATTAGAGAAAGAATTTTTGTAACTTGTATTTATATTTCGTACTCTGATGTAAATTCATTTTGTTATGTATATGATCTAGTAATCTTTGCAGTATAGTATTTTGTAATTATGTAAGGATGATATTGTAACCCCTTTTTGTAATGAATATTTTGTTGTAATTGAATGAGATTTGAGATATATAAGTTTTGATTCACTCCGTTATGTTATTGTCTTTTTCATGTTTTTGAGATGCATGTATATTCAGGTTAGTAACACTCTTATCTATACGGGTACTCTATAGATACTCACTCCCCTATAGTGATGAGCTCCCTTACGTATAGGTATGGTGTTACAGGACTTGACCCTATAGGCATGCCTATCTATCCACTACTCGACTTGCAGGCTTAATTATTAATTCCAATTGATGTTCATTTATTCACATTCTAACATCTATTAATTCACATGAAACAATATAATTTCATCAAATGTCCTACCTACAGAAATGGGTTATCAAACAAGCCCACATTCCATTATACATATTCACATTATACATGTTCACATTATAGATCCAATTAAATGTTGCCAAACTTGACTAAATTCCATTTCATACACTTATACAACATTAGATAGTGTTTCAGAAAGAATTATAGAATATTTAGGTACCTCACGGTAACAACCAAATGGTTGTGACTGTGACACCCCCAACTCCCACACGTAGCATATCGAAGGATGAAGAGCTACGGTGAGCGGAGGATGCTACTAGACAAAGACACACATGGCAATACAGAAATCAGAATAATAAAATTTCTAACACAAGAGCTCAAAACATTCACATTCTAAACCTATGTCATCAACACACCAGCATTTGCACTATAAGATATTACAACTTATTACAAACACTAATAATTCAAACTTAATTACATGCCAAAATCAAAAACTCTTCCTATACAGATCTACCGACTTGTTGGCCAAAGTTACAGCGGACTTCTGCGCTACTCTGATCTTTGAACCTGCATAGAGAAACAATTGTGCTAAGTGATAACGCTTAGTCGGGCAAAATAAATAATGGGCAGCCACTCACAGTGGTTGCCGAGGAAAACACTTGCAAATCAATATATATATATATATATATACACAGACATAAGCATAAAGGAAACTGGCTTCAGTTAATGTGAACTCATATCGTTACTTTTATACGAAAACTTAAACAATTTCATATGCATATTCATTCATATACCATAACCAGAAAATACTGTTTTACATTTGATTCACAATTACATTAGACATACTTATTGTTTGCCTGACTCATTTAATTAATCATATAAATAGTTATACCTCATGAAGTTCAGGAATACAGTTTGCAAATCGAAATGTAAAGTCAGGAAATTCCCATTATGACTAACATTTCCAAAATCATGCAAAATTGTAGTATTAGCACTTACTTAAAACATTTCATTTGTTCAAACTATTAATTGATCAAAACCAAACAAAACATTTAGACTTACAGATTTGGTTTGGGCTTGAAATAAATATTCCAATTCCTACGTATCCCTATGGTAAGGAATCAGAACCACGTAGTTCTACAAAACCTTTATACTTAAACAATCCAAGAATTAATCTTAAGTCATTTTCTAAATTTAGTTATCTATCTCATGCATAACGCTTATTATCTATCTTACTTACCAATCAATACATCATTCACCGTATTCATTAAAACCACAAATAAATACATATGAATTTCTTACCAATATACTTACTGAAATTGCACAGGCTAAAGTTTCGTAGGTAAACAGCACATAACATACATGTGTTCTCATTTAAACATATAACAAATATATATATATATACATATACAAAGTTTATTTATTGAATGTTCAACCATAGAAAACATGCATATTGAATATTTCAATAATTCTTTACATAAACTTCATATAGACAAACATACTCGTAACTTTTGAACAATTTCATAACATGCCTTATTCACATACAATTTCTTAGACAATCAATATCCATTTATACACATTCATTAGAGCAAACGTTGATTGCTTTATCACTTTCCATTTCATAGATATTGGTTGATTATACAAAACACATAGGTATCCATAAAGGATCCAGAACACATTAGTGCGTGAAGCACGAGCTCAGAACATATTAACAAACACTTTCAGTTGCTTAGTCACATACTTTTTGCACATCATTACAGAACATATTAATTCAATCACATAGCTTTATTCATTTAATTGCCTGCTAAGTCAAAAGGGGTGGATAAGCGAGTGAACACATGGCGGTACCCATGGGTATGATTCAGAAAGCAACATCATATTTTTCTCATTCAAAACATTTTCGCATTGTGGATCTTAAACAAGATCCGTACACATTGAGGTTCGCGAGGAACCAAATGGGGATCTGATCAGGGTCCAAACAGAATAGAGGGCTGCAGCTAACAGAACTCTATAGGCATGCTTATCTATCCACGACTTGCCTAAAGCAGGCTAAATTTCCATATCATTATTAAATTCTTTCACATTTTAGACATAAATACGCATTTCATCAATTACTAGCATCATTCTTTTATGATCACATAGACACATGTATCTATATATATATGCCTATTATATGCATTAATTTCATTTATCATATTCAAAATTAATCATGTGTAGTTTCATAGATTAAGATATTCACATGAACATATTAAATGTAATCATATTATTATTCATCATGCATTCACTTATTTGCATATCATCTGTACTAATTACATTTATCATATCCATATGAACATACTAAACATAACTATATTATTCATATCATGCACTCATATAGACTTAAGAATAAATTACAATACTCTATGCACAAGCAGCCATTAAGTAATAATAATGGTTGACAAAAGTCTCATAATTCAATTACTAACATGCATAGAAGCATTTGAATAATTCACAGATTAAAGTACTCATTTTAATTTATAGAGACATAACACAAGTGAGAAACCATGCAGAGGAGAAGATTTTCAAAACATTTTTAGGATAGAGGGGTCTATCGCTCTCGCGATGGGTGTCGCGCTTGCAATAGACGAGTCCCGGGAAGCGATCACGAGTTGTGCTCACTGTCATGACTCGTGAAGGCAAACCCATCAGAGCATAACAAAAGAACAGAGAAAGGGGGCAAAAATGGTCACGACTCATGCTTATGAGCACGAGTCGTGCTCCCCAAGCCGAACGGTTTCCATGCTGAATGAGAATCCTCAGCTCGAGACGTGCTCACCATACCGAACGGGCATCTCAGCCGAGAGGACTCCCCAGGCCGAACGGACTCTCAGCACAAATCGTGCTTCCCAGCACGAGTCTTGCTCCCCAAGCACAGGCCGTGCTCCTCATGCCATGTCGTGCAGGATCTCACACACCGAAGGGAATCCTCATGCCGAGTCATGAAACTTGACACGACTCGTGCATTCGTCTGCTAATAGCTCATCCGAGCGAGAGGTGATGGAATCCCTGGGCTCTATCGCGATCGCGATGAGTGTCGCGCTCGCGATAGAGTCGTGATTTCCTAGTTCTTCAACCAAAATCTGCATAATTTTCATGGCAAAAATCCACCAAAATGCAAATAACTTCCAACACTTCAACATAGTTCAAAACCCACATTCCAAACTCTTTATGCCACATCAAACCCATGGTTCAAACCAATTAACACAATTAAAACATCAATTTTTAAACAATTGAAAATCACAGTTATTTAAAACCCAGAATTTTCCCTCATTTATACAAATTCAATTTTTAATCCAATAATTCACAACCATAACCTCTCTGTTTAGAATAACTTCAAAACCCACAATATTTACATGAACTTAACCAAATTTAAACACATAATTTCCAAGAAATCAGGTCTAAATGGCAAATCACAATGAGCATCAAAATTTCAAAATCCCTAACCTTAACTCCTTTACTCCAATAGCTTACTGAGATGATCTTTCTTGCTTCCAAACTCATTCAAGATCTTTCTCATCCCAAAATCCTCATCAATCACACAAACACAAAACCCTAGATTAAGAACACATCTTAACAACAAATGAAGAAGATGAAGAAAAGAAAGAACTCAACAAAACTTACCCAAAACAATCTCTTTGAGTTAATCAATTTCCACCAAACTCAGCCAAAGGAAGAGGGATCAAGATGGAGCAAATAGGAAGGGAAAAAGAGAAGGAGAAGAAGGCATGAGGGAGAAAAAATGGGAGGGCTAGGGCAAAAATTTTGCTCTTCTTTTCTCTTTCCTTGCCTTTTATACTCCTCTCTAAATCCTTGCCACATGTCATCTTATAATTGGTGGAACTTGACCACTCACACACTAAACTCATGCATGACACTACACACAAGGCTAACTCCACTAACACATACATTACTTCCCTCTATGTATGCACACTCTATCAAAACCCACAACTCATGCATATAACCCACAAATAGATATTTATGTCAAATTCTCTTTTTAATCCTTAAACTCTTATAACCTCAAACATTGATATTCATAATTTACTAATCCTTCACATTGCCCACTAATTTATTCTTTATCCATTCAATCAAATCCTAATTCCATCTTCACAATTTACTATTGGTCGCACTTATCGAAACTTTGACATCAATTATTAAATTGTCCATTTAGCATACCAACACTTCAATTAGCACAACTTTGTCATTACTCATCCTCAATACACCCAATCCTTCTAGGGTACATTTCGGGTTGTGACAGCGACTGTGACATATGCACAACCCAAAACAGAATGCAAAATGTAAGTACCTTATGGTGCGAACCAAATGGTTGTGACCGTGACATACCAACAATCCAAAACAAAATAGAAATAAAAAAACATCTCATGGTGACAACCAAATGGTTGTGACGGTGACATATAAACAATCCGAGGCAGAACAGAAAATAGACATACCTCACAATGAAAACCAAATGGTTGTGACCGTGACATATGCAATTTTAGGGGCAGAATGGAAATCAAAGCATTTAACTTACTCCTTTCAAAACCCTTTTTCCTTCCAAAATATACATGCCATCAAAACTCATCAAAAAACCATTTTTAACCAACATATCCTTCTAACCAAATGTTCACCTACATGTTAACTTTCAAATGGCACAACTCTCACTACATTTGAACTAAAAATCAATGAGTTCTAGCCAATGGAACACAACCTGCTCCAAAAGCCCTCCTGTAAAATTTTGGATACAATTATAGACACTTTTGAAGACCTTAGAGTCCTGAAAACAATAGAGCCATTTCTACAACAATTTAAGACATAGACAATATGGTTTCAATCTAATTGGTCTCATTCATTATAGATTTACGAAACTCATTTTATGACTAGACAATCCAAGTAGGTTTACATGGAACTCAAACCAATTCTACACTTCCCAACTCATTAAGCTTCAAACTAACCAATTCAGCAAAACATTTCCACCAAACTCAAGCTAAACTTCCCTAACACAATTATGGATATCACGACACTTGCAACTTCCCATTAGAAACTCATACATTCCCAAATACACAACAATTTCTCAAATCTTCAAAAATTAGGGTTAAATGCTTAGGTCAATAATCTCATGGCAATCAATTTAGCGTAATAATCTCATCTCTTCAATTCAATTCATCACACAACATAAATACACATTTTGAATTATATTGACCACACAATTCAATCATGCATTTCAGATTTTAACCAGTATCAATTTAACAACACACAAGTCATAGTTTCCCAAACCTCAATCTTCCTAGCTCTAATGTGATCACTTGGGACTTGGCTCACCAATCTTCTCATTTCCCTTGTCTTTTCTTATTTCTACCACTACATACACAATTCAATTTCCAGAATTGGAACAAGGGAATCAATCTCAAACTCATCATAGAAAGGAAGATGGAAAAGAAGAAGAAGAACAACCACAATTACTTACCTTACCTTCAAGAACTCAACTTAACTAAAGAATTAGTTTATCTAATCTACAGAAACTTATTGGACTTAAAACTATAGATGAAAAAGAAGAAGAGGATGAAGACTATAATGAAGAGCAAAGAGAGAGAGGGCAAAGATGGAGAAGTAGCCAAACAAATGAGTGTACAAAGTGAATCAAATCTACCTTCTAACCCTCTTTAAATTGCATGCAAATGATGTGTTGGCAACGCCAACACAAGGCACATGGATTCCACTCAAAAGCCTTAATCACAATTAGCTTAAATTAATCCCACTTAGAACTTAATTAATCCACTCTTAATTTAATGTTGCACAACCACACCTTAGTCACTTAATTAATTTATTTCATGCAATTAGGTCCTCATTTTCAATTACACTTAGGTCCAAAATTAGATTGTCCAATTACCACAATTAAGCCAAATGCTACTAGGATAGATTTTGGGTCATTACACCCTCAATGTATTGATCTCTGAAGAGTAAGAATATTCAGTATTCTTCCTCGAATTTTACATAGAAGAGTTGAAAAACAAGAGGAGTTTCTAAGTTTCTCTCTCTAAAAATCCTTTAAAAAAGATGAAAGATATGAGAGAATGATAAAGAAAATAGAATTGATTTCTCTCCCTCGATGAGTCTTTCGGCCGTAAGAAATCAAGTTTACAAGAAAACAAATTTAAAATCAGAAAATCTCTTTTTTTTCCTCTAGATTTTTTCTCTGATTTTTTAAAAACCCCAAAGCCATCTCTATTTATAGGCTTTAGAAGTCCCTTGGAATTCTAGATTTTAGATTGAATTTAGGAATAAAATTATATACTTCTAATTTCAAAAGACCTAAAATCCATCAATCACATCCCAAGATATTAGATATTGGATTTCCAAGATGATTTTCTGATTTTCTATTGAATGAAATCTGGAAATCCGCTATCAGGTCACGATCGACGGGCATCCCTCCTTTGAGGGACGGCCGTCGCTTGTGAAGGAGGTGAAACTTTTGGATTTGCCCTCTTTGTAACCTGCCCCTTAGGGTATGGGCACCCCTCATGCATAACGGACGGGCACCCCTCATGCGACGGACGACCATCTGTCACCAAAGGGTGGGCTCCACTTGCAGCCCGTCCCTGCAGAGGACAGCACACCGGCTGACCGACAGACGGGTATCCCTCGCTTCTGAGATTGTGTACTAACCCGAATTTTACCCTAGAAGGATATAGTGTGTTAATTGTATAGTAAGGGTACAAAAGTAATTATGCAAGAATGTAATTTTGGGTTAATAAGGATGTAATTGAAAAGGGGATATAAGTTAATGAAAGAAAGAATTGAATTGAGGGACTAAAAGGGAGTTTATCAAAGGACTTAATGGAAATTAATAGAGAAGTGGACATGTGGCTAGAAGTGGACAAGTGGCAAGAGGTGAGCTTGACACCTAGACACTACATGCAATAAATAGGTGAGTGGAGCGGCAAAAATCTGCCCCATTCTTGCATGTGGTCCGGGTGTCCCCTTTTCTTGTCTCCTTGTTCTTCATTCTACATTTCAATTCTCTTCTTGCTTTCCTTCTTCTTCATTGGATTTTTCTTGTAACACTATTATAACATTAAACTATATGTACGGTGACCGGATGTCTCAGTTGTCCACTAAAGTCACAATGTTATGCTATAGTAAACAGTTCAGTAAAAATTTTTCGCGTTTAAACGTCGATTATGCACTAAAACAATCAGTGATATTACAATAGTTATTACATAGTACTATTGAAAACTCGTACCTATCTTACACAAAACATAACACAAATCATCCGTTTTAACCATGTACATGCCATGTCTATGCCACTGTCTTGCTACCAGTCTCTTCTTCCCAATGAATAGTCACATGTCGGCCACTTCAAGCTTCTTTCTTCTTATAACCTGCACACAGTTACAGGATTACTTGCTGAGCATTAAAATGCCCAGTGGTGGATACATATCCCAAGTATTCCATTAACATTATCATTTATGCATACACAAGCATATAATATTTATAACAGGTGGACTTTATTTCATTCTATAATTTCGCTTAACCTATACTTTGAATCATCAATAATATTAAATCTTTTACTTATACAAAACCTTTACTATGTTTATGGTTATGCCCATTACTTTTGTTTCATTTCGAATGAACATTTACCTTAATATCCATATTATTTTGTTTCAATCAGTTCTATATTTATTCCTTAATTCTTTACCTTAGTTTCATTTATATTTCTGAGTATTCATGTTAACCTTCAATTCACTTCATAACATTATTTTCTAGCCTATTATCATTGTTAAATTTACAGTATATATATATATATATATATATTTAATTACCATCAAAATAAATATTTAATTATATTATTCTTTTCAATTATACATTTCATACGTTTCATCAATAACATTAACGGTAACAATGTCATTTATTGATGACATTCTTATTACAGTTAATAACAATATTGTTCATAGTATCACTTATTTTTGTTTAGCTTTGTTATTACAGTTGTTAGTTTAGATCTTTTATTATGTATCATTTTCATTTTCGGTTCAGTCATAAATTCTATTAACATTGTTCTCGGTAATATAATATTCATTTCAGTGATTACATTTTTCAGTTCATCAGACAACTTACAGTTCACGTGCATACATTTTTCTCTACTTAAAGTGCTTGTACTATTATTTTTAATTTTCGGTATACAATTATGTATAATTTTTATATTAGTTTTTGTAGTACGTTTATTTCTATTATTGAAATTTACATATACCGTTACATTATTCAATATTATTATTTCTAATTATATTTATTTCGATCACTAAATTTATGCTTTTCTCATGGTTATTCTTAGCTTCTATAGGTTTAAATAACTTTACATTTTAGTTCTTTATTTAATGCTAATTTACTATTTGATCCTCGAACTTTCATTGAATTACAGTTTGGTCCCTATTACCATTAATTATAATTATGCCACTTACTTTCTTAATTTTTATTCCTACTTTATTATTTAACTAAGACAATTGTTGTTTAGTCCTTATAATCACATTACCTATACTTAATTATAAATTATACTTTGACTTAACATTTTTCACTTACTATATCATCATCATCATCATCATCATCATCATCATCATCATCATTATTATTATTATTATTATTATTATTATTATTATTATTATTACTCTTTTTCTTTCCATTTAATCATTTCTATACCAAATATACTTCTCATTTTCTACATTAATTCAATTTACAATATCATTATTAACATAATTATTTTCCCTAATTTAAATCATTATATTCATATTGTCTCTATATTTTCATTTATTAATTATTTTCTTATCCATTTTTCATTCTAGTCCTTTCATCATTTCTATTACTGCCAAGTTACAATTCAGTCTCTCCATTTTTTTATAATTATTTATTATTCATTCATTTCAATTTATTTTTCCTTACTTGCCCCTAGTATCAATCCGGTAGATAACTCTTAATCGAATACGCGGGATGTGGACTATCGTGAATCCACTACATTTTTTAGTGACCCCGAAGGACCACCCATACATTTACATTTCATTTCATTTGCATTCGACATTTCAACATTCATTCATTTTGTAGACCGTCATTGGCCTACCAATAGTGAGTCGTCATGACCCACACCACGGTTTTTGTTATCCATATGGCTAGCCAACTATATCGTGAGATAAATTTAACTGCCAGACTACTACTAACGGCAATTAAAATATACCATTGCATAATTTTCCATTTAATACTCAAATTATATTATTAATAAATACAAACTACCATTCGTCCATCACCCTAAATCCACACATAAAGCATTTCTTTTCTAGTAAAATATTTTTATTCCATTAATCAATTTATTCTAACTTCAATCATGCCATAATTTCATCAAAATGTTGCATACATCAAAATTTTCAATATGAACATAATACACTTTTATACTCTAAAATATTCATATATACTCAATTAATTTCAAATAAATTATCATATACTCCATTTTTATCATATATTCATTTTATGCGAATATACATAATAAATAATCAAGTTATGCATTATTATCACCATTTTTATTTTATTCATTAATTTACCAACTTATTTACTTAATTAACCAATTAATTCTAAATTACAAATCAATTACATTTTATTCCTTAATATTTTATTTTTTTACACTTTATTCTCAATTTACAGTTTAATCCCTAAACTTTCATTGAACTACAATTTTATCATTCTTTGTACTTTTATTTACTAAAATGCCATTATTTAACTTTTTTTTTTCATTCATTCATTATTTAACTTACAAAGTACCATTTAGTCTTTGATGTATTCTTTTCATGGTAAATTTATATTTTAGTCCTCCAACAATTATTAAATCGATTATTTTACCAATTAATTCCTATTTTGTTTTATTTAATCTCAATAACTAATTTAATTAAATTTTTACCATTTGTCCCTAAAATATTACAATTTAGTCCTTTTTCATTCTTTTTCTCACATTAACCCTAATTTAATCATTTTTTACCCACTTTTACCATTTAATCCCTTAAAATTCTATTAAATTATGATTTTGGCCTTCACTCTCATTTTATTTACGACAATGCCATTAATTATCCATTTTCACATTTAATTCAATATACATTTGTGAGATTACCGATTAGTCCTTAGATAATATTTCTAAAATAATTTCTCATTTAATCCTTATTTAATTAACCCCATTTTTTTTCTCTTTATTATTTTTTTTATTAATACCCCTTTTTTTCCTCGGTATTTATTAAAATTACCATTTTGCCCATAATACCTTTAAATCCTTTCATTCAAGACCTCATTCACTCCATTATTTCTTATTTTACATTTAACTCATTATTAATTCAAAATCTATCATTACTTCACTATAATTACCATTCAACTATAGCTTTGCCTTCACATTTAAAATTTATTCCTACTGTAATTATTTTCCTTTCCCCAAATTTCTATTTTAAGCTTACTTTTTTTGTCATTCTAACTTACTTCATATCAAAATTTCACATTAACACATTAAATTTCATTATTTCATACAATATATAATATTATGTCATCATAAAAAATATTCCACATCAATGTAAAGATTATAAATAAATTAGTATATACTTCATTTTAATTGTACATGCATCTTATAACTTCATTTTCATTAAATTAATAAAATTCATTTCATTTTTCTTCATTAATGCATTCAGCCAAACTTATGACTTTACATATTTATTTATTTCTTCCTACATTAATTATTAGTTTGGTCTTATTTTACATATATCTACATGTACATGTATGTAATTCATATTTATTAACATAGTATACTCTAAGTATACATTCGGTTCCACCTTGAAATCCAACATACCATCTTATTCTTTTAAATTTAATTATTCCAATTAGCATTTTCAAGCTCCCTAAACATATCTATAAGGTTAGATTTTATTATACATGCATATCTCACATACATACATAACATACATAGCCATAAACCACACTTTATCAATGGCAAACAAGGGATATTTGTATCCACAAACCTTAAATTCTTTTTCTCCACACTAAATTCTTCATCTCCTTTGTCTTAATTCTTGAAATACCATGATTTCATTTAATTTCCCTAAAGTGGCTGAATCTTTTCATTATAAAACCACCGTTATTTCACTTCCTTAATTCAATCCAACATCATAAATGTAATCTACCTACCACAAAATACCTATTTGAGCCTTTAAACTAAATTAAAAACTTTAATTTCACATACCTCAATTTTGATACATAACTTCCAATCCTTAGTTTTTCCCACTTTTATTCCTTTAAATGGAGATTTGAGACCACCATCAATGAAGAGAGAGGCTGAATTTCATTTGAAAAGGTTGGATTTAGGGAGAAAATTAGAGGAGGATTGAAGAAACTGGTGGAAAAGGCAAGAAAGGCCATTCGGCGAAAGAGAAAGAAAAAGAGGGCTGGAGAGTTTTGGTGAAATTTCTGGAAATGTACATATTTTTAAGCTATTTATAAGTGAATGTGTGGGTTGGTCCTTGGTCCAACCAAGTGGGCTAACCTATTTAAGCCCAATTACGCATTTTAAAGCCCAAATAGCATTTATAATTTATTACTCTCACTTAACAAGCTCAATTTATCCCAAAATTAATTCCATAATTCTTAAAATAATAAATTAAGCCTCTAAAAAAATTTTTAACTCAATCAAAATCCATTTTCGGTCCGGTTCACTCAAACCGGTTTGATTAGGCAATTTTCGTTGTTACCGTAAAATTTCATTTTTAGTGTCAAAAATTCCTAAATATTATTTAGGACAAATTTGAAAATTCTTACAATTTTTGGAGGCCATTTACTATTTTTAAAGCCTTGGCCAAATTTCGGTCAAAATCTTCAGACTAAAGTCAAACCGGTCCAACCGATCCAGTTCACTAATTGAACCGGTTTGGTTCACTTTTCAATCTTAACCTTCTTTTTACTCTTAATAGCTCATTTGATTTTTGTTTCATCTCAATCAGGGTCCATAGCTGGTTCGGTTCGATTAAGTCGGTCCGATTCACTAATTTTTCATTGTCACCGTAAAATTTCCTTTTCACCTCAAATTGTTCTACACATCATTTTGAGCCCATCCATACCTTCAAATAACTTTTCAGATGTCATTTACTATCTTAAAAGTTCGCTCAAACCTAAAGTCAACTCTGCTATTTTTTGAACCGAGACGGGGCTTTTTCTTATTTTTGACTTTTGGAGACCTATTTGACATCAATTTCATTCCAAATTATACCACCATACTCCTTATAACTTGTACTTCTTAATAATCTAATAAAATATTTTTTGCCCTAGGGCGGCACTATTCATGACCCAAAAGTCACTATTCACGAAAGTAGCTATTTTGAGCCATTACATTTCTGAAGTTGTATATGATTGGTTTCAATAAGATTAAGTAATAACAAGGAGAGGTAAGTAAAGGGTTTGATTATTAAGGGATCTTTTTCTGCTACACTTTTCTATTTGTGTTTTTGAGTGGGTTGGATTTATGGATTAAGTATGTGTATTTGATTGGTTGTCTAAGAAGCTTTGGACAAGAGGAAAGACAAAGGCAAGGAAAAGATTTGAGCTGAAAAAGAGAAGTGGTTCAAGCTACTTTTGAGGTTTGGGATTTTATTGAGTTTTAATATAAGTATGCATGTTTAGTTTAGGGGAAAATCATGGGCCTTGAAAGAGTTCAACAGCTCTTTTAGTTGTAAAATTTTCCATGGATTGATAGTGATGAGTTACATGATGCTTCATTGATAACTTAAAATTGTATAGAGTTTTGATTACTTGTATGTTTCCTATATGATTGTTACAGGTTATGTATGAGGAAGTTAATTGCATCTAATTACTTGTTTTGAACACCATTTTGGCTAGAATTTGTGTGAGATTAATGATAGAAGTCATGCATGAGAACATAGGAGAATATGTGAAAAATAGGTGCTAGAGATTTGTTCAGTAGGAAGTTTGAGTATTGAATTTTAATTCTATCACAAGACCAACAAGGGTCGCGAGCAGGACATAGTGCTCCATATGCAGAGTCTACTGTGTTGTGTTCTATCGCGAGTGCGAGCTTCATCTCGAACGCGATAGAAGCCAATTGGCCAATCTATCAGGAGTGCAACATCTGTCGCGAGCATGTTCGCAGTGTTTTTGTGTAACAGCCCGATTTATACCCTAGTATGATTTGTGGTGCCCTGATAAGTATGAGGATGTGTATTAATAAGAGAGGACACATTGGAATGAGTGCTTGGCTTAGCAAAGAATTTGTGTGGAGGTTCGAACAAGTCATGGAGTAAGTGGTCTGAGTGAGGGGACTATCGCAAGCGCGACAGAACACTCTAGCGAAAATCTTATAAAAGTTGGATTTAGAGTGCAATTGAGGACCCAATTGAATAAATAAAATAAGTTTAAGTGACTAATTGGTAATTGTGCTTGATTAAAGTTAATGGAGGTTAATTAGTGTTAATCAAATTTAGATTTTAATAATGAGGATTAAGGAAGAGTTAGTGGAATCCAAGTGTCTTCCTTTGGCTTTGCTACTTTAGCATTTGCTTGCATTGGAGGAAAAAGAGGTGGATTGCCATGCATTGGAGGAGAAAGAGGTGGATTGGCATGCATTGGGGGGAAGAGTTAGTGGAATCCAAGTGGCATGAGCTGCCTTAGTTCCCACATGCAATATAAGTTTTGAAGGAGAAAGAAAACTTCATTCTTTGCATGTGATCTTCAGCTGCTTCCTTTTAAATTTTCTGTCCTTCTTCTTCTTCTTTCTTACGTGATTTATCTCCTTCAAATTCTGATTCCATAATTTATGTTGGGTGATCAAGTGAGTGATTAGTAGATTGAAGTTTTTGAGTTAGCAAGGTAAGTGTTTAATTGGGCCGTTCTTCATCATCATCTACTCCTTCTTCATTTCTATTTTGAGATGGGAATTAATCCCCTTGTTTTCAATTCTTGAATTTTGACTATACATGTGATGGTGGCTATGAGAAAGGAAAAAGAAAGAGGAGGAATGATGAACAAGGTGTCAAGTGAGCTTAAATAGAGCTAAGGAAATTAAGGTTTGGGAACTAAATGTGTTTTGTATGTGTAAATTAATTGACTATGTGTTAAGACTATTTGTGTTATGCTATAAGATGTTTGAATTGATGAAAGGAATGCATTGAAGTATGATGATTTCTATCAGTCTTTTGAACCCTAATTTCAGGTGAATTGTGAATTTATAAATAAATGAATTTGTTGAGGAATGGCTATTGGCATGTTTTGCATATTTGAATTAAGGATGTGAAGATTGAGTTTGTTGTGAAAATTGTGTTAAATGATCTATTTCGGAAGTGTTTAGCTAGTTAGTAAGTTTCATTTTGAGCTATTGGTATTGTCAATATAATTATGTGAGTTCACAAAGTATAGTGAGAAAGAAGATTAATGGGTTAATATTGCCATGTACATGTCTTAAAGTGTGGTAAACATAACTTTGATATTGAGACCTTTAGGGTCATTAAAAATGGCTCATAGTGTGGTTAATTTTCTGTAGGAGGGCCTTTTGGAGCATGTTATGTTCCTTGGGCCATAACTCATTGTGTTTTAATCAAAGTAAGGTGAGAAGTGTGCCTTATGCAAGTTAACACATATATTAATAAATTATTAATGGAGCATGTTGGTTAAACATGTTATTAAAGTTGGTTTAGATGCCATGTGTATGAAATGCGAAAAATGTAGCTGTAGGGTAAGTTTCTGTGCAGGTCTCTCTTGACCTTTTGGTGACTCCTTTGCCCATAGATCGAGTTATAGTGCTCTAATTTGGTTGGTTCAAAGTGGACATAAAACATAAGATCCACATCTAAAAATGTCTAACAATATGGTTGGGCTAATTCTTGCTTTAAGTGTCTGAAAAAGTGGTCCAAACATAGGTATCTCTATTTTGGCAGGTTCATCAGAACAGTATAGGTTTTTTAGGTCATATCTGATGTTTTAGATGTCCAAATGACCTGAAACATATCCCATTAGAAACTTAACATCCTAGGGAACAATTGTTAAGTGGGTTGTTTTTCCTAAAAATTAGGTTTAAATGTTGTTTTAAGCGATGCAAGTTTGAGGTGAAAAGCAGTCTCGTAGGAAATTTGATGGAAGTTACTATCGCGAGCGCGATAGAACAAGTTATATGAAGGATTTTCTTCTCATTTGGGAGGCCATGGTTATCATGAATCAATTCCCCACCTTTACCCTCAACTAATTTGTATATTTTTATGTGTTTTTCTTCCCGAATTGAACCCGTATTACACTGAAACATTTCGAGGTCTATCCAATGTATGTTTAGGATTATCAAATGATTATAAGATTAGTTATCTGGAAAATACACATAAATATGATTAAGATTAGTAGTAAACTAATGAACTAATAATGCATAATTATATGAAATAGAATTTAGTCAAGTTAAATGAATTTAAGGATTATGATGCCTTAATTTATACGAGCATGTGTAGTATGAACAAGTATGCATAATTATGAGTTGAGATTAAGTTATACACATGTGAAGGATAGCAAATGGAATGAGTTTGCTTAATAAGAATGTGGACCATATATAGATGTGTAATGAGGTTGGATTGTATATGAGGAAAATATGGGTATGATTGAAGTGAATGCGATATGTGAAAGTATGACTATATGTTCAATGAATGTGTGATTGAGAAACATTATTTTGATGTGTATTTTGGTAAAGAATGAGTTAGATGGTCCAATTGAAAGGCATGAATTGATATTGCATTTGTTGATGAATTGATTGAATGATGATGAGTTGCATTGTCTTGATTTCATATTTGAAGGTTTAAGATTGAATTGTGTTCATGACATGTAAATAAATAAATTGACAATAGATCACATTGGCTAATAATGGGTTTGGAATAGACCATAAGAGTTGCATGTGAAAGGGGTGAAAAATGGGTCATGGGAAGTGAAGGTTTGAGAGCAAGGAATGAGAATTCCTATTCTGTCGTGAGTGCAACAGAACGCTCTCCTAGTCAAGGATGGATTCTATCACGAGCATGCGCCAGAGCGATAGAATCGAGGGCTGTGTTTCGTCCTGAGCGCGACAAAACCTTTATGTTGATTCTATCGCGAGCGCGACATGGGTCACGAGTGCGACACTCTTGTATAATTGAGATGACTTCTTTAATGCCAAAAATGTATTCAATTAATATGTATGAATGATGAATAAACATGTATATGAATTCAATTTTATGGTTAGTATGTTATTATGTATACATATAAATATATATATGAGATTGATCTTAGGCATGTGTATATATATATCTATATGTGTGCGATCTTATGCAATTGCCATGACAAAGTAATTGTGATGCGAACTGCAATGC